>QKWP01000685.1:140520-163300 GCA_003550325.1 Gigaspora rosea
GAAAGCATTGAGAAGAATCAGATGTCCGGAAAAATTCATCGAAATATTAAAAGGCCTGATGAGGAAAAGACAAAACCAAGTAATAACGAATTTAGGAAAAACGAACCAGTACCTTGTAGAAGACGGTCTCGACCAAGGGAGCCCATTGTCGCCGACCTTGTGGAGAATATACTACGATCCTCTCATATCAAGAATAGATAAAGAACATAATGGGTACAAGATGCAAATGTGCACGCCGAACGGAAAGTTAGTAAAATGCAGGATGTCAGTGCTGGCATATATGGACGATTATATATGGATAGCAGAAAAGAGAGAAGACCTACAAAAAATAATAGACATGGCGAACAACTTTTACCAACTAACAAGAATCAAAGTAAACCCAACAAAATCAGTGTTTGTAACAAATTCCAAAGAAGAGGGTACAATATCTTTCGATGGAGAAGTAATGGAGAGAAGGTCAAATAATATGCCTTTTAGATACTTTGGATGTTGGTTTGGAACAAATCAAAAACAGAAAGAAGTCAAAGAAAAGATAAAAGAAGAAGTAGAGGCCACAATAAATAGACTAAACAGAGCTCGAATCACGGAAAAACAGTACATATATATCACGAATTGCGTTATACTAACAAGATTAGCTTATAGAGTTCAGAACGTGGTACTAAGTGCAAAGATGTATGAAGATATTACAAAAAGATATATTAACGGCATAAAACAGAAAGCAAGACTAGCAAGATCTGTTCCAGACTCACTATTAACAAATCACAATATATACGGAGTCAAAAAAGTAAAAGATATATAGGCAATGCAACAAATAAGTCAACTATGGAAGGAATTGAACCAAGAGGATTTCGAGAATTCACCATTATACGTGAATATACAAAACTTACAAAACGGAGCAGCAACAAATGTGTCAATATTGGAAGAGTGCACAGTTCACCCAATGGAATTTGCAAATACTAGGATTGCATTAATATTAGACAATATGCACAATACAAACATACAATTGTTCAAAGGTGTAGGAAAATGGCCTAGACATTTCGAAGAGAAGGGGATCTCAGTTAATGAATTATTAAGGAACAATAAAAAGAAAAATACAATCAAAGCCAAGTTGAATAAACATCGAATTTACTACAAGGAACAACTAATAAATAGCGACGATACAAAACTTTTAGAGTGGGGAGAAATACCCCATAATATAGGAAAAATAATCAAAGGCAAGAAACCAAGATGGTTCGAGGAAATGAGAGAGGCGATACAAAACCAAGAAAACCTGAGCGTAGAAGGATTCGAGCTAAACCCTTTCACGCTAAAAGAAATTAAGGAAGTAGAGTTACAAAATGGAAAATGGGTAATAACAAGAGAAGGAATGATAGGAAGGATTATAAACGTAAAGAATAGGAGAGTAAACTTAAGTCATTGGAATATAGAAGGGAATAACATAACAGAAAAGTGCGTCTGGTGTATAGAACACATAGCAACTCGGACCACGGCAGGAACAATGACGAAGTTGATTAAAGATGTGACACCAATAACAGTAAACCGCAAAAGAAGAATATATGGCAATATTGCAGATATAATTATGGCATTTAGAAGGAGAAAGAAACAAGAAGAGGGATTTGCAAAAGAAATATTCATGAGTAAAAGCACAATAAGGTCGTGGAGATTCATAAAAAATTTCAGAAACATGGATGAAGTATTGATGAAGAAGCATGAAGAAATAGGAAACAAGAAAGAAGTTGAGGTAGAGGTGATAACCGAAAAGACAGGAAAGAAAAAGGGAGAGAAGTCGGACCTATCAGCGATTATACTAGATACAGAACAGAAGATAAAGTTTAAAATTGAAAATATTGTATGGCTATCAGAAGAGAAGTTAGCTCTGACATCATTAGCAATACTAATAGCGATATGTAAAGAGAAGGCAACAATTAAAGTCAATACAAATTCAGAAATGGTGATGAAAATAGCAGGGAAAATAAGAGACCAAACGACTACGAAAATGACACTAATTAAAGAAAACCTAGGACACTTGACACATGCCGTAAAAATAATGTTAGAAAATAAACAGGTTAAGATAGAAGCAAGGTTGAACAAAAATTTGAAAAAGGAAATAGAAGAATCAAAGACAAAAGTGGAAATTGAAGTATACAAATTCGACAATAGGAGTTACTACGCAACATATGACAAACAAATGATTTCACATAACATACGTAAATTTATGAAAAGAATAATAAATAGAGAGAATGTAGCAGAGTGGAGAACGCTAAAGAGGAACCAAGAGATGGCGATGGACAAGACAGAGATAGATTGGGAACTTACGTATGACAACATAAACTACTATGGTAGACTGCTAGAAAGAAGGACGTCAAGAGAGGATTCTAGACTAAAAACATTTAAGGTAAAAATGCTACTAAAAGAACTACCGGCATTACTATACTTACATTACAGGGACGCAAAGAAATATATGGACACATTATGCAGAAGATGTGGAAAAGAACAGGAAGACCAAACGCACTGGTTGCTATGTGAAGAGAACCGATACAAGATTGAAGATGCAATATTCGAAGCTTTAGAACAAACGGAGGACAAAAGAAAGATGCAAAGAGAAGAACTAGAAGAGATTATCCAAAGAATAAAAGAAAATCTGAAACGAGGAGAAGAAGCAATACCGATCAGTATAATAACTAAGAGTGATATCCTAATGAAGAAAGGAAGAAAAGATAAAAAGAAAACTGTAGAATTTACAAACAGATTAGTAAAGAAAATCTACGAAAATATGTGGAAAAAAAGCAGGTGCTAATAAACAGCCTACCGGCGATAGAAGGCGAACCTGAAGAAATACCGGAACAGAGAAAACACAGGAAAGATCATAAAGAAAAGAAGCTAATGTGGTTTAATAAGTGGAGGGACACCTTCATCAACGAAAACACTACAAACTATAACATCGACTAAGTAGATCTGCGGTCTATCTTGGCAAAGCTTAGATCGGGAGTAAACTAGCTCTAGTCTACCTTTCCTTAGAATAGAATAGTTGTAGCAACATGTAATAAATGTACTCTATAACAATTTTAATAAATGGAAAAGAGAACAGATCTCGCTTTTAAAAAAAAAAAAAAAAAAAAAAAACATACATTTAAAAAAAAAAAAAAAAAAAAAAAAAAAACTTTAAAAACTCTTCAATTAAGTATTTTCAGAAGCTTTTTTATTTAATTAACTAAATATTATCAAATAATATACTAATTAATTTCTCATTTAAATTTTTATTATATTGATTTAAGTTTCTTTTAAGTACATAAATTAATATATTAGAGCTCGATTTTTAATTAATAAAAAAAAGTTTTAACTAGAAAGTAGATTTATTATTGTGATAGACTTGTCTACTTGATTCAAATTTTATTATCTGAATTTATATAATAAATTATTAGCAAGAATTGCTTTAATTAATTATAGTATTTATATATTTTTAATATCTTTTTTAGTATTATATTACTAGAGTTAGCATTTTTTTACTTAAGGCCAATTGGACTTATAAAGTCCAATCCAAATTTATTAGCCTTTTTAGCCTTATGTCCAATTAGCCCTGTCCAATTGGACATGTCCAATAAACAACACTGTTGGACAATGTCCAAATATGTCTGTGTCCAAGTAATATTCGCGGACAGTGTCCGTGTACATCACTGGCGATACGTACTCACAACGTACATACATAATAAGGTTTATGATACGTATAAAAACTAATACCAAAAAAAGATTTTTAATTAATTAAAATTAAATTAGTAAAAACTTCCTGTTTAAAGTCAAATTCTATACATTTTAATATATGACACATTAATGTGTTACCTAGCACATTAACGTGCTTTCTAACACTAAGCCCAAGTATTTTACTTATTTTGCGTGGGTAATACAAACCAAAAAAGAAACTCCGATTTTGTAAATAACTAAGTGCGTGAGATAAAGATTTAGGTTAGGGTCTTAAGGTTAGAAACTATAGGGTTAGAGTGATGCTTACAATATGTAAATTTCATTCCCGTTATTTGCACCAAGATCGATTTAAATATTAGTTCTCTTCTTTTGCACATGTTCAGATTCTTCGTCGGGCTGATCTGGAATAGTCAAATTTTGCACTCTCCGATGGTTATTTCCTCTCCAGGAGTTTATATTATCCGCAAAATAAGTAGATGACATGTTGATGTGCTATCTAGAATTTTATAATTCTTACCCCTTAAATATGTATCGTACTAAAATGTTAACGGGCTGATAATATGTCAATCATCAAGTTTACATGGATTTTGACTATCATATCACTACTAATAACCCAAATGACCTTCAAATGACCCGGTCATTTGGTCACAAGTCATTTGCAAATGACCCAAAATTCAAATGATCTATAATGACCGGTCATTTCAGGGTCATTTGAGGTCATTTAAAAATTTTTCAAATGACCAGGTCATTTAACATCACTGCTATAGATGCAATAAATCAGATTGTTAATGAATATCAGAAATTGATATAATCTGATAAGATAGGGAATAGGAATTTTCATTTCGCTTCCCATATGAAATAAAATAGTAGCTAAGAGGTTTATCAACATGGTTCCTTTTACTACAAAACTTCTTTTGGAGTATTTGGGAACAAGAGTTCTACTCGGGGCAACTGAAAAAGAGCTGAAAAAGAAGTCTTGGGATAGGTCTCCCTGGAGTAAAACACAAAAACTATCGAATAGTAGTTGGTTACTAAGTAACCGAAAGTTTTTGTCATTAAGCTCAAATGGTTTTGAACTTTATAGAAGTTGCATATTTTTCTGTGGACTACTACAAAACTTACATGGTTTCAAACCCACGAAACAAGTTGGACCTCTTGGTACTTTCCTCGTCCCTTTGGTCTTTTTCGAAATTTTGACAAAGTGGGCATTTTGGTTTACCCCCTCCAAAAAATCGACAATGTTTACCTCCCCAATTGGGAAATGCGGCTACCATATTGGAATAAAGTCACGAGTGGATTTCGGCCTTTCGGAATAAACAACAATGACACGTGTTTGAGGAAACCTTGTACCGAAATTTCGTTCTAGAATATTCTTATAGCCGTAGTTTGTTTTACACACTTATCTTTACAGTTTTTTTAGGTTAGAGGCCAGTTTTTCTAGTGATAGTTTTTTCGCCTACATATGATAAATTGAGTTTAGTTAGAGTAGAGACTACTTTTCTTAGTATCATGAAATTTTAAAATAGTCCACTTGGTGCCGGGGCTTAATTGACCCAAGGCCTTGCTTTTCTTTTTTCTTTTTTCTATCATTTGTTTTTTTGTTTTTTTTGTTGTTTCTTTTTCTTTTTTACCCTCTTTTTATACATATTTTGCCCTTTAGTAGTTTAGTTTTTCCCTCACTTCCAAGGATATTTCCTCCGGGAAATGCCCTTGTATAGTTGAGCGAGGCTGATGGACTAGTCGGTGTCTTCCGATATGCCGTGCAGCGATTCACATTTGGTTTAGTTTAGCTAAATCGGATGATGCCTATGCTGTATTATTCTTTGTATAATGAGTTTGTACTATTTTTTATAGTAGTATAATAAAATCAAAGAGGTCGTGTTTGGCGAGTCTCGCCTAAGAGGAAAAAAATTAGTTTTATTTAAAATTTTGAATTTTAAAATATTTTCGCTCCGGCCTCACAATGCTATGCATTAGCCTAGTTTAAAATACAATATTAAATATTAAATTAAATTATATAAAAATTAAAAATATAAATTTAAAATATAAATTAAATAAATATATAGAATTAATATAATAAAATTATTAAAAATAAAGCATTAAATGCCTAATGACTTAATAGTATACAAATTATTTAAAATCATAAATTTATCCCTTAGATTGTAGTAGAACACAGGCAAATTTGCCTGCGTTTTTGCACTTTTTTAGCTCTGATTTACTTTTTTAAAATGCTAAAATAATTAAATAAAACTTTGTACAATTATATTTGAAAATAAGGATTACTTTTTTGCAAAATTAGTTTTTATATTATAAGAAAATAAATTATAATTACATATAAGCTGAAAATAGATAATTTTAAGAAAAAATTTTTTTAAAAAATTTTATTACAATTTTTTTGCGATCTTATTTAGTTTTAGTTTTAGAACTATAGTTCTTAAGACAATATTGTAGTTTATATAAAGGATGACAACTTTCATTATTGCAACTTTAATGATTTACTTGTAAAAATTAAGTCTTGTATTAGAAGTAAAGATTTTTTTTATAGACGGGAACATATAAAATTTGAAAAAATCTAAAGAAAAATTTTAATAGTAAAAATGCCAATACAAGAACTTTAAACATTTATTATATTAAAGTTTTCTAATGATTTTAAAAAAAATTTATAACAAAGTTACTAAAACAAAACTTAAAGAATATTTTTTACTTAGAAAAGATATGGCTAAAATCAATATTTAAAATTTTATTAAAAATTTTAAAANTGAAAAAATCTAAAGAAAAATTTTAATAGTAAAAATGCCAATACAAGAACTTTAAACATTTATTATATTAAAGTTTTCTAATGATTTTAAAAAAAATTTATAACAAAGTTACTAAAACAAAACTCAAAGAATATTTTTTACTTAAAAAAGATATGACTAAAATCAATATTTAAAATTTTATTAAAAATTTTAAAATACGCAGGCAAATTTGCCTGTGTTACAATCTAAGGGATATGCATTTTTTTAAAATAAGTTATTATTATAAAATAAAATAAAATAAATTTTTAATTAAGTTATCATTATTTTTTTATTTTTATTTTATTTTAATTAAATTATTATATTTATTGTTTTAAAATTATTTTTTTATTTTTTTTTAATATAAAATTTAGAATTAATCTATACGTACCCGTAGGGTATATTAAAATTTCATGTACCCATTATTTTTGTAGTATGATTGTGTAACTATAATCATTTGATCGTATGCATCGGAGATTAAATCGTGCAGTAGATAATAAATTAAATGCATAAAATGATGTTATGATTTAACAGCGTATATATAGTGAGTAGTAAACAAAAAAAAAACTCTTTCTTGTTAGTTCATAACAATCAAAGTAGCGAATACACAAAAAAACTCTTTCTTGTTAGTTCATAACGATCAAAGTCGCGAACACACAAACAACCTTTCGTAAAATAACAAATTCGGTATGCGTTTCCAAGAACAATATACTGCCGATAGTATCTTTTTTCTTAGTTCTTTGAGTAAAGCTATAGCTTTTTTACCCCGTGGCACTATTTTTTTTTTTTAACCACACCAGTTTGTTTAAAAGTTCCTTTATTAGAGTTACCATTTTTAAAAATGGAAAGTGAAGATATCGCTGAATTTCTTGAAGAGCAGATCTTAAATGTTGAAGCAAAGTAAGTGGTAAACTTTTTTTGAGTCGCTTTAACGCAGTTATTACATTCGTTTCTTCAACTAACCAGAACTGTAAATAATTAGTAATCAAAATTCAAGTGAACTGGTGGATACTCTAACGATAGGACAAACGTTTGGCAGTTGGGATGAGTTAGATCACGTTGAAGCAAAGTAAGTGGCAAACTTTTTTTGAGTCACTTTGACGCAGTTATTACATTTGTTTCTTCAACTAACCAGAACTGTAAATAATTAGTAATCAAAATTTAAGAGAACTGGTGGATGCTCCGACGATAGGACAAACATTTGGCAGTTGGGATGAGTTAGATCATTTTATTTCATTCTTTGCAAAATCGCAGAATTTTGTCAGTGTAATACGTGGTTCAGAATACAAAGATGGAGTCTGCCGAAGCTGCCGATACGCTTGTGAACACCAAGGCTATAGCACTAAGAAGAATAAGACAAGTATTGTTGAAAGTTAGCGACAAACGCAAAGCAAACGTACCAGATGCCCTTGGCAAATTCGTGCAAGTTGCCCTAAAACAACTGGATTACTAAGTATAACTTCTCTTTATTTGTGCCATAACGATCATCTAGTTAAAGATGAAACAAATAAGTTTGCTTCTAAGTATCGGGCATTTTCTGAAGATATGCTAAAAGAGATTAAGTTTTGGACGGAGATTGGTAATCTTAACATGAGAACTCAATACAGAATGCTAACAAAACAATATCCCGATGCATTTTTTTTGCCTAAAGATCTTACTAACGCCATTCAAACCTTCAAACGACAAAATCACGTCGAATATGAAGCTGCTATCTTGCTCAACTACCTTCTAGAACGTAAAAGTGATGACAATAGATAGATAGTTAATTGGAAAGTTGATCCAACAACTAATTCCCTTACTTGCTTGTTTTGGATGTCACCTGATCAGCATGACTTGTACTTGTGTTACCGGGATGTTATCCAGCATGACAATACATACTCAACAAATTGGTTTAAAATGGTATTAGGTTTTTTCGTCATTGTGGATAATAACAATCGGTCTAGGTTGGTGGGACAAGCATTAATTAATGATAAAACAGCTGAAAGTTACGAATGGGTTTTCCAAACTCTAGTTATGAATACAAAAGCTGAACCTTTGATAATAATAACCGATAATGATCTTGCTGCTAATGTTGCGATTGCTAATGTTTTGCCCAATACATATCACATTCATTGTATTTACCATCTTGGACAAAACTTAATAAAAAATTTAAAAGCAAAACTTGGAAAACGGTATAATGAATTTTCTAAGGAGTGGTACCAAATGCGTAATTCACTATCGGTTCAACATTTCAATTATTTATGGGACAAGCTTTTATTAAAATTTCCTGATGCTGCCCCTTATCTTAATCATGCTCTTTCTAATGACAAGGAAAAATGGGCGCTCTGTTATACCTCTAAAATTTTTACTGCTGGGATGCAGTCGACACAGCGAGTAAAGAGTCAAAATTCTATCATAAAAAATTCTGTCAACAGTAACACATCTTTAATCAATCTTGTAAAATATATCGATGAACAAATTAATCGTGCTTCGAGTTTTATTCAGTATAAAAACTGGATCCATTCTATTACAGGATCTACACTTAATCATGCAAGTTCGGAATTTTTACCTGATATCGACGAATGGATTACTACTCACTTGACACCGTCTTCTCTATCTATTTAGCGCCAAGAAATTGTACAAGCTATGTGGTATACGTCAAGACTTATCGATTTTCAAGATTCTAGATTGCAATTTGATTCAATTGAGCAACTTAATTTAAGTGAAAAATCTAATGTAACTGGACAATATGATTTGACTGAAACCAACACTGATAATCTCTTTGCTGAAGATGCTGTTGATGTTCCTGGTATTTTAGTTAAAGAACTAATTTCTTCTGTGGAAATTATATCTATCCTTGAAATTTGGGAAGTTACTCGTCACAGACACAAAGCAAAGAATTACGTAATTTTGTTTAATAACAATTCACATTTATGCACATGTCTCGGGTTAACCCAATACAGTTTCGTCTGTAGACACTTTTTTCAAGTTATGATAATGTCTAAACACGCTTCATTTCATATTATGCTTATATCAAAAAGATGGTATTCTGACGAAAAACAAATTGAACCAGAATCACAGACATGGCAACATCCTTTTATAATTGGATTGGAAGATTGTATAAACACGAAAACTTCAGCTTACGTTAAGAAATCGTTTCCAGATTCGTTTTTTTGTACACCAAAAATTTTATATAACGATGTTCATACTAAGGTTAATTATCGTAAAACATATGCAATAATCAATGGATTGTCAAAAAAAGCAATACAAACTAGTATAGATGCTGGTTCTAGTGCGGTAAAAGAGCTCAAAAATTTCATGAGTGGATTTATCACCAAATATGGGCCAAAAAAAAAGGAGACTCTGATTCAAAGAAAGAACGTAAGGCAACAAGATGAGAATGAGGATGAGAATGAGAGTGAGGATGAGAGTGAGGATGAAGTGAGAATGAGGATGAAGACGAGACTACCTCAAGTTCAGATAAAGAAAATTTTATTGTAGTTGAAAATCCGATAATCCATTCAAGAAAAGGTGCTTCAAGAAAAAAGCGGTTTAAGGGATCACATGAACATGAGAGCAAAAGCAAATCTAGTATTAAGCAACATTCGAAAATTCAAAAAACAAGAAAGCCAACACAATGCCAGCAGTATCAAAATACGGGTCATAACAAAGCTGGTTGTGAAGCATGGCATAAACAGCAAGGTTTTTCATATTCATATTAATATAGTGTGTACCCGCTATTAATGTTATAGAAAGAATTTGAATACTGTAACTTCAAATGCTGAATTGAACATGTAATTAGTTACACTAGCTAAGTTGTATTTGCAGAATTCATAAAAATTAAATTGAATTTATATATGATTATATATCAAATCTATTCTTTATGAGTGAACATTTTTTTGGTAGTTAGGGTTGTATTTTTTTTATATATTGTAACGGATTGAGCAATACTATGCTGTGTTATTATACATATGTTAAATGTTAGTATTGGATTTTACTTCATTTTCATATATAACATTTTGTCTAAGACGAAATTAACTATCGCTCATTTCTGAAAAGATAAGTATTTTACACTTGATTTAGAGATTAATATTGTGCAAGTTACTAACTCTAATAAGCTCTTTTATAGTTGTCCCTATGTAAAAAATCATATATTTAATGGTTAACCGATTGGTTAATAAATATCCTCCTTTAAAGAGATAGCTACAGACACAACACCTACGTCGGTTTCATTTATTTTCCTGACAACCATTTCCTGACAATATCAAAATCCCGACAATTTAGCCCACATTAGGTTAGGGTTAGGGTTAGTTCTGGTCAATTTTAGTTAGGATTTTATTTTTCGAGAAGTAGTTGTTGGGAAAATGATAGAGACCCTACCTACGTGACTTATGGACACAACATGGCCGGAGTTAGATTAGATTAGTGTGTATTTTAGTAATGCCGGTCATTGTTATGTCCAAAAGCATGTATGTTGTGACCGTAGCTTTCGCCCCCTTTAATGGTTAGGGTTAGGGAAAATACTGCTAATGTCCTTTTTACGCTAGGGTTAGATGAACTATAGGAAAAATAGCATTGTACGTACGTATGTATCACATGTCCGTCATAACATGTTTTCGGTGCCGTGCTATATGTTGCAATAGCAAGCATTTGAGTGACAAACAAATGCGCACACTTAGTTATAATAGGGACGCCTAGATTTAAATTTAAACTTATAAAGCAGTATATATACTTTTGATCAATGTACTGTTTAGTGTTTAGTGTAACATAATATGTATATCACGTGATCGGGTACATGTACCTTCGAGTACATATATATACGCCCTAAAATTTATATTTTAACTTTTTTTAACATAATTTTTTTTTAATAATAAAGTCTAACTATTATAACTATTGTACTATATTCGAATTTAACTATTATTTCACCAAGTTAGCACTGAATTATATCTCATGAATTGTAAAATAACATGTCATTTTAAAATCGGTATCCATTTACCAATTAAAAAAAAATAAGTAAAAAAAGTTTTAAAAATAATAATAATAATAAAAAGAAATAAAAATGAATTAATATATACTCGCCTAAAAATTAAACTATCTGCTATAGCAGGAATCTGGTTGGATATCTTTATCTAACCCAAATCTAATAAGATAATTACTACAATTTTTTTAAAAAAAAAAAAACAAAAAATAATTTTAGAAATAATAATAATAATAAAAAGCAAATAAAAATGAATAATATATACTTGCCTAAAAATTAAACTATCTGCTATAGCAGGAATCTGGTCAGATATCTTGTCTAACCTGAACTTAATAAAATAATTACTACAATTTTTAAAAAAAAAACAAAAACAAAAAAACAAAAATTACCTTTTAATCGTATCATTTTAAAATCAGTATCTATTTATCAATTAAAAAAAGAATAAGTGAAAAAAAATTTTAGAAAAAATAATAATAATAATAAAGTAAAAAAAGTAATAAAAGTAAATAAAAATGAATTAATATATATTCACCTAAAATTACTATAGCAGGAATCTGGTCGGATGTCTTGTCTAACCCAAATCTAAAATAATTACTACAATTTAAAAAAAAAAAAACAAAAATTTATTTTTTAATCGTGCTATTTTAAAATCAGTATCCATTTACTAATTCAAAAAAAAAACAGACAAAAAAAATATAAAAATAATAATAATAATAATAAAGTAAAAAAAAAAGCAAATAAAAATGAATTAATATATACTCACACACACACATGCACACACACACATGCGCATACACACACACACACACACCTAAAGATTAAATGCTAAGGGCCGTGTCATTAATCACCTGATTATTTTTTATCAGAGGTTTACCCCCCTCCCTCTTCTTTAATATATATATAGTCAGGTTTCTTATATATAATTTCACTTTTTTTTACCCCCCTCCCCCCTAAAAAATCACCTGATTTTTGTCACTCCCCTAACAAATTTTCATATAGTTCATCAATTCCTTCATAGAAGATATCTATTTGTATTTGTTTTTTGACTATTTGGTCGGATGTCTTGTCTAATCCGAATTTAATAAGATAATTACTACAATTTTAAATAAAAAAAAATTACCTTTTAATCGTATCATTTTAAAATCGGTATTCATTTACCAATTCAAAAAAAAACAAGTAAAAAAAATTAGAATAATAATAATAATAATTATAATAAAGTAAAAAAAAAAGCAAATAAAAATGAATTAATATATATTCGCTTAAAGATTAAACTCTAACTAAATTTTCATAGTATTTATCAATTCCCTCGCAGAAGACATTCACATTTGTCTTTTAGCTATCTGGTTGGATGTCTTGTCTAACCCGAATCTAATAAGATAATTAGTTACTATAGTGATACAAATCAATGAAAATTTTTCAATCAATTAGTTGATAGATCATTTTATCCGACTAATCGGTTAATCGATTTTATTCAACTAATCGATTAGTTGGCGATTAATCGACTAATCGATTAATCGATTAGTTGTTAACCAATTGATTAATTGAATAAATAATAAACGAAACTTGGTAAAATATACGTAAGGTAGCAACTGAAAACAGCTGGGTTGACATTCTTTATATGATCAGTTGATTAAACGACCAATTGACTAATCGATTAATTAGTCGATTAATCAATTAGTTGGCCAATCGATTAATCGATTAGTCGACTAATCGATTAATCGACTAAGTTGGGTTTGTAAAATTCAAATCGATTAGTTGTCAACTTTACAACTAATTGATTAATTCGATTTTCGATTTGTATCACTAGTTACTACTGTACAATTTAAAAAAAAAACAAAAAACAAAAATTTACCTTTTAATCATATCATTTTAAAAAAAAAACAAGTGAAAAAAATTAAATTAATAATAATAATAATAATAAAGTAAAAAAAAAAAAGCAAATAAAAATGAATTAATATATACTTGTCTGAGATTAAATGCCTTGTAGAAGATATCCATATTTGTCTTTTAGCTATATAGTCAGATGTCTTGTCTAACCCAAATCTAATAAGATAATTAATTACTACTGTACAATTTAAAAAAAAAAACAAAAAAAATTTTACCTTTTAATTATGTTATTTTAAAAAAAAAAACAAGTAAAAAAAATTAGAAATAATAATAATAAAAATAATAATAAAGTAAAAAAAAAGCGAATAAAATGAATTAATATATACTCGCCTAAAGATTAATACTAAATAAAATTTCATATGTTAATACTTTTGCATGTTTTTGTAAACGCATTTCAAATAATTAAATTCTATTCAACTTGTATATTCTCGTAGAACATATTCATATTTGATTTTTTGTCTATAACAGGAATTTGGTCAGATGTCTTGAATACTTGTAATAAAGATAGTTTTTAAAAAGAATGTGTATATTTACCATTGAAAACACAAATTATACTAAACCAAGTGTATTAAACGTCTTGAAGTACCTTGTGGTAGCAACTTTATAATAGAAAATGAGCAACATTTTGTGATGAGAACGTTTGTGTAGAACAATGCTTTGTGCTAGATAATGTCTATGATTTTGTAATAGCAACTTTCTGCACTGTGCAATGTCTTACGATAGTAGGCAGTATCTAGTTAATTTATTAAAATTAAGGTAATAAATTATAAATTAAAAGTATTTTAATCTTTGTAATTATACGTTTTCTTATTATTTTTTTGAAAATACAGATTTTTTAGACAATAGTAAATTTTACTATAAGAAATTCTGATTCATATTTGGATTACTAATTAAGTTATTTTAAAATATTTCGCAATGATTCGAAAGTTTTAAAATTATCTTAAAAATTGTTAAATTAATATTAAATATTTCGCAACGTTTCGAAAATTTTAAAATTAATTTAAAAATCGATATAGTAAAATTAATATTAAATATTTTGCAATGTTTCGAAAATTTTAAAATTAATTTAAAAATCGTTATAGTAAAATTAATTTTAAATCTTAAAATTATTCGAAATATTTTAAACTAGTGATGGTACCCAATTAAAAAAATGCTACCCAGTTATCTAACAGGTATACCCAGCGGGTTACCCAGGTGATCAACAGATTTATCTAGGTATAAAATCCTATCCGATATACCTGGGTAAGGTTAATTTAATACTTTTACTTTGCTAGATAGCTGCATGATGTTACCGGAACAGAAAACCTAAAAAAAGAAAACAGCTAAAATGTAAGAATTTGTACCTAACCGATTACTTTATCTTTAACTGATTACATAATGTGTTTAGTTATGCTGATTTTTATCGATATGCGATATATCTATCAAGTAATTATCTAAAAAAAATTAATATTTAATCAAAATATAAAGACCTACAAAAATTATTCAAGTTGAAATCTAACTTGTTGAATCTACAAATTTCAGCACTAGGGTTCCTCAAATTCAAATCAAATCAAATATTGGATCAATTTGAATTTGATCAAATCAAATTGACCCAGATTTGAATTTGATTTGATTCAAATATTTGAATTTGAATTTGATTTGAATTTAAATTTGTAATAGTAATTTTCAAATCAAATCAAATATTTGTCAAATCAAATCAAATTTGGCCATATTTGAATTTGATCAAATCAAATATAGTCAAATTTGAATTTGAATTTGATCAAATATTTGATTCAAATATTTGAAGATCAAATCAAATTGCGAACCCCTATTCAGTACTATCCATCCCAATATTATTACCACAGCTAAATAACTCTTTCATATTGTTAACTATTTTAAACAAAAAAAATTGACATAATTTTGGTACAGTCATGTTTACGTAAAAATTGCACTGGGCCATTAATAATATGTAAAATGTAAGACTATTGATCTTTTTTTTTTTTAACATTATCAGTCACACCGCTCTAATACCGCTCTAATACCGCTCTAACAAAATAAATTAAAAATTTGAATATGTTTTTGATAATGTAGATCATTTTTGATTGTTTGATCTATGAGTTCTATATGATTATCTTACATTAGACCTAAAGGTTTACAAATTTAGTGTAAATACCATGTAATTTTTTTAAAGTTACAATTAGTCTATGATAAATATGTAAACCCGGGTCTATCTAAGGCTGTTATTTCTAGCTTCATATTGATAACAACCTCTGACATAAAGATAAATTATTCTAATAGTATTCCAATTTTGATAAATTAAAAATTTTTGTATTGTTTGAAAAAAAATGCAGGTTTTGTAAGTCTATTCACTAAAACACACTAATTTCAAAATTTAAACTGGATAACAGATTAGTATTGTACATATATTACAGCTGCAAATTACTCTTGTACTTGTTAAGTTACCAATAGGTTTAAACTCAATATAGTTTTATAATGTCTTACAATTTAACTAATTCAAAAATTAATTAAAGAACTTGAAATAATAGTTATAGTACCTGAACAAGTAGAATGCCTTTTAAGAAAGCCTTAGAAATTAAAAGACTTTAGCTTCATGAAATTCAGTCTATTAGTTTAGATTAATAAAAAAAAATTAACTGCTCGACTAGAATTTCTCAAGTAATAAAAATAATAACATTACACTTGTAAACTATATTAACCTACGTCAACGTGTGAAGAAAAGTCTGAACTTCAATCGTATTGGTGTAATTCATATAAAAAACTAAATTAGTATTAACTTGTCTCCAAATAACCAATTTAAATATCGATTAAATCAATTCAAAAAATTGAATATAAACAAATTAAATAGTTGTTAACTTATCTTTGAATAATTCGATTGAACAATATACATGTTGTCTTTTATCGAAGCACTACTTTTAGTGTTCAGCACGGTCCGGATCGGACGGATATTTAAAAAGATCAGGAACTGATCCGAAAAAATCAGTTCGGGTACATGCATGTATCTGGAACCGTACTTGGTAGATCCGGAACTGATCCGGTACACGTAGTACTTTGATAAATAAATCGATTATTTAAAAACTCTGGATACAGTATAACGAACTCAAATTTTAAAATTTTAAGAGCAAGAAAACAAGTATAACGCACCTCAGCTTGCAATACTTTCTCACAAAAAACTAAAGTATTTTAAAGCCATAGTGGTGCCAGAAGTTTCCTGAATCAGCATACACGGTCACTCCAATGTTAATACTTCCAATAGCGTATGATCAAGATGGAAATGCTGAAAGAATAGAACTTGTTGCTTGTCTGGCTTTAAAACTTTCAAAACTTCATTTAATAGTTGTTTCTACTACTGGTTCTACTCTGTTTAGTTAAATGGGAGACAGGTATTGGAATAGCGCTGGGGGCACAGTTGTTATCTGCACGAAAGTTTTAAAATAAATGCGGGAAAATGCAGGTATTGCAAGTTTAAACAGTAAAAGAAAGTATAGAGGTGCCGATTTGATTTAAATAATAATGAATTTATTCAAACTCAATGAACTTCTTTTTTTATTTTAGGACTATTAGTTCGTTATAAGAGATGACTGTAGTTTAAAGTACTTATTGATTATTTTTTCTCCCAAGGCATCAATTTCTCGCATACTATTCCTTTCACCACTCCCCAACCGTGATCCGGTGCTCAAGATAGAATAACATATAAACTGGATATGTTATGCGTCGTTTATTGATTCCTGTCATTCAATGAATCCAAGAAAAACGTATGTTATACTTTGAAATTGGTATCGATATGAAGTTTACCAATATAAAAATATATATATTATATTTAAATAAACATCATTCGTATTGTTATTTATTCTTGCAAAACACAGTTACACCTCCTCGAATATTTTGAATTATTTTTTCGGCAAGTGAATGTTTTTGTTTTACAACTGGGGTTTATTTTTTGTATGAAAGATTTATTAACGTTAATAAACAAAAAATTAAATTTAATATCGATAAGAACATAAATAATATTTTTTTAAGTTTTTTTTTAGCCTTCATGTCGCCTGATGGCAGCAAACTTGTGTTCTCAAATTAGTTTCATCTCGTTTAAGTAAATGAAGCTCTTCTGTCATACCGATATGAGTATCTTAAAATGTATTAGTAATCAAGCGTTTTAGCTTTTAATCGTGCTAAAGGCTTGGATTTTTTAATATGTTTAAATATTCATTACAGCGATTAATACCCATTGAGCTTCAATTAATTTTTTTTTGGTGGTCATGCTTTTCTGATATTTTATTCATCTTTGCCAAATTCCAATTCCACACAAGCAGCGGGGACCTTTTAGTAATTTTTTTCATGTTATCAAATGTTTTTAAGCTCCAAGCTAAACAAGAGCCATCTTGGGGTTGCTTTTCTGTGTCAAAATTAACGCTAATTTGCTTGTTGTTTTGGTCTGCCAATTCACCATTTTTTCTGCTCAGTTTTATCACATGAATGTAGTGAATGCGCGAAATTTCTTTTTGCTACTTTTTTTTAAACAAGGTATTTTAGAGTTAAAAAGGCTTTCGGCAGTAGCCCTTATTGGTCTTTCAGCTCCCGTGGTTGAGTGGTGTTATTTTTGAATAAGATACACTGCGGCCAAAGCTTATAAAGAATTAAAAAAGGTAGGCAAAAGAATTAGAAACCAAGTATCTTAACTGTCCGAAGCAAAAAAAGGAAAATTGACTGCAAAATTTTTTTTCGCATATTCCACAAAATAATGAAATTTAATCATACTATTACATAAAATATCGGGATTGGGGTCAAGCCTTTTTTTAACTCGCGGAGAAAGTTAGCAAAAACTTCGTCTCAATATTCACGAATAATAACTACTTTGTGAAGTGGAATTTCTAATTGTCGAGCAATGGTTTGGGCGTCATTTCAATCTTGGGTTTGGGAACAAATATTAGTCACCTGCCCCCCAGATAATCGTCCCAATTTTGCATAAAAATTGCTGTTACTTGATATCAAGAATTAAAAGAAAGATATCAAAACTTCGGTCTTTGTGAAGATTAAAAAAATACTAAAATTTTATTATAAACAAGGTTAATAAACTTCAAAAAAAAGCCAAAGTCCCTTTCTAATTGTTGACGAAGAACTGGTCTTCAATTTTTTTCATCAGCAATTATTGCTCTAATTCTCTCAAAATTAAAGAAATTGAAAATTTAAAAGCTGGCATGGCTGAAAGCACCGACTCCATTTTCTCCTTGGTGTCCGTGCTTCAAATTTTTCGAAGGATTCGCGAGACAGAAAACTATATATTTGCGACTCCATAATATCAATAAAGATTTATGAAAGTAATTATATGATCATTATTTAACGAACTTCAATCATTAATAATTATTATTTTTACTATACTTTATTGATGCATAAAATTCCATCATTAACTTATGGATCAGTAAATAACATATGTCAATCCCTGAATGACAGAGACGCATATATTTATATACTTATTAATCTAGTTTTTTTTTTTTTTAGCAGATTGTGATTTTATTTTATGTTTTTTTTATTGAACCCCCCTGCAGGGGACGCCGGATGGCTTTTTTTTTTATTTAACAGTTATAATGATAAATTTTTACCATTGTTTTCACGATAGTTATATGCAGGATTCATAGTCACTATTTTAAAATAGCAATAAATTTATTTGTATTCAAGTCAACGAAATTAAAAAATTTTTATTAATGTATTTCAAAATCCAAATAAATTGTAACTTTATACGATATTATACAATTGCATTATACTCGCGAATTATTTACAAAGTATAAATAAAAATTTATTTACTTTATATTTTAAAGTTATAACAGATAACTTTAAAAATTATGTACATGTGTTTAATTTTCTAATCCTTTCCACCATGATCTTAAACACATTGCTGGCCGTACTGTTTTTCCAGACAATCGGTTCCGTTTGTCTGTTATCATATCACTACTAACGCTAAATATTTGTTCACTAGGAACACTCATAGCAGGTATTGGAAGACAGTCTCTAGCAAATTTTGCTAGATTCGGATAGCTACTTTCATTTACCCGCCACCATTCTAAAATGTTAGCATGCTGATCCTCTACGGGAGGCGCTATCAAATATGAATCAAGTTCACTTCGCTGGTCCAAACGTGTTCGTTTATTATAAATTCGGGACATTATACTTTTTGTAGGTTGCTCAGTTAAATGTGATCCTTGGTTAGTAGCAACAGGTGCATATTGACTTTCATACTTATTTGCTACAATTTATGGCAATATTTAAGTTAATACATATAATAGTTATAAATATTATTAAAATCACGGATCAATTAATATATTGTTCAGACTACAACAATGAACGATATCAAGGTTGATTCAGGATTTTAATGATATCTATAACAAATACGTGTAATAAATTTGGATATTATATAGTACAAATAATAAAATACTATACATACATATTTTTAATTTGAGTAATTTTTTGTGATGACTATTCAAGACCTTCGAAATAATCTAATTTAAGTCGTGGATCCAGCACAATTGCAGCAAGAGGTAGAACATTAGTTTTATGACAATAATCTGTAAGTTTAGATTTTGAAGCCTCACACCCATGTACAAGCAATTCTATTATATTATTCTGCCTTATAGTTTCTTCAAGTGTATCAAACAAAGTGTGATAAAGAGGAACAACCATTGACAGAGTTGGATATTCCGATGAAGACATAAAAACAGTTGCCAGTTTAAATTAAAAATAATTTTTTTTTAAAAAAATTATTATAAATAGGCATATATTATAGATAGCAATTAAATACTATCTTTAAAGGGTCGCAAAACATCAACAAGAAGGTTTATTCTTTCCCATTCTTCATCTGTAATAATATACTGGTGTAACTCTGTCTCGAAAAAGACAACGGCATCCAATGCAGTCTGCAATTTAAACACTCGCTCATACATATCGAATGTGGAATTCCACTGTGTAACAACATCAAGAATTGGTTTTAATGTACTAGTTAGTTTTAACTTTTCACAACGATTTCGTGATGCTTTAATACTTTTAATTAAGCTACGCAACTAAAAAAATATAAAGTAAAAAATATATACAATATATATAGAATTAATATATATGTACTCTAAAGGTATACTAAAAATTTTTGTACCCTAGATCCTGTGTAATATAATTTAATCATGGGATATATAAACAATCTTTTGTGTAATATCACGGGTATATAAACAATGATTTACCTGCGCTAGCTAACTTTCAATATTTTATTTGTCTCGTTGTAGATGTCACTACAGGAATTTTCATATCGTCGCGTTATTGGAGCTTTGGCATAAACTTGTCACTTTAGGTGTCATGGTTTTCGGCGTAGCGTCAGTATTTTCTTCACTTTGTTTAAGTTTGGCTAATTCATCATAATTTTTTCTAAAAGATTTTAATAGGTTGTAATGCCATCCATACTGTCTTCTTTAATGGCTTCGTTAGTGAGGTTTTTTAAAGTTTCTGAATTGGTGATGTCGGAGTCGGATTGGAGAAATTCTTTTATATTTTCTCTAATTCAGTATCATTTTTCTTCCAGAGTTTCAATGCCTCTGTTTCAAGTATTTTTATATCATTTGTGGCATTGAGAACAGGTGAATTTTTATTTATCTTCTAAAATCCTTTCTTTGGTTTTCAGGGTTTTATAACAACCTCGGCAAGTTCGCTCGTGTGATGGTCTTTCCCTCCAATGTCTTATCACCTTATCCAGTATACTCTTCGCTACCCTGGTAAATTTCATTGCAATTTTCACAACGATAAGATGTTCCATCGCCCAAATATCTTTTATATTCGGTTCCTTGATAAAGATATTGCTTGCCAATATTAATTCCACAATCCATAGCTCCACAATAGAGGCTGCCGCTATATTGGTAATTATCATAAAAATTGCGTCTTGCTTGGCTATTTTCACTAATCATTTGATAATTTCCATTATTTAGCTTCTTATCATCATATTTAACAGTGCCAGTATAGGCCACATATGCATTTTCTCAATGGTCTTCACAATAATAACCCTCGAATACTTACCGATTTTCATATATGCTAGTATATCTGAATAAAATGATTAATGTGACGAAATGATTTGAAAGGTACACCCTATAAGAAAAGTGGTACGGGTTGGTTGTCGGGAATGCTCGAAATGGCACGGATCTTGTGGCATGTACAGAAACGTTTACGGAATGGCACAGTAAAAATGGCACGGAAATTGCGGCAAAGGGTGGCACATAATATCACGTCATATGAAATGGCATGTTCAGGTAACACGTATGTGTACGTTAAACACGTTTTGGCTCGTGATATGTGTTGGCTCGTTTCATGGAGAGCGAAAAATTAGTAAAGGATTTTTTTTAAAAAAAGAGCAATATCTCATGATTTCACTAATGAAGCTTCCCTGTTACAAAATTTTGCTTCATATGCAGTTAGCTTGTTCATCTTATATTGATTACTTATGTAAATTTATGTTTTAATAGTTAATCCACATCGTTATCACCGTGGCACGTGAATTTACATTCATTACCCGTGCCAAATCCCGTGCCGATTCGACTAGTAAACTGCTGCAAAACCCGAGCCATTTACATTCCAACTGGCATGGGAACACAGTCCCACACAGTCCACCAAATCCGAATGATTCTCATACTTGCAGATTTAATGAAATTATTAGTGTGAATGAAATGAGTTGAAAAAATTATATGATGTAGAAATAATTGATTTATTGTGGTTAGGTTTTGGGTAAGAAATAGAACTTGGTTTAGGGTTAGAAATGAGTTTTAGTTAGTAGTTTTAGAATTAGGTTTAGGGTTAGGGATCAGGTGGTTTTTAGTTGGATATAAGGTTAGGGTTAGAGATCGGGTAGTTAGAAGTGGTTTTTTTTTTTTTTAAGTTTAGAGGCCATGTGCTATGGCCGGGATTTTATTATGAGTTATAGTGACGTAATATTTGTTATATAAATGAGGATACAACTAGCCACGCGTGCACTTTTGGTGCCTAATTTAAGTAGTCCGCCCGAAGGTTCTACACTAGCTGCCATACCTACAACCCAACTACAGGAATTGTCTATTTAAACCCTCTGGTTCATGGTCCTCCTATTACTACCTGACGCACTACATTTAATACAGATATTGTGGGCCACAACCCTTTTAGGTATCGACGACCTAAGGGCTACTTTACCCTCGCACAAGAGCCTACCGGAACAAATTCCATGTCCCATACATGTACCATTGCCCGGATTTGGTAACCGAGGCTACCTGCCCTTATTAGGTTCGTTCCGATCGTAGTATCCGCCTTCTCTGGTGCATACCGTAGGACCGATTTTCACTACCTCCTAACTCGGGTCTTGCCAAACGGGTTCTTGTGGGTTTTTTCCGGTTCCCTGGATTTGCGATGTAACACATACATCATTGCGCCCGCAGGCTCCCATTCAAGATGGTGGAACCAAGGTTACAGGTTTAGC
>QKWP01000685.1:179188-193247 GCA_003550325.1 Gigaspora rosea
AATTATTCGAATATAATTAATTATTCGAATATAATTAATTATTCGAATATAATTAATTATTCGAATATAATTAATTATTCGAATATAATTAATTATTCAAATTATTCATCGAATAAATATTTAGAAAACTTTATTCGAATATTTGCCGAATACGAATATTATTTGAATAACGAATATAAATCTGAAGCTCTATTATTAAGATCATTTAACAACTAAAAAAACGAGGTTTAGGTGAGCATGGCGGACATTTGTTTTAATTGGTTAAAAAATGTAAACAAGTAAACAAATATGCAATGTAGATCGTTATATAAATCCAAATTAGGACAATGCAAATCACTCTATTTACGGGGTCGTCTAAAGTGGGGCAAATTCACGTGATCACAGCCAATCAAATTACAGAATTTTGATGATTGCCAGTGAAGCAAAAAATGAAAAACCTAAAAAATACAAAAAACGGCAGTCTAAACAGGACCCCGAACAATATATATAGAGGTTATATTGAAATTTTGGCTAAAGAGGCTACTTTTTTACAAAAATGTTATATTTGAAAAGTGGATATTGGTCAAAAGGTTATATTTAAAAGTGGATAAAAGCTTGTAATGTTATATTATTAAAAGTGGATAAAATTAATAAGTTTTAAATAGGCTATATTTAAAATTTGGATAAGAAAAGTGCAGTAAATTATATGATTAGGGTTTATAAGGTCCTGGCCCCTCTAGTGTTAGGACTATTGACCAATCAAATTTTATAATATTTAAAAAAAAACATCTTTGACCTGAAAATAAGCTACTCCACAATTAACAAAAGTTGCTACATAGTAAAGTCTAAATTTTACTAAGCAAATTGATTAAAATTGTATAAGTAACCTTATTTAGCAGGTCAAAATACACTTATTATAAAATTTTTATAAGCATTGGAGAATTTTTTATTTTTATGTTCAACAAAAAAATTAAAATTTTTTAAAAAAATATATTCACTTCACAATTGACAAAAGTCGCTACATAGGCAAGTCTAAAATTTACTAAGTAAATCGATTAAAATCATTTAAGTAATTTTATTTAGCAGATCAAAATACACTTATTATAAAATTTTATAAATATTGGAGTATTTTTTATTAATTGACTTTTGATTTTTATGTTCGATAGAAAAATTAAAATTTTTTAAAAAAATATATTCGCCCCACAATTGACAAACATTGCTACATAGTAAAGTTTAAATTTTCTAAGCAAATCGATTAAAATCATTTAAGTAACTTTATTCAGCAAATCAAATACATTTACCATAAAATTTTCATAAGTATTGGAGAACTTTTTACTAATTGACTTTTGATTTTGATTTTTATGTTCGATGGAAAAATTAAAATTTTTTAAAAAAATATATTCGCCCTACTATTGACAAACGTTGCTACATAGTAAAGTCTAAATTTAACTAAGCAAATTGATTAAAATCACTTAAGCAACCTTATTCAGAGGTCAAAATACACTTACTACAAAATTTTAATAAGTATTAGAAAACTTTCTATTAATTGACTTTTGATTTGTACGTTCGATAAAAAAATTAAAATTTTTTAAAAAATATTTACTTCAATAATATTGGCTATTTAGACTATATATATATATATATAAGATATAATAGATGGGGACCCCCCAGGAAATTACGTGATTTACTGCACTTCTCTTTGAAAAAATTTTTTAAAAAAATCTCTATTTTTTTAAAAAAAATTTTTTTTTAAGAAATTTTTTTTTGATATTTTTGAGAAAAATTTTTTTTGAGAAAAAAGTTTTTTTGAGAAAAATTTTTTAAAAAAAGTGTTGTTATATTTGATAATTGGTTAAAATTTATTAAATATTAAAGCTTATATGTAAAATATGGTTAATTAGCTCTGATAAAAAGTGGATAAAAATTTTAAAAAGTTTATATTAAAGCTAATATAACATTTATATGTATTGTTCGGGGTCCTGTCTAAACCTACCTCAGGTAGGTTAAGTAAAAATATCGGGAAGGCAATTTTGCTTATATATAATTATCTAAAACCTAGCCTAACCCTAATATAAAATGACCCTAACCCTAAAGTTAATCGAGAAAATTATTAAGAAATATGAGTTGCCCCGCTTTAGATGTCCCCTATTTACGGTATAAACATGCAGATCAAAATATTCCAGATCACGAGAATTTTTGTATTACACAAAATGAGAAATATACCAAATTAGGAAATCCGGTTCTAGAATGATCGGTATGAAAATCCATAAATTTTATTGGCTCCTTAAACTTTTTAACTCAATGTACTGTACGTTTCACAAAATTCTTATATATTCATTGCCACCAAACGATATATAAAAAGATAGTATAAAGCGTCTATTTCTATAATCTCAAATAATTCCGGTTTTAAAAAAGGTAAATAAGACTAAAGTTAAAGCTTTACTTTAAATAGCTTTTTAAATTGCAAGTAGTAAATGATCTTTATATAGTGTCTGTTTACTAGAAGCCAAGAACAAAAGGTCTGTTATGTTTTTTTTTGCAAATTTAGTTATACAATATCACCATCAATTTAAATCTAGTAAACATTGCAAGTATTGAATTACTGAATTATCGAAGTATTTATATAAGTAATTTAGGTTCATAACTTTTTGGCACAAAAGCATTTATTAATCGAAATACTGTATTTATAATAAGGTGTTCAGATTTATGGCAACTTGCTTTGCTTATTACAGTATTAATTTACTTTAATTATGCTAAGTGGTTGGTGAGCATTTATGAACCGATATATTTTGAATAAGCTATCTGGGCTCATGAAAACTCAATGACGTATAAGTATTGGTTAATCAAAATACTTAGAATAAGAATATTAGCAATAATTATAAATAAATCACTCTTCCCGTTGATCACTTGTACAAATTTCCGAACAAAAGAAAAAAAAAATTTTTCATTATAAAAGACGAAGCAGCTAGTAATACTGGTTTTTATAAAAGTCAACCCTCCTTGTGTCGTCGGGGACTCCTTTATATATTTGGCACACAAGCCAGAAGCGTCGGTTGTGCAAGATAACTGGCAGTGGGTGCCCTTGGTACAAGAAATTCTAGTAGAAGTTAAAAAAGAAAACTTTCGTCGACGAAGGGATTATAGCTTGGCTAGGCGGTGAACTAAGAAAAATGAGTCTCTTTAAGGTTTTTGGTTACAAGGACTTATTTAACCATATATCCACTATTATATTCTCACTGGAAGTCGGTTTTGCTGGAATTTTTGACAAAAAGTGGGAAATTCGGCATACTCTCTCCAAAAGATCGGCATTGTTGTTCCTATCCTAATCAGGAAGAAGGCATGCAGGTGGATAAACAGGAATGGACGCATAATGAGACGTGACGCAATGGAGTAGGCAGATCTATGAAAATTAAATTCCAGAATGTTCTTTTAGTTTTCTTTTTTTTATGTACATATAATACTTTGGCGAGGTGTTTACTTGCGCAGTATTATATAATTTTTATCGTTGATTTCAGATTTAGGTTTATTTCTATTTCTGTTTCTTTTGTTTGTTTTCATTTTGTTAGCTTTCCGTCATTAGTGATAGAATTTTTCTTCGTTTCTTTTATCTTGTGGTCATTTTATTTTGTTTTTGTTTTTTTTTTGGTATATTGTTTAGGATTTGTAGTATTTTCCCTTTTTTGTTTTATTACCCTTTTATTTTCTTAGCTTCATCATTCTTCTTGTATGGTTTGGTTATCCTCATTATTGACGCTAGATTAGAGGGATTTGAAGAGAAATCCTATGTTGCTCTTTGACGGGGCTAACAAAATTGTCTGTCTTATCAGTGAGGCAGTGCGATAGGTCGCACCAAGGTGCTCTTGAAGTATTCGGGTGATGCTGAACCTGCTATAGATAGAATATTGATAATAAGTAATTAACATAGTTTAGTTATATTATAATCTAATATCTAATAAAGGTACCGACAAAACTGTCAAAGAGTTAAAAAAAATAAAAAATAAAAAAATAAGAATATTAGGCGTATTATGCGTCTCAATCAATAGACTGGAGGTAGTTGAAACTATACATGGGTGTCTAAATTATTTTTTTGCCTTTGGCGTAAATTTAAATGGCTAAATTATTTTAGGCAGACTAAATCGTAAATAATTTAGAATGTCAAAAATAATTTAAGTAGCAAAATTAATTTAGCGTGCCGAATATATTTTAGGATGTCTAAAATATTTTCGCCATTCCAAAATATTTTCAAATGACATTAAATAAATATTAGTGAGATTTTTTGCTGCAACTTTTAAGATATTTTCGAATAACAGATATTAAATATAATATTTAAACTAATTTTTATATTAAATAAATATTAGCGAGGTTTTTTACTACCACTTTTACATTTATATTAAAAATCTATTACCGTTGAACTTCTCAAAACCTCAGGTTTTGTGTCGGTATTGAGAGGTTACAGATTTGAAAATATTATTGCAGAATTACTATTGAACCTCTCAAAACCGATCTTTGCCAGAGCCAAAAATTAATCCGTTTCTACTATATAATCTAATTGTTATCAATATCGATGCAAAACATAGTTATCATCGTGAAGGGGTAACATGACTCGGCTTTAGCAAAAAAAAAGGGACCCAAACCATATGAGATCAACGATTATAAGGCGCCTCTGGTATTCATTAGTCATGTGAATTAATCATCGTTAATCATAGATCCACCCGATACTTTAAATAGTCATATTGCCTTGAGATTTAAATTGTAGTGGTAAAGCCCTAAGGTTATTTGTAATGTATAAATAACCATCGATTTCATAGCAGTAAAGTGAAATATTATATAAAATGGACCATCGAACTATAAGTTACAGGAATCCTAGTAGCAGTAGGATTCTTGGTTCTCGGACCAAATCTTCTACGCCTTTTTTGGAGCAGCCTTCATTTTTGTTGTATAAGCTTATTCCTAATAATACAACTGTCAATAACAATTAAAGACGAAAATAATGTTTGCAAACAAAAATAATTTCAGAATTTCATCAAGCGAAAATAATTTCGTCAAATGAAAATAATTTTTACTGGTAAAAATAATCTTGAAAGTTCGACAGGCAAAATTAATTTCATCTGACGAAAATAATTTCGCCATATGGCATTTTGAAAAACCATGGCGAAATTATTAAAAACATTTCGCCATGCCGTCTGCTTTACAAAAATATCCCACAACCGGAAAGAAATTTACTAATTGCAGTTTTGGGACTATTTGGGAAGAAAATCAATTAGCCGTTAGTCAGAGGAAGCATCCTTACCAAAAACTAAGAGAATTAATAAAAGCATTAATTTTGGCTACTACTAATAAGGGAGATTTAGTTGTCGATCCTTGTGCTGGGAGTTTTATTGTCCTTGAAATTTGTCAAGTGTTTAAAAAGGGTCTATTTGGGTTGTGATTTGACTTTTCAGAAGGTAAAAAGTTTTTTAAAAAAATAATTAGCGACCTTAATTTTTACTAATTAAAAAGAGTCAAAATGTCTATTCAACTTATTCGTCCGGCTTCTATTCTTAATGGTCAAAAGTTTTTGGTCTGAAATATTATTAGCCAAATTCAAAACTAAAAATAATCTATCACTAATAGCGGTCATTTCTTCCGAAGTTAGTGAACCTCTCTTTTGAATAAGCCTTTCGATAGTAAGCATCCTTACTTGTTCGCATTTGGCTTTACCAGGAACTCCCCGAAAGAAAACAGAGGCTTGAAAAGGATAAAAACGAATAGTGCGAGTAAGAGGAACTACTGCTATAACTTTCTTTTTCTCATTTTGATTATTATTAGAAACTACGACCACTGGCCAGGGACCTTGCTGTTCGTAGCCCTCAGCGACCTCTCAATTAGCAAGCTGTCTGCTAATGTGTTTCCTCTCTCAGATCCAGCTATGAACTACCGTATATTGCCGAAAATAAGCCACCTCCTAAAATAAGCTACCCCCCAGTTTTGATCCAAAAACGTCAAAATGCCTTTGACCCAAAAATAAGCTACTCCTTTGTCGCACCAAAAGATATTTAACAAAATTTTTAGTTCCGAAAATAAGCTACCCCAACGATCGATAAACGTTGCTACATAGTAAAGTCTAAATTTTACTAAGCAATTCGATCAAAGTCGCATAAGTAACCTTGTTCAGCAGATCAAATACGCGTACCCTAAAAGTTTCATAAAAATCGGAAAACTGTTTATTATTTGATGTTTAATTTTTACGTTCAACGGTTTTTTTTTACAAAAAAAAAAACCATTGAACGTAAAAATTAAAAATCAAATAATAAAAAGTTCTCCGATTTTTATGAAACTTTTAGGGTACGCGTATTTGTTCTGCTGAACAAGGTTACTTATGCGACTTTGATCGAATTGCTTAGTAAAATTTAGACTTTACTATATAGCGATTATAATCGATCGTTTTATAAGTTACCACTGATTTTTTTCTGCATGTTTATTTATTGTTTATAACATATTTATTTTATTTATTGCCTACAGCATATTTATTTATTGTCTACAGCATATTTATTTATCTATTTTACTTTTTAGAGTTTGTGTTCGAAAATAAGCTACCTCTTTGTTGTGCTTTAAATTACTTAAAATAGTAAATAACCCGAAAATAAGCTATCCACGGTTTTTTTTATTAAAAATCAGCAAAAAAAGGTTGCTTATTTTCGGCAACATACGGTAGCTTTTTTTAGTAAGAGTAGACATTATTAAATTCTGTGATAAAATTTTTAAAAAAAGTTAAAATGAGAACTTTAAAATAAAAAATTCTTTAATTTTTAAGTCTCATTTATTTTTTTGTAAATAAGTTGACCGGAATAGAGTTCCTTACTTTTAGTTCGTTTAGTTATTACAGTATTCAAAAAAACAAAACCTGAAAAATTAAATTACTATAAAAAAGTAAGTGAAATTTAAAATAAGTTTAAGGAAAAACTACCTTTTAATACTGCAAGAATCCCTACGAATCTGAAACTACATATTCGAGACCTACATATAAAAGTTACACACACAGTATGTTTAGTAGACCCGTATTAAATCTTGTTGTAGTTTTAGTTCGTGCCCAAAAGATGTCATCTACATTTGGAATGTAACCCTGAGACCCGATTCGTCTTACCTCATCAAAAAAGCTAAAAAATAGACGAAGTTGGTCTTCACAAGAAGGATTTTAGAATTTCCAAGTACTGCCTTTGAAAAAAGTGGATTCTAATTGCTGTCGATTGAAGTGTTACCACATTACTAGTTGTAGAAAAGGCGTTGAGTTTGAAACAAAAAAAAAGTTTATATAACAATTAACTTATGCATTGTATACGTATTACGGTAATTACTTGCTTGAATTTGCCTTCTAAATAAAGTTTTTGAGATATTTAATCTATACTGATCTTTTTTTACAGAAGACGTGCAAAGAGTTAAAGAGCACTATAATATGTTTTAAAAAAATTTTATTATGTGAAACTACAAGTTGCCAATTGACGATATGGTTTTTCATAGTAAGGGTTACTTTAAAAAAATTTTTTTATATTGTATAACCCAGTGATCTTCAAGCCAATCAAATCAAATGTCCGCTATGCTGTTTAGGTGTGTAGGCTTGATTGATTTGCTAGTAATTGTGATATACACACTAAAATAACATTATTTAAGGTGTTGTCATGTTAGTTAGTACCAAGATACGAAAGTTTCTTCAAAATTTTTAGAATTCGAGAATATTCACCACGTTCAACGATTGTCTAATCAACAGTGTGTCATATGCATAGGGAGGTTGCTGCTGATTGGCCGATTCCCACATGATAAACCTGAGCTTTTCCGAAATTTGAGAAAGTCCCCCATGCTATATATTCTTATATATAATTTCAACTTTTTTTATTACCCTCCTCTCCTAAAAAATCACCTGATTTTTTGTCACTTTCCTTAGTATATTTTATAGCAAAATTATTTTTTATTTAATAAAATAGATATAATTTATTAGTAAAATTTTTTACAATTTTGAAACAAAATTAATCATCAAAATTCTGGATTATATGAATTTAGGTTAGTACATGTCACTCTGGTTATATCGACATTTTTGGTTCATTAGTAAAAAAATTCAAAATGTCAATACAGTGAGTTATACCGACATTTTATATTAAATTTTTGAAAAAAAAAGTCGGTATAAAAAGATTTTACTATGATGTCGTTATATCCAGATGTTGGTATAACCAGAGTGACGTGTATTTAGCCCTAGTTGTTAGCAGGTTCTATAGCAAAATTATTTACTTAATGAATAGATATAATTTTATTAGTAAAATTTTTTTATAATCTTGGATAAAATCGATCAATTCCGACCTAGCCGACCATGATTCCGATGCATTCCGGTATACCCCGACCCGGAATTTTGGTGACCCCCGTATGAGTTCCGATCCGGTCGACCATGATTCCGATCCACTCCCTGTATGAGTTATGAACTCCCAAAATTCTGGGTCGGATATGTCGGAGTGCATCGAAATAATGGTCGGCTAATTCGGAATCGATCAATTTTAAGATCATAATGAAATCATACCATTCATTAATTAAGTAAAAAAATGCCCAGCTGATAATTTTGCTATAGAACCTGCTAACAACTAGGACTAAACGCCGACCTAGATCCGACGCATCTGACCCGGAAATTGGGGGATAGCCCTGTAAAAATCGATATGATTGCTCGAAATTAACATTTATCATCAATTTCGTGACGTTTTCAGCATTGTAGTCTTCCGAACTACTGTCGATTTAGCCCGAAGGTCTGGTAATTTACTAGTTCTAAAAATATGACCCTTGGCTACACTGTCAATTTTGATTTAAAGTAATGGTGGACAAAGGCCACAAATCTTTATTTTGAATGACATGCTTAATAGCAGGATTTTATACTAATAATTCAGACTTTTACATCTATTTTTAAAAGATATGTATTACACGAAAAACTAACTTGTAATTCTCATATTATATTCAACTTTTGAAAGGAATAGAATAATGACAAACATGATAGTTAAGACACTTGGCTTAAAACGCCCCAAATTTTATGTCTGGTATTTAATTATGTTATCCAAAACATTTTGGACCTTGTTCAAGACAATCGAATCAGGTAGTGTACATTGATTCACCGATGAGCTGTTACTATTCGAGTTTTCAAACTTTGAAGTTGAAATGGCCATTTGTGACAACTGAGAGGTTAAATCGTCTAAGGCCTCCATAGCACTTGTTGCTGATCCTGTATTAGAAATCGTCATGGGCTCGTTTCCATCCGTAAAAGCGGCATTTGCTGAACCAACATTGTTCTTTATATCTTGAATACTATTATATTCTCTATTTTCTATTGATAGATAATGTCGTAGAATTTTGATAATCTATATAAATCACAAATGGAAGAATAAAATGAAAATTTGAAATATACCAAAATATTATATTAATGATAATTAATATTTATTCATCCCATATTATTATATAACATATTGTTACCTGTAAAACCTGAACAAATATTTCCCGATTTTCGGGTATATGTTCACTATCTTCGACCATTTCTTCAACATCCACATTAGCAGATTCGATATTCTTCATTAAAATATTAAGGCGTGATCTTGCGACTGATAATGGTGTACGATGAAATGCATCATTCATATTTATTTTTGCACCTACATTAAAAATGACATGAAAAGTCGATTTAAGCATAAAATAATATAATAATAATGTCAATACTGTAATAACAAATATATAATGTCGATTATCTTTTACCTGCTTCTAATAACGCTATCACGCAATCCATTTTATTGGAAATGACAGCTAATATGAGGGTTTATAAGAAATTGAAATTATTGTATTTTATTTGATGATAATAATTAAACAAAAGGGGATATGAATTATTAAATTACCCAAATGTAAGGGCCTATTTCCGGCAATATCTGCTTCCGCATTAACATTTGCGCCACGTTCAATTAATAGCTTGACGCAATCGTTATGCCCACCAGCACAAGCGAAATGTAAAGGTGTTCTACCTTTCTCATCTGCACTGTTAATATCAGGCTGCGGAGTAGTAGAAAGTAATTTAATAACTGCATGATAGAAATTATTAAAGGAATTAATAAAGCCCTGAAGACGGTACCATGGCAAAACTGATTGAGATCAACGATCTCTGATTTCGAAAATAAATCAAGCAAAGCTACTGGTACCGGTATTACAATCACCACGTGCAGAAGCCTCCCTTAACCTCTCTTCTCTAAATTCAAGTTCAATAGCAACTTTTACTTTCGCACGAGTTATACCATGATGCTTGTTTGATATGCGTGAATGTAACGTGCGGTGAAAAAGCAGAGAGGTATCAAAGGAAGGTAGACTCGGTGGTAGGCTACGTTGTCTGCGAGGTGCAGGTGTTGACGGCGTAGTTGCTGAGCGATGAGATTGGAAGAGAGAATCGTCTTCCATGCGTTTTCGTGACAATTATACCATGCAGCAAAAAATGTAGGATATATGTTAACAATTATATATTGGTTGTCACGTGACATGGCTATATCAGATATCAGATATATACTAAAATATAAATTATATATATATATAACTAATAACCGATAATACAGTATATTAGACATACTATGTCCACAGTATAATTCAGAAATAAAACTATTTCAAATATATAAGTACTCTTATTACATTCAATCAATGAATATATACCATTAAAATACTCGATACTTATAACTACGAGTTGAATTTTTTTCATTCGATTCATTCATTAATCATTAATATGTACAACAAATGCGCCATCTCGATAAGCCTACGATTGATATTTCTTTGTCTAACGCTAAGAACCAATTAATAAATCCTATAAGCAATGAAGAAATGTAAAATCTGACACTATAGCTAAATTCCAGACGGGTGAAGAAAATGAAAATAAAATAAAATAAATCAAGATCGAAATAAAGGCTTAATCATGAATAAGTATCACAGGCAATTTCCTTTCTATCGAAATAATAATCATTCATCATCATCTGGATCCTATAATGTATTTAAGAAATTTTTTGAGAAATGCGCCATGATGAACTTTGATAAATTAATTTTTATTATTTACCTGTCCTGTGAAGTCTATTCGTTTCCCTCTTGTTCTTCGCCCTGGAATAATTGTTGAAGTATCAAGGCCTTCAAGTTCATACTCTGAATCGAAAAATAAATAAAATAAATAAATATTACTTAAAAAAAGATAATTATCAAATATAAACTTACTTAAATCATCTGAATTGTCACCAGCAGATTCCTCGTCAAATGAATCATCATCATTACGCTTCTTTTTTTTTTTATCAGATTTCTTTTTAACTACAATCTCATCTTCATCAGATGCTTCTTCATTTTTCTTTCGTTTTGTCGCCTTCAAAAGTTCAATCCGGAAGACAAAACACCATTAAGAGGCTATATTTAAAATATATATATTGACATAGTATTTTCAAAATTATTATTGCCTACTTTTTTGTTGCTGCTTAATTTCTTGTTTTTTCTTGAGGACGCGACTTTTTTCTTTTTTTTTGATCCAGAATCACTTGATTCAGATAACTTGCCAGATTTATCAGAAGCTTCAGATTCTGATTTACTTTCTGACGCAGATACGTCCTCTAATAACATATGCGTAACATACATTGTTAGCCTTTTTTTTTCATTTAACCCGAAAATTTGTACTAACCTTCATCATCATCCACAATGAATCCATCATCTTCATATTCGTCTTGGCGTGCAGCTCTTCCACTCCCTTTTAGAACAGGATACGATTTATTCTTTGCCGGCAAAGAGCTAGTAGATAGTTTCGGTTTTTTATCTTTCTGTGAGCTACCAGAGTTGGTGGCTTTTGCCTTTTTCTTCGATTCCTTGCGCTCCTCCTGCTCTTCACTTTATTATTATATTTGAAAACAGTAAATTATTATCTTGCTACTAGTTGGCTATTATCAGGTTTTTCCAAACACTCAAAAATCACGAGATAATTCGAACTTACAGTTCAGCGGCTTTCTTTGCTTTAGCTTTTTCCGCTAACTCCTGAAGTTTTCTCTTCCTCTCTACAGAAGACATTAGCTCTAAAAATACGATAAGAGAAACGCGAAATTTCCGGTAAAAAAAAAAAATTAGAACGTGAGAGATTATTAATTTGTTTATATATATACATACACCTGTCTATACCTGCTAAATTACACGTGACTATTATTTGGCACGGGCGCAAATCTTACGTTTTTGATACTCCTGCACTTACTTTTTTGATACTCCTGTATGTACTGTACCCCAAAAATTACGCTTACTTTTTTGATGCAGATCTGCATATATACACGTGACTTGTGTTACACAAAGGCCCAGTGCATTGTTTTTGCAATTGGTTACACGCCACTAATGTCGTGTAACGTTACCAAGTCTAATTTTGCCCGGCATTAAGCTTAATGCTGGTGGGCACTATCATGATAATGCCCCCGGCGGGGTTAGACATAATTCCGGCCCACCCTAACCCTAAATCTAGTGGTACCCTAACCCGGCATTAAGCTTAATGCCGGGCAAAATTAGACTTGTGTAACGTTATACGACATTAGCGGTGTGTAACCAAAAATTATTTTCGCAAAAACAATGCACTGAGCCTTTGTGTAATACAAGTCACGTGTATATATGCAGATCTGCATCAAAAAAATAAGCGTAATTTTGGGGTACATGCAGGAGTATCAAAAAAGTAAGTGCAGGAGTATCAAAAACGTAATATTTGCGGCACGGGCAGGTACGCGAAAAAGTTTAGTCTAATTGGTTAATTTGGCTAATGCCAAAGACGATGATTTTCTGCGGCAATAAATTGCCAATTCCGGATTAATATATAGGCTGATCGGACTTATTTAATGTTAAATATAATATTTAATACTACTAACGATAAATATGGTATATAGTTTTTTTATGGATAATAAATAATTAATAGCACGACACCTTTTTTGTTAACTATTAACTATAAAACCACTTTTGGAGAAAGATTTCTTACTAATTTTTACTATAATCAAGCAGTTTGATATTTAATATCTCAAGTTTTATGGCTTATATCTTGATGAATTTTGAAGTTATTTTAATGATTCAATAATCAAATAAAAAACTTGGATCGTAAGCTTTTTTTTTTGTTTTTTTTTGTTTTGTTTATTTTTTTTTTTAAATACAGTATTAAATTATCAAACTAGCTTTAAAATTTATCAAGATATGAACTATAAAAGTTGAGGTATTGATTATTTTTAAAATATCAATCTATTTAATTTCTATTGGTAGTAGCCCATATACTGTACTACTGTATATCTAATAAGGCCCTAAAGAATTAGAGTTCTGCAATTTGATTTGATTTGATTTAATAAAATATTTGACAAAATTTTCAAATCAAATTGATAAACATTTGATCAAATATTTAAAATATGAGTATATTTATTTTTTAGCAAAGTAAGATTTGATTTTTTTTTTTTATAAGATGAGGCCTTGCTTCATCAGCAAAAATATATATGCGTAAACTTGTGCAAGTTTTTACAGTATGCAAGAAAATCGTAAACTTATATAATATTTAGTGTAATTACATAAGTCTTACGATGTGTAAAAAAATTGTAAATTTATGTAAAAATTTTCCATAAGGTTATAATTTTCTTATAGTGTGTAAGAAAATTGTTTTTTTATGGTACATAAAAAAATTGTAAACTTAAATAAAATTTTTACATAAATTTATGATTTTCTTACAGTGCATAAAAAAAATAAAAAACCCATTTTACACTATTTTTCGAATTATTTTGAAATGAATCAATGTTTTTAAAATATTTCGAATTATTTCAAAATATTTTTTTTTAAAAAAAAAAAAAAAAAAAAAAAAAAATGCGTTTTACTAATATTTTCGAAATGTTTTAATGATTTTTGATGATTGTATCATACTACAAAATCAGATTAGATCTTTGTTTTTTTTTTTGTTTATAATTTAGATCTTCTTTCTATCAATTTTACATTGTTTCTTCGGTTTCCTTTTGTTTTTTTTTGGGTCTGTTTCATTTTTTTTAGTTTTGGTTTGTTTTTTTTATTTTTTAATTTTTTTTATTTTTTA
>QKWP01000685.1:194493-208197 GCA_003550325.1 Gigaspora rosea
TATAGTTAAAACAAAGAAGAAAAGAAATAATAGCAAACTGCAAGATGAGAAAAATAAGTGTTTAGAGCTAGCATTATGTGACAAAGTGCGAAAGGGTACAAAATATTGCTATTTTTTTTATTTTTGCTTTTTTTCATTATTTTTCGATTTTAGTTTTTTCTTGTTTTTATTTTTTTTTTGTCATTTTTTTCATTTTTTCATAAAAATATATAATAATATATAATAAGATATATAATATTGATTAAAAATATATATTAAATTAAAATATAATGTATAATAATAATAATAAATAAAAAGGGTGTGGCGTCTTAGAGAAGTGGTCAAGGTGTCACCCCCAAGCGGCAGGTTGACAGTTCGAATCCCACTGTTGACGCTTTGAACAATAGGCCTGTGTTCGGTAACCATGTGGCTCAGATCGGTTGGGTTGCAAAAACTTGTTACCTTGGTTCCACCATCTTGAATGGGAGCTACAGCGCAATGGTGTTATCGTTATACCGTAAAATCCAGGGAACTGGAGAAATGGAAACCCATTTGGCAAGTCCCGAATTAGGAGGTAATAGTGAAGATCTACAACGGCACTACCAAAAGAAGGTGGGTGGCCGGGATTGGAATGAACCTAATAAGGGCAGGTGGCTTTGTCGCTAAATCTGTATCTGAAGTGGAATGGGACACAGAAGAAAACGGTAAGCATTTGGTGCGAGGGTAAAGTAGCCCTTAGGCTGATGATTTATCTAAAAGAGTTGGGGCCCTTTAATATCTGCGCTTGTGCAGTGCAACAGGTAGTAATAGGAAGAGCGCGAACCAGAGGGTTTAAATAGGCAATTCCCGTAGTTGGGTTGTAGGTATGGCAGCTAGTGTAGAACTTTGGGCGGACTACTTAAATTAGGCACCAAAAGTGCACGTGTGGCTAGTTGTATCCTCATTCATATAATAAATATTACGTCCTAATAACTCATAATAAAAATCTCTTCCATAGTACCCGGCCTCTAAAGTTAAAAAAAAAAATAATAATAAATAAAAAATATAAAATTTTATATTAAATTGCGAAACCTTGTGAAAATATACAAAAACATACAAAAATCTGTAAAACGTTTAAAAAATTTGCAAAAAGCAGGATTATGTGAATTTTATTATTAATTGATTATTAATTGATCGTAATATTGTAATATATCATTGATTTACACTAGTTTTCACCAGTTTTCGCAAGTTTTTAATGTTTGTTGTTCATAATATTTTTGCTATATTTCAAATTTACTATGCCGTAAAAGTTCATAATTATTACACCTTCGTAATACTCTGAAATTACTATCATTAGCCAAAAAAAATATGCATAAACCTTTATAAGTTTTTACGCAGAGGTAAACTTGTGAAAAACTTATGATTAGTTCAGAGTATTATGTAGGGGTAATAATTACGAAAGTTTACGCTATAGTAATTTCGGAGTATTACGAAAGTGTAATAATTACGAACTTTTATAGCATAGTAAATTTGAAATATAGCAAAAATATTATGAACAACAAACATTGAAAACTTGCGAAAACTGGCGAAAACTGGCGTAAATCAATGATATATTACGATATTACGATCAATTAATAATCAATTAATAATAAAATTCACATAATTATGCTTTTTGCAAATTTTTAAACGTTTTATAGATTTTTGCATGTTTTCGCATATTTTCGCATATTTTCACAAGGTTTCGCAATTTAATATAAAATTTTATATTTTTTATTTATTATTATTATTATACATTATATTTTAATTTAATATATATTTTTAATCAATATCATATATTTTATTATGGGAATAGAAATTTGTCGCACCCGCGACATGTCGCACCCCCGATTTGGCCAATCAAATTGCACGATTTTGTAGGCAAAAAAATTTATTTTTTAAAAATTCAAAATTTTACTAGTAAAATGTAAAAATAAATAAGCGATATCAAAGTATATAATGTAAAATTTTATTCTGAACAACTTTTTCTAAGTCATAAAGATAGATTATTTTAGTAAAAAAAACGTTTTATAAGAAAAATTAAAAATCTCAAATGTTAGCACATATAAAACTTTTTTTTTACTAATATAAATCTATCTTTACATTTAAGAATTATATGTAAAATTTTATGCTAAACAACTTTTTCTAAGTTAAAAAGGTAGATTGTTTTAGTAAAAAAAAAAGTTTTATATGTGCTAACTTTGGAAATTTTTGATTTTTCTTATAAATTGTTTTTTTTACTAAAACAATCTATCTTTATGACTTAGAAAAAGTTGTTCATAATAAAATTTTACGTTATATAGCATGCTATTTTATATAAATTTTATACTTTATTATGTAAAATTTTTAATTTTTAAAAAAAATTTTTTTTGCCTATAAAATCGTGCGATTTGATTGGCCGAACCAGGGGTGCGACATGTTACGGGTGCGACAAATTTATTTTCTCTTTTATTATATATTATTATACATTTTTTACAAAAAAATGAAAAAAATGACAAAAAAATAAAAACAAGAAAAAACTAAAATCGAAAAAAATGAAAAAAAGCAAAAACGAAAAAATAGTAATATTACCCTTTCGCACTTTGTCACATAATGCTAGCTCTAAACATTTATTTTTTTCATTCTACAGTTTGCTATTATTTCTTTCTTCCTTGTTTTAACTATAATATTTGCTTATATTCGCTAATATTCGCTCATATTCGCTACTTCCTAAAATAAAAAAAAAAACAAAAAAAAATAAAACCAAAAAAAACGAAAATAAAAAAATAGTAATATTTTAAACTACTTTCACACTTCGTTGTATAATAATAGCTCTATACACTTATTTTTCTTATCCTATAGTAGCTATTATTTCTCTTCTTCTTTGTTTAACTATTATATTCGTTCATATTTGCAACTTCCTAAAAAGTGCTTGTAAAAAAAACAAACAAAATACAAAAAACAAACCTGAAAAAAATAAGAAAAAAACAAAAACAAAAAAAAATAAACTATTATATTTGCTTATATTCGCTCATATTCACTTATATTCGATTATATTCACAACTTCTTGCAAAGTGCCAGAAACGTTAGAATTGGTTTTCTTGTAAAGTGTCAGAAAAGTCAAATCGTTTTCTTGCAAAGTTTTGAAAGAAGTAAGGGATAAATAAAATAAAATTAAAAAAATAAGTAAAAAAAAGAAAACAAACAAAAACAAAAATGTAAGCAAACTAAGTAAAAAAATAAACGAAGCTCTAAATCTCCATTTTCTTGAAGTAAGAGTTCGTGATTTTGCAATTCAAAAATCGTCGAAAGTTTTTGCAAAGTGTCAAAATAAAATAAATTAATAAAAATAAAACAAAAAAAAACAAAAAAAAATATATAAAACGAAAAAATAAATGAAACGAAACCTTGCAAAAACTTGCAAAAACTTGCAAAACTTGTGTTCTTGAAATTTAGCAATTGCTGGAGTATGTTCTTGCAAAGTGTTGAAAGTCTGAGTTGGCTTGCACAAAGTGCTGAAAAGTTATTGGATTTCTTGCAAAGTGCCAGTGGTAAAGTATAGAAATAAAATAAAAAAATTTAAAAATTAAAAAATAAAAAAAAAACAAAACAAAACTAAAAAAAAATGAAACAAACCCAAAAAAAAAAAGGAAAACGAAGAAACAATGTAAAATTGATAGAAGATCTAAAGAAAAAATAAACAAAAATCTAATTTGATTTTGTAGTACAATCATCAAAAATCATCGAAACATTTTGAAAATATTAGTAAAACATGTCATTAATTTGATCCAGATTACAGATTGTTCTAAAATATTTCAAAATATTAAAAAAAAAGAAAGAGAAAAAAAGAGAAAGGAGAAAAAGAAAGAGGGGGGATAAAAGAGAGAGGGGATAAAAATTGCACAAAACGGTTTTTTTTTTTTTAAGTTTTTTTTTATTTTGTATATATTTTTATGATCTAGAATACATTACGGATTAGATGAGCATAGGAAATTTTTTAAAATTTTTTTTTGGTTTTTTTTTTTTTAAAATAAATATTTCGAAATAATTCAAAATATTTTAAAAATATTAGCTAAACATTGATTTATTTCAAAATAATTCGAAAATTAGTGTAAAATGGTTTTTTTGTTTTTTTTATACACTGTAAGAAAATCGTAAATTTATATAAAAATTTTATGTAAGTTTACAATTTTCTTACGTACCATAAAAAATTGTAAATTTACGTAAAAATTTTATATAAATTTACAATTTTCTTACACACTATAAGAAAATCATAACCTTATGGAAAATTTTTACATAAATTTACAATTTTCTTACGTATCGTAAGACTTACGTAATTTTATACTAAATATTACATAAGTTTACGATTTTCTTATATACTGTAAAAACTTGCGCAAGTTTATGCATATATATTTTTGCTGATAGTAGCATAAACTTTCATAATTATTACCCCTACGTAATACTCTGAACTAATCATAAGTTTTTCACAAGTTTACCCCTGTATAAAAACTTACGGAAGTTTGCACATATTTTTTTTTGCTGATGTTATATCTTTATTGGGTAATTTATATAAGTAGTTATATAAGATATATAAATGGCTTAAATTGTACAATGACAAATACATATAAATTACATGCAAGAATAGAAGCTCAGACTAGTTTATCTGCGACCTATACCTACTAGAGTGGTCAAAACTCATCTAGATTTGAGCCAAGTGAGATTTGATATTTTTTGCTTTCTTTATAATTGTTTAATAAATATATGAATCTAAAATTTTTTAAAAAATTATTTATACTTTAATATTTTATTTATAAACTACTCTTTAAATTCTAATAATCTAATTGCTAATATTTAAATTAAATTATTTTTAAAAAATAGATAAAAAAGATAAATAATTTATCTAAATAATAAATAAATTTCTAAAATTTGATTTAACTTAAAAAATTTATAAACAAAATTTAAAAAATTCAAATTAATTCAAATTCAAACAAATTTAAATCAAAACTAATTTGATTTGATCTATTGTTTAAAAAATCAAATTGAGTCAAATTTAGATTTTAATTTAACTAATTATCAGATTAGTTTTGGTTTAAAAAATTCAAATTGGGCTAGATTAAGTAGAATTTTGGTCTATTTTAAAAATTTTTTTTTCACTTAGGCAGTTTTGCCAGTATTTTATTAAAATACTAAGTATATTGCTACATTAATATACTTGTTTACTCCTAATTTGCAATTCTGATAACACCCGGCTGCCTTAAAAGTGTCCAAATGCAACCTGTCGCACTAATTTGAAGGCGAATTTAAAAATTAAAAGCTATGTTAAACTAGCCTAAGTGCCATACCAAAATGACTTCTTCTCTCCATCATATTCTTTTAACTAATAAGAAATTTACTAAGGACAAAATAAGAAGAGAGATAAACAAAAAAAGATCAAAAGCTAAGAAAATGAGAATACAAAAAGAAAAAGAACAAAAACAAAAAATGGAAAAGGAAAACAAAAAAAAACCCCACATAGTATAGCACGAAGACTAGTCTAACAAAAAAGAAACAAAAACCAATAGAAAAAAGAAAAGGAAATACACTATTATCATATCAGCATGTTTGGTTTTTAGGGTCACAAAATTATACTATAGTATCCCAAAATTTATTAGATCACGCACTGATCACACCCTATTTTAATATCATGTGAGTATGAAAATCATTTAAATAACACCTCAAAATATTTATTTACTATAAAAAATATAAATAAATGCATTGGAACCTATTGTTCAAAGCCTCAACCTATCGTCTTTTTGACCAATAGGTATATTGTATAGTAGAATTTACTGTTATATAAGTTTTATTTTATATATTAACTATTTTTTTTTTAACCCTTCAGCTCTATGGCTGTTGGGGCGCGTATGGCGCTCATTTATTAAGGTCCTTGTTATTTTGTATATTAAAGTCGTACAATTTCAAATTACATTTCTATATTGTTACATATTTTGTGACTAGTTATACCACCTAATTCTGTACTCTGTTACCCAGATATCACTCATTTTGGTTACCCAATCTGCCGGCAGTGTCTTCAGATTTCCAACTTCTTCCGGAACCTCAGGTCGTCCGTACTGACCAGGGCGTGGAGAAGATAAGATCATCTCAGTACTTCCTTCCTTTAGCCTTCTGAAGTTTCAGCTTTCAACTTCAACCAAGACCTCTAGTTGTTCGTATCGACCGGGCAGGGGAATAGGTCCTCAGTACCTTCTTCCTTCGGCCTTCCAAAGTTTTTGTTCTCCTTCCGTTCGGGTTAGGACTGAGCCCATCCTGAGTTTATTTGAGATCTTTTCCTTATCGGGTTAGTGCAACTTGCCACTTATTTTATCATGTTACTATTCAACCGGAATCCCACTGGAAGTATACATTTATTCTTATTCAACCGGAATTTCACTGGTAGTATCCAATATTTTCGAAATTTGGCAGCACAAACATACTGATGTGGTTAAATTAACCAACTGCGGCCCTAGCATCCTAGTTCAGCTCTTCCTCTCGTGATCACATATAATTTTCCATGTCCGCTAGTGGGGTTGAACCGGCGACCTTATGTTTGGCGACCTGGGAGCGTAACCACTTACACTATCGGCCTGCAGGTCATATTAACTATTTAAAATAGCTAGTTATATCTAATTCAATTTGTACTTTTAGATTTACTTGTTCTCTTTGTACACGTTCACAATCTTATAAAACTCAATGTAGTCTTAAACACTTCTTAAATGTCATGAAACAATAAAACATAAGAACCATAATATGGGTATTCCAAGTTAAAAGAGCCCATTTTTACATATAGTTTATTTTGAGATAATTGAGTTTAATTATTTGTTTTGATTTTCGAACTGATTTAGAATTAATCAAATATCACGATTTTTATTGGTTAAAGGTAACAGGTGACTATTGGGTAATCTCGTGATGTGTTTGCCTTATGCAATCTCGTGTAATTTTTCTTTTACATTATTTTGATTTTTTATTATTCAAATCGACTTCCTTTATAATTGAAAAATGTTAATCATATCAAAATTTATATGAATCTAATAAAAACTCATTTTTCAAAAAATTGTAAAAATGGTCCCTTTTAACTTGGAAAACCCATATAACTTACTGTTTTTGCATATATATTGCTACTACCTAACTATGAGCTTGATTATATTAAAAAAGCTATGATATAAGAAATTTAGAAGCTTCTAAAAAACCATCATCGCACTGTTGGAAATCAAGTATTTATCATTGAGAATGCTTTTGTAGGAATATTTGGTAAATATCTTATACGATATTCTCTATGTAGTAATTTTTATCAATATTGTTTTAGTAGAGACAATTCATATACAAATATATATCTTTATTAATAATACTATGATTATTCAAGTTAGATCTTTTCTATTTAGTGCTTCTATATACACTATGTACAAATATGAGTTTGCTTTTAATATTAAAAAGTTTATACAGTAGTCATATTTTTATATAGTAAAATATACTACATACTTTATTATACTTGTAAGTAATAATTCGTTTTATAAAATTCGACTATAAAAATTGATCTACATTTGGACCCCAAAATTTTGGGTTTACTCAAATATGATAAACCAAACATACCGATATGTAACCTGTGATAGGTTTAATAAAAAAATTATATAACAAATGCAACTATTGTATATCTCTACTGTAAAGCTATGCCTTATTTAATATCTTTTTCTGACTATATAACCAACCTTGAATATCCCTAAACCATCGACTGAGCTATATTGTATGAAATAGCACTGAAACCGTATTTGTAAGCAAACCCATCATGTGGTTGCATTCTACTGGGTCTGTCCGAATTTGAAAATATAAACAATGCTGATCTTTTGGAATAGTAAACCAAATCTCCACTTTTTATCGAAAATTTTAGAAAAACAGCAAGAAAACGAGAAAGATGATACAAAAAAATCACTTGTAAGAAATTTAAAGGAAAGTGTTGTTGAAAAACTCATTTTTTTGTTGTTCTCTGCTATATTGTTACAGGTTACTTCGTTAACAGAATAGAAATGATAACTCCACCAAAATTTTCTGTACAGGGCTGCCACCTTCTGCTAGTTATTTTGTACCAAAATGCTTTAGGCTTGCATGCCGAATATATCAAAAGAGTTCCTAGATGATAGCGATAGTTGATCTTTGTAAAAACCGTAAGTCCTGTATACTACTATCCACACTCTAACAAAGACTTTTTGTTTTCTTTTGTCAAAAATTTGGTTCAAGTAATTGTCAGAAAGAGTTTATATTTTTATTTTAAAATTAAAATATCTAAAAATTTTAGTTTAACTATTAGATTGGCTCTAGATTACTTTAAATCAAATTTGAATTTTAGATTTGAATTAGTTTAGAATCCTGAATATCTCTTATATAGGTCATAACTGGATTTGGCCAATTTTGACCTAATTTGCTAAAAATGACAAAACTATATTTACAGTATATTTACTTAATTTATAATCTACCTAAGAACTAGTAAAAAAATATAGTAAATAGTAGAGATATGTTCACTATGTATTTTTTGTCTTTTTTGGAATCTGGAGTTTTCCAAAGGACAAACTGATTTCTACTAAATAAACATTTTTTTTTATATTAGATAAAAGATGTAGAAAAGAAAATTCTAGTCATAATGGTAGCTAAATCATTAAAATCAGCCTAGTGGGTTGCAAGATATGAGCATTTTTGTCTTTGTGATTATTGTCCTTCGCTACTCAGGACGCTTAATTTCTAGGTAAAGTGATACAAAAGTTACCTTTTTGATACTTTAAAAGTATTGTTCCTGATGCATTTGCAATAAAAATATCAAAAACACAACTTTGAAATTTCTGTCTGTCTCTATTTGCATATTGTATAACACAATGGCATAATATGATTGGGCGAGATGCAAGTATGTTACACAAAAGGCCAGTGTATTGTTTTCACAAAAATAATTTTTGGTTACATGCTGCTAATGCTATGTAACGTTATACAAATCTTAATTTAGTAACTTATATCAAATCGGGTTCATTAAACAAATCTGAACCAAAATTAGGTTTATTTGAACCAAGACCAGATTTATTTTAACCAAACTAGGGTTTTTTGAGGTTTTTGAACCAAGAATGGATTTTCTTGATGGTTCAAAAACCAAGTTTAGGGTTATTTGAGCCAAAATTAGGTTCATTTAAACCAAGACAGGTTTATTTGAACCAAACTGAGTTTATTTGAACCAAAAAACAGGGTTATTTAAACCAAAATCATACAAAAAATAAAAGCTAAAATAGAAATGATTTCTCTCAGGACTTACAACGGTTCCCGTTTACTAGTATATTTACTTTTTTGTTTACACCATATACCGTATATGTCTGAAAATAAGCTACTACCTAAAATAAGCTACCCTCCTGATTTTTTTAAAAATCTTAAAAAATTCGTTAGCAGTTGCTACATATAAACCTTTTTTTCTACTAAGTAAACTTCAAAAAGTCGATTAAGTAAAGTTGTTCAGCGTATCAAAATACACCTACAGTAAAAATTTGGTATTATTTAGATAACTTTTTATTAGTACGTTTTAAATTTTTTCAAAAAATGCTATATTCAATAAGCTACTTTACGATTTTTCATGTAATTTTTTGGCAAAAAAAAGGTAGCTTAATTTCGGACACATACGGTAGTCGCAAAGACAAAAATGCTCATATCTTATGATTCACTGGGCTAATTGGCTGGAGCGTAGCGACGGACATTTAGTGTTTACGCATGGTAATATAAAAGTTACGTTTTTGATGCGGTTTGATCTAAAAAAATTACTTTTTGATTTTTTTTATATCAATTACATAAAATTAGATTAGAACCACAATTTGGAAATTTTTTGTCCATCCGCACATGTGTCACGTAAAAAAAATCTCTAATAAAAAAAAATTAACAAACAGACTTGCCAATTAAATAATTTTATTACTCAACACAAGTATGCGTTTTCTTTACCATTTTCTCTTTAAAATACAGTATACTATTTCGCAAATCTGGGTCTTTTATATGCTTTTTTAAAACTGTTGAAATGTAAATGACCCGAGGTTTTATATATTACTCAAATACAGCCTTTTTTAAAATATATAGATCTGTAGATTATGCAAGTATGCGTTCTCTTTAACATTTTTCTCTTTAAAATATAGCATAAAATCTGGGTCTTTTGTATGCTTTTAAAACTGTTGAAATGTAAGTGCCCCGAGTTTTTATATATAGTAATTTCCAATTTACAGTACTGTGGTAATACTTTACTGATCATGCTATAACGAAAATATATAGATCTTTTTCGCATCTAATTTAATTAACTTATATTTCAGCTTTTGTCATATAATAGGAATGTACAAGCCTGTCTAAACCCTCTTTTCTTTAAATCGGAGCCAATTTAGTAAGTATTTAATAAGTATATATATGTGTTACTAAAGTGACCAAAACTATGTCAGAGTATTAGTAATTTTACTATGATCAAATTTTATCAACGATTTTTTTGTTTGTACTTATTGTACGAATTTTTAATAAATTTACATATTCTATTAGTTGGACGCCTAAATTTACATATTAACATAAAATATTCAAACATAAATTTGTTTTTGAAACTTTGTAGACATTTTGTAAAAATTTCCAAGCAATTCCTTGTCTTTTTAATAAGTTGAATTGTTTTGAAACTAATAATTTTTTAATATTACCATTATTAGTATAACAGATTAGCTATAGTAAAATTATTAGCTGGGGTGTGGCGCCTTAGAGAAGTGGTCAAGGTGTCACCCCCCAAGCGGCAGGTTGACAGTTCGAATCCCACTGGCGACGTTTTGAAGTTAAATCTGCGTTCGGTGATTGTGGCTTATGAGCGGTTGGGCGCTAAACCTGTAACCTTGGTTCCACCATCTTGAATGGGAGCCTGCGGGCGCAATGATGTATGTGTTACATCGCAAATCCAGGGAACCGGAAAAAACCCTCAAGAACCCGTTTGGCAAGACCCGAGTTAGGAGGTAGTGAAAATCGGTCCTACGGTATGCACCAGAGAAGGCGGATACTACGATCGGAACGAACCTAATAAGGGCAGGTAGCCTCGGTTACCAAATCCGGGCAATGGTACATGTATGGGACATGGAATTTGTTCCGGTAGGCTCTTGTGCGAGGGTAAAGTAGCCCTTAGGTCGTCGATACCTAAAAGGGTTGTGGCCCACAATATCTGCATTAAATGTAGTGCGTCGGGTAGTAATAGGAGGACCATGAACCAGAGGGTTTAAATAGACAATTCCCGTAGTTGTGTTGTAGGTATGGCAGCTAGTGTAGAACCTTCGGGCGGACTACTTAAATTAGGCACCAAAAGTGCACGTGTGGCTAGTTGTATCCTCATTCATGTAACAAATATTACGTCACTATAACTCATAATAAAATCCCGGCCATAGCACACGGCCTCTAAACTTAAAAAAAAGTAAAATTATTAGCTAGACACTTATAAACAAATTAGATTTAAATAATGTATATTATATACTGTATTATTAAATATATACAACCATTATATATTATATTAAAATAATTAATTAGTTTTATTTAAAAATTTGAATTTTAAAATATTTTCGCTCCAGTCTCACAATGCTACGCATTAGCCTAGTTTTAATAATTTAACTGCTATTATAACTGGAATTTCTTCTCTACAATTTTTATTTAATACATAAAAGATGTTTACTTAGTACAGTCAGCAAATATACTATATTTGGTTATTGCAAATTGCATATTATTTGGTAGTGACCATCCGTCAGGTTGTTCTAGATTTCTTTTTTAGATTATTCCACGTGCTATAATAATTGCATAAAGGCAGAATTGGATTTTTCAAAATGCACACTCTATATTAGTTCTAAATATATGGTACAACATAGTTCTACAGGTCAAAATTATATATATTGGTATAATATCGGGTACCCGATATATAATATATATATATACGATATGTACCTGATATGTGTAAGATATATTTATATATATACGCAATATGTGTAGAGTTCATGCAGGATATCAGACACATATCGGACACATATAGTACACATATAGTATATATATCATATATGTATCGTGTATATATTGTATATATACATTCTGTAATATATCATGTACCCAATATATAGTAAATAAATATCATATACATATCGGCGTAATCAATGCATAACGGATGTACTGTACATATTACATTATTAAATTATTTAAATTATTTTATTATATAAATAACAATAACAATTTGTGGCATTAAATATATACAAAAAAAATTTATTAAGCTTATACGACAAATTATACAATAATTATATTTTAATAGCATCAACTATTAATACTGCTTAATCAAAACTAAACTACTCTAATCTATTCAATTTAGATAATCATAATCAACTCTAACCCTAACAACTAAATTCATTGACAATAGTACAAATACATCTATTAACCAGAACAAAGAAATAATTGGCCAAGATAATTCAAAACGTCCTTAATAACCAAGAAAAAAAAGATATATTAAAAACAGTTCACAAGTCAGAAATACAAGAAAGCACAAAATCATTCTAACAATTATTTACCTAAAAATACCCTATTTCTAACTGCTAACTAAATAATTTATGCTAACTCTATCTTAGCTCAAAAGATTTCAAATACCACTAGACCAACGGCGAAATGATGCTAACACGGATTAACGAAATCATACTGTATCAAAATACACGGCAAACAAGAAACACAAACCAACAAGCAACGTGAAGCAAATGGCAAACAAGCAGCAAAGCAAACAGCAAAAAAGTAGAAAAGCAAACAGACAACAAAATCCATAGCACCGAAATTATATCTTCATAGCAATAACACCAAGACGACGATACCTAAACCAAGGCGACAACACTCAACAACAAATAACGCAAGTAGTGACGGCATAAAACACGACAAGGACAAAAAGAAGAGATACCGTCGACAAAAAACAAGCACCGAACTAGAAGACTCCAACGACGAAAACCCAAAAATCAAAAAAAAATTAGATAAAATAAACAAAAGTAAAAAAAATCAAAAAAAATTTAATTTACCGATATCAGTTATATACTGATCTTGTGTAACTGATAATCTAAAATAAACAAACCGATAGTTTATTAAAAAAATAAAAAAATACTAAAAAAAAATAAAATGATAAAAAAATTAATGTAAAAAAAGAAAAAAATTAACGTAAAAAAAGAAAAAAAATTAATAAAGTAAAAAAAAGAAAAAAAACTATAAAAAAAAAGGGATAAAAAAAATATAATAAAAAAAATAATAATAATAAAAAAAAAGAAATCTTGTTAACACAGGGTTGAGTAGGTATGAACTTTTCTCCTTAATAATTTACGTGTTTTAAAGATTTAAAAAAATAAACCCCAAAAATAAATAAAAAAAATGCATATAAAAAAAAAATAAAAATAAACAATATAAAAAATAATAAAAAAAAACTAATAAGTGAAAAAAATAAATTAAATTAAAAAAAATCAAAAAAAATTAAAAAAAAAAAATTACCGAAACCACAACATCACACAACACCAACGATGACGAAGACACCAGCAACAATGCAACGACACCAACAATGTGACGACACCAACGAAGCTATGATGCCAGCTACAATGCGACGACACCAGCATTTGACAACGACGACACGACGAGGAAGGCAGCAAAAAAAAATTAGTATATGAAAGCAAAAAAAAA
>QKWP01000685.1:217330-227800 GCA_003550325.1 Gigaspora rosea
ATTTTATAGAATTTTATTAATAAAATTCTATAAAATCTTATAATTCACAAAACTTTACTAATTAATTCTAACTTAATGCACTAAGTAAACTTGTTCAGCATCTAAAAATACATTAAATCGGCAGTGTTTATTTTATTTTACTTAAAATTTGGAGAAAAGATGCTTAAATTTGACTTTTTGGATCAAAATCCAAAATTATGTATCTATTCTTCTAATTTCAAGTAAAATAAAAACTATTCTGCCGATTAGATGCATTTTTAGGTACTAAACAAGTTTGCTTAGTACATAAAGTTAGAACTAATTAATAAAAATTTGTGAATTATAAGATTTCATAGAATTCTACCGTATATGTCTGAAAATAAGCTACTACCTAAAATAAGCTACCCCCCTGATTTTTTTTAAAAACCTTAAAAAATTCGTTAGCAGTTGCTACATATAAAACTTTTTTTTCTACTAAGTAAACTTCAAAAAGTTGATTAAGTAAAGTTGTTCAGCGCATCAAAATACACCTACAGTAAAAATTTGGCGTTATTCGGATAACTTCTTATTAGTACGTTTTTCAATTTTTTCAAAAAATGCTATATTTCGAAAATAAGCTACTTTACGATTTTTTGTGTAATTTTTTGGCCAAAAAAGGTAGCTTAATTTCGGACACATACAGTATTAATAAATTCTTTAAAATCTTATGATTCTCAAGATTTTACTAACTAATTCTAACTTAATGCACTAAGCAAACTTATTCAGCATCTAAAAATACATTAAATCAGTATAATTGGTTTTATTTTACTTGAAATTTGGAGAAAAGATGCTTAAATTTGGTTTTTTGATCAAAAATTTAAAACTATAAATCTATTCTTTAAATTTCAAGTAAAATAAAAATAATCTGCTGATTTGTTGTATTTTTAAGTGCTGAACGTACTGGCACTATGTTTGCATTTGCTAGTGCTAACTATGCCATATTTCATATTCTAAGATATATTGTTGAGTGAATTAGTATGATAGTATAGAATTAGAATTAAAAAGATAGGGTGGATTTAGCAATGAGATTAGGATTAAGATTAAATAGTAGCACAGGATAGGGTTGGGTTAGAGAGTTGCATAGAATTAGGATTGGGTTAGATAGTAGCACATGATTAGGGTTTAGTAATATGGGCAGAATTAGATTAGACATATTAAATAATAAAGATAAAATGTTTATTACAGTATTATTATAAAAAATAAATATGTGTGATTTTATTGATTAGACTGAATTCTTGTAACTGATGAATAAAAAATAAATTAAATAAAAAGTAAATTAAATAAAAAATTAAATAAAAATATATAAAAAGAAAACAAAATAAATAAAAAAAATTAAAAAAAAACTGAAAAAAATAAAATATACAAAAAAATAAAAAAAACATTAAAAAAAATTAAAAAAATAAATACATAAAATAAATAAAAAAAAAAACAAAAAAAAAAAGATAGAAAATAAAAACATAAAAAACAGTTAAAAAATAAATAAAAAACTATTAAAAAATTTTAAAAAAAAGTTTAAAAAAATATTAAAAAAATTTAAAAAAAAATACAAAAAAAAAAAAGATATAGCAATACATATACATACGTAGTTTTGCAAGTGCTGGCATACGTTTGTACTCTAATAAACATGGTACTGTTACAAAACAGGTTTTAGGATAGCGTAGTAATGTAGTACAAAATAGACTTCGTGAATGTATAATTTATTTCATATAGTTAATATTTCATTATTATATATTTAATTATATTATTATTATATTAGCATATTTTATTATTGTATTATTATAGTATAAATATAGGAAAAGATTCTATTGGGTAAAAGAATGAGGCACAGTAACTGCGCCACAATACTGCGGCTTGGTTACACTAGGTAACACAAGGTTACACCAACTAGTAACTTAGGTAATACAAGACGCAATACGACTACCTCCAATTACTTCTACACGACTACTCCCAACTACCTCCACACTAATACTCCTACTTACCTTCGCACAAATATTCCTGCCTACCTCTAAACAAATATCTCTAATTACCTCTGTACAAATACCTCTAACTATCTCTACAATAATGCAGTAATTATCTCTAGTTATCTCTGCACAAATTAACAATAGAATTGTTACACCTCTTAGGATAGAAAAGTTATAAAAAGGAAGCATTTCTCCCTTCCTGCAAAAGTTAGAGTTCAATACCCTTACCTAGAATCTTAGCTTAGGATAATATCCTTATCCCTTCATTATTATCTTGTAAAGTGTAATATTCCCCCTCTAGAGTAATTCCTACAGGCAAGGCTTATTACCATCTCATATTATCTAATAAAATTATATATTATCTTTATCACGAATCGTTTGCTTCCTGCTGTGAAGTAAAAAGTGTACTTCACCTCCACCCGTGTATATTCATAAATACATCACTGCACCGGGTGACCTTGTTAATTTGCTATATTCAATACAAGAAGGCTATAGCATTGTAACATTTTGGTGCCTTCTGGCGGAAATATCTCTTTTAACGGCAGAAATCCTTTTTTAACGGCGGAAACACTTCTTTCTCTTAAAGCAAACCCTTGTTTCTTTCTTGCAAACTTACTACAGCCTAAGGGAAACTCTGCCCGTTTGAAACTAAAACAGCCCTTTGAAATTTTATCGCTTAAACAAAACTCTGCTTCTTTAAAGGAAACCATTTTGGAATCAAGTGGACCTCCTAGGGAAAAGTGTGAAATCATAGACGAAATCACCAAGCTCTACTGGGACTGTACATCTTGAATTCTATTTTTTTTATTTATTATTTGCAGGATTGGCCTCTGAAAAAGCAATATTGGAATTTTGGTATTATTAAGTATAACTATTTAATCTTTAAATTGAATTGTATTTTATTTTGTAAAACAAACTTAGAGAGTTTATGCTTTCACCTCTTGCAAGTACAGCCGGCATATTAACAAATTTATTGCATGCTATTGAAATTGAAGTGATATTACTAACTATTATTATTACTGATTTATTTGTCGACATTATTGAATTTTTCAAAACATATTTTATTGTATTTCTTTCTTCGCGCGCAAAATATTATTTTATCGTTTACATTCTCGACTAGTCAACTATATTATTTATTACTAACTATCTCTAGTAGATAAATTCTCGTCTCTTTTCTTTAATTTATTTAGATCTTATAGAAGATCCCCTAACTCGATTATATAACAACGCTATTGACAGACACCAACAAGCCCATAACAATACTCATTGGCTATCCAAGTTCTACAGTACAGTGCGCCTGATTTATCTTGTCAATTGTGTTTTCCTCCACGCAACTATACTTTTCCTACAAATTTTAATAATTTTTGGGTGTGGTATTCAAGTACTTATAACGCCACCTTTTACAGTGAGCGTACCCAATATAATTTTGCCTGATTTCGTACTGTTGGACGGCACCTTGCTCGACCTGCTGCCCATGACATTATTTTTAGTTGCCGGTATTCACACAACGTACCCCCTCCACGTGCAACTATTTCTACTTTATTTAGACAATATACTTCCCATATACAAATTCCTCGAATTAACGAGATATATAAGAACCAATACGATATTTATATTGATCAACCAAGTTATACTCCTTCATCTACCTCTTCTCCTGTTAATTTAGAAAACACACAATTACTTTCTACTCACTCTACTCAATCTACTAGTGTAGAAACTGTTATTGATATTGAAACCACTACTCTTGAACACAATAATAGTCCTGCTTCAAATAGTGAAACCTCTCAAATTAATATTGAAATAGCAACTGATACACCACTTCCTGATACTTCATTTTCATCTCCTTTTACTCCAACTGAACCAAGTGAAACTATTATTGAATTTGCTGGTGAAATCCACGATATATCTACTTCAACTATAGAAATTGAACCAGAAAATACAACTACTTTTTATTCTGTCTCACCAAGTACTGAACAAGCTATAAGTGACAGATCTGCTCCTATCAGTCCTATTACTCCTTTAGCATTACAAAATAATTACCCTTCACCTGACATATCTTCGCTCTCTGGTACAACTAACCAATGGTATTCTGCAACTGTGGATCATGATACAGAGCAATCAACTTCAAGGCAGTATACTCCATTATATCCCCAACTAGAGACTACTAATAATTGGGATACTGATCAAATAAACTATATTCCTGAAGCTTATACTACTCCTACATTTAGCCCTGCACTTATTCAAAACCCCTATACTGCTCCTTTAAGTCCCTTAGTTCTTCCTACTACTTATCATACTTCTGATCCAATTAACAAACTAGTCCCTTCATCCTCACCTGTCTTACGTTTTCATTTAGATAATACCCAATATAGATTTGGACAATTATCACTATATCCACCCACAGACAAAGCTAATTGGATTGACAATAATCAGGATATTGAAACCCCTTATAGTTCTCTATACCCTGATCTTACCAATACTGAGGAAATAGCTCCAAGGACAGTAGATAATTACTCGGATACAGAATCTACTACATCTCTTGGTGAATATATTACTAGCATTCTTAATCAGGTAGTTAACAACTCCGACGATCAAGACTCTATATCAGAAACAGACTCATCTGACGACGAAGCCAATATGGATATGAATGATGCAGCTAAAGCTCTTAACCGACTGGCCCAAGCTATTGAACAGAACCAAGAAGGAGAAAAGAATTTAATCAAAATCGAACCTTTTAAAGGTGATGGAACCCAAGACCCTATTGACTAAATTAAGGAATTTGACCGAGCTGCTACAGCTAATAACTAGAGTGCTAATCGACAACTTGCTCTAGCTAAAGCCTACATGAAAGGAATTGCTGCTGAATGGGTTAATGGTGCTGGACTTACGGCCTATAACAATAATAATGATGTGGAACACAGCTTCAAACCCAAATTTAAAACATGATTTAGTGACATGAAACAAAAAGCTTCTTGGCAACAACAGCTTTTTGAAATCAAGCAAGGAGCTGATACAATTGATGCTTATGCCACACAATTTAAGGATCTTAGTGAAAAAGTAACAGGCCTACCAAATGACTTTATCCTACAATTATTTATTAAAGGCCTACGATCTGAGTTCGCAATGCCTGTTCAAGCCTCAGGACCTGCCAATCTAAATACTGCTATTACCACTGCAAAGCAATGGGAAACTAGAAAATTTGTTGCTTCATCTGAACCTGATGTCATGGCTCAATTAACAGACCAAATTGCTAAATTGAATATTAATTAGCACAGCAACAACAACCACAGCCTGTCTATACTACTGAAACCAAATTCAATTCCTCAAAAACTACAGCTGTTTGCTATTACTGTGGAAAGCCAGGTCACTTTATAGCTGATTGTCGCAAACGACAGTATGACTCAAGAAACAAAAATAGAGGAAAACCTAGAAACAATAACTTCAACAACAATAATCAAAACAGAAGAAATAATTATAACAATAATTATAACAATAACAAAAACTATAACCGATCTAACAATAATAATAACTATTGAAATAATCAAAGTAAAAGTCGTTCTAGAGATAGAGAACAAAATAGAAACAGAAATAGCTCTCGAGATCGAAGTAGATCAAGAGATAGAAGCCAAGAGCGATGGGGACCACGCTATACTCGCTCACCCTCGCCTTATTATCGCAATGTAAACATAGTTGCTAAAACCAAACCTAAATCTAAATCTAGAACCTGGAAAGACTTTTTGGACAACTACTCCATTCGTACTGCCCTTACCAACTATATTACTGAGTTGAACCGTGAAAATACCAAACCACAACCGGATATACATATTACACCTGTTAAATGCTATGTTGATATAAAAGATAGAACTTACCCAGCTATTATTGATAGTGGAGCATCTGTTAGTATGATTGCTCACAATGCTGTTAAGGAATTGGGACTCAAAATTGAAGAACCATCCCAAAGTTTGATTGTTGGTGCTACTGGAACTTCTTCCAGACTCTTAGGAATTATTCGCAACTTACCAGTTAAAATCCAGGGAAGGACTATCCCTATTGATGTTGAAGTGGTGCCTACTACTTCTTATTCTTTATTACTTGGAAATGATTGGTCTAGAAAAGTAGAAGCCAATTACAATTGGAAAAACTGTCAGTATACTATGTACTGGAAAGGAAAAGAAATTATTTTGGACACCTCCTATGAACAAGACCAACCCCCAAAGAAACATCCTACTTGTACTACTCCTGAAAATTTAGAGCTCTATGAAGAAGAATTTTTAATCCCTCATGAAGCTTATGCTTTTTCTGTCGTATCCTCTGAAGAAGAGGAAGAATGGACTGTTTATCGACCCCAACCCGAATTAGGAAGCTATCTCGTTGTAAAACTTGTGGTTCAAGAACCCACCAATATAAAAATTGCCCAAATAATGAATGTCGCTATTGCCATAGAATGGGTCATATAACTTTAAATTGCCCAAATAGATAGCCTAGGTGTGCAAGTTGCAGAACTTGTAATGAGACAAACCACCTATTTAAGGACTGCTCTTTCAATCAGTGCCATGGTTGTCAACAACTAGAGCATATTGAAATTAATTGTCCTATGGCACAACAGAAGTTAGATAACCTAACCTATCGATGTGGTTGTAATAAAAGTGATATTGATGCAAACAGATGGTTTTACCGTGGTAAATATAGAACCCATTATTGCTACCAATGCAAAAACCCACAACAACCAGAAAGACTACAATTACATGAAAACCAACTTATATGTACTACTTGCTATAAAACTTATATTGAGGCATTGGACCATGATAATCCTCTCAGTCAAGAATACTATCATCATGGACTAGGACGAGGAACTCTAGTTAGTTGCAAAATTTGTGCACAACAAAAACCCAGAGCTTGAATGCATCGTTTAGAAAGTATTAGGGATGAGTTATGGTTCTGTGAATTAGAACACATGTATGCTTACAAAGTAAGCCAGACCTACAACATAATCCAAACTATGAAATTTGGACTCGAATTAGACACTATACTGAGTCTACCAGAAATGCTGGACATCAGTATAATTTGAACCAAAGCAGAATCTATCGGATTGTACAAGCCTTGTTAGAGGATGATAATAATAAAGACATGATGGAAATACTAGAAGAACAAGACACTGATCAATACAACCGGGACTGGACCAATGATGAAATTACTATTCTATTACGATCAGAATCAGAACAAATCGCTCTTACGGAAGTTGAGGAAGCCATCTACAACAAATCTTACAGGAATCATTTGATATCTCTCAACCAGATTTTGATGCTCGACAAGCAATTGAAAACTTAAGGAAAAACTTTGAAGGAAAAGTTGCATTATGCCATGAATGCTTGATAGCAACACAACTTGCTGAGCTTGATCCAAACCAAGGATATTGTAATGACTGCTACCAAGATATCAATAAACTTACTCTACCTAATGATCCTGGGGAAGGATCATTAAACTCTTTTTTACTGCTGCCTGAAGTACCTGACCAGCCTATAGAGGATATTAAAGGAAAACAACCTCAACTTGATATTGAAATGATCACTAAAGTTAACCAAAATGATGAAACTCTTTTACAAATTATTGAACGGTTAGAAGCCCGAGTTCAATATCTTGAGGAAACCCATGCCCAACTTACTAATTTCTTCAAGGACCAAATTCTTTATCATCAACAACGAGCTGATTATTATTCTTAATTATACTCTACCCGGCAAAATTTTTAAATCATCCTGGGCAGGATGAAAAACTACCTAAAGAATTAGAAGAATTACCAACAGAATCAGAAGCTTTGCAACTGGCTTTGCAAAGAAATGCACTAAAATATAATTTTGTATATACCATAGAAACATTAATTCCTTATGAAGAATATGTATTAGAGAAAACAGACCATGTTAATATTGGACCTTTAACAAAAGAACAAGGATTAAAATTTAGAGCTTTACTTGATGAGTTCTCTGATCTCTTTGCAAAAGATATCAATGAACTTGGACGAACAGATCTGGTACAGCATAGAATCTATACTGAGGATGTACCTCCAATCAAACAATGAGCTTATAATGTTCCTCCAAGTGAACAAGAATTTATTAAGAAAGAAATTGAACGAATGTTGGAAAGCAAATCATTCGACCATCCGAAAGCCCAAGCCCCTGGGCATCACCTGTTGTTCTTGTACGCAAAAAGAACGGCAAATTGAGATTCTGTGTTGATTACAGAAAACTCAATAGCATTACCAAAAAGGATGCTTATTCTCTACCTCGAATACAGGAAATGCTAAATACTTTAGCTGGATCCCAATGGTTCTCTACCCTTGATCTTGCAAGTGGATATTGGCAAGTATTAATGGATAAACAAGATAGGGAAAAGACTGCATTTATCACAAAATATGGTACTTACGAGTTCAATATAATGCCATTTGGTCTATGCAATGCACCTGCTACCTTTCAACGACTTATGGACCGAGTTTATAAGGGAATTGCATGGAAGTTTGTAGTTGTGTATCTTGATGATACCAATGTATTTTCTAAAACATTTGATGAACATTTAAAACATTTGAGAATTGTATTTCAACGTATTAGAGATGCTGGATTAAAACTAAATATAGAAAAATGCAATTTCTGGATGAAGTCCTTACCATTCTTAGGACATATCATTAGTGAAAAAGGAATTGCACCAGACCTAGCGAAAATAGAAACTGTTCAAAAGATTCAACCTCCTAAAAACACTACCAAGTTACGATCCTTTCTTGGATTAGTTGGATATTATCGACAATTCATTAAAAACTTTTCTACCATTGCTCAACCGTTGAATCAACTTCCACATAAAGATAAACCTTATTATTGGGGAAGCAAACAGCAACAAGCATTTGAAAAACTGAAGGAAAAGCTTGTTACTGCGCCTGTACTAGCCTACCCAGACTTTAGCAAAAGATTTATTCTTGCTACTGATGCTTCTTATTATGGTTTTAGTACGACTTTAAGCCAAAAGGATAGAGATGGAAAAGAACATCCTATTGCCTATACAAGCAAAAGCCTTCAACCAGCTGAACAAAATTATTATGCTACTGAACTTGAATGTGCTGCTATAGTATGGGCTATAGTGCATTATCATAGTTACTTGGGAGCTACAGAATTTACTCTTGTAACAGATTATTTAGCATTAAAATGGCTTAAAACAGTTGAATCAAAAGGACGAATTGGACGATGGATTTTGAAATTACAACCTTACAACTTTGTCGTAGTGCATAAACCTGGAAGGATTCACTCTAATGTGGATGCTTTATCGAGACTCTGACCAAAATCCTATTCTCTAAATGAATTTGGATCAATATTCTAATTTATATAATTATTTGAAATCGGAAACTATACCTACGGACTTTACTGATTATCAACAGAAACAATTACAAACCCAAGCTAAATACTTCGAGATTCTGAATGGACTATTGTATAAACACAATAGAAAAAACCCAAGCAAGCCATTTCGAGTAATCAAATGGCCTGAAGTAGACTCTGTACTTTATATGATGCATAGTCATCCTACTGCTGAACATTTAGGAATAGATGCTATGTACCATAAAATTGCTGAACGATATTATTGGGATCAAATGTATAGAGACATTAAAGAATATGTTAAAACTTGTGAACAATGCCAAAGACAAGGCAAGTCACGAAGAAAAGAACCTTTGCATCCTATCAAAATAGGACAAGCTTTTGAACGAATTAGAATTGACTTAGTAGGACCCTTACCAATCACAACTCTGAAAAATCGATATATTATTGTAGCCACTGACTACCTTACACGATGGCCTGAAGCACAAGCAGTACCTGATGCCAGTGCTGCAACCCTTGCTCAATTTATATTTACTGAAATAGTATGTCGACATGGAATTCCAAAAATTATTCTCTCGGATCAAGAACCTAATTTTAGAAGTGATATGATTAGAATCTTGTGTGAAAAATTATTGATACATCATAAGTTTTCATCACCATACCATCCACAAACAAATGGAATGGTAGAATGACTAAATAGAACCTTATGTGAATCTCTTGCAAAAGTTGCAACAAGCCAAGACTGGGATGTATATCTACCTCCAGTATTATTTGCATATCGAACCAAGAAACATGCCACTACTGGATATACTCTGTTTCAACTTGTCTACAGACGACAAGCTGTATTACCCATTGAAGCTATACTACCCACTACTGAAACAGAATTAGAAATAGACCTTGAAGATAGTATTTTAACTCGAGCTTATAAATTAATGAATAAGTTAGAAGAAACTCATGAACATGCTCGAAAAAATACAAAGACATCACAACAGAAACAGAAACAAAGACATGATGCTCGGATAAAACCGGTAGAATTCGAAATTGGTGAAAAAGTTTGGGTACAACGGAAAGATATAGAATCTTCTAGATCTGTCAAGTTTGAGGATAAACGAAAAGGACCTTACACTATATGTGCTAAACTC
>QKWP01000686.1:36858-56760 GCA_003550325.1 Gigaspora rosea
AAAAAAAAAAAAAAAAAGCTAAAAAAAATTTTTAAAAAATTTCCTATGCCCATTTGATCCATAATGTATTATAGATTATAAAAATATATACTACAAAAATAAAAAAAAAATATAAAAAAAAAATAAAAAAACCAAGTAATTTTTGTTCAATTTTTACTTTTTTCAATTTTGCTATTTTTCTAATTTTTGCATTTTTTAATTTTTGTATTTATTATAGCCCAGATTTTTTATTAGCATATTTCAAATATAAGATTTATAAAATTACCCCATTAGCATTCTTATAAATATACCTTTTTTACTATTTAGCTGTTTTCAAATATAATCTTTTTCTCCAATACCTACTTTTCAAATATAACCTTTTTTAAAAAATAGGCCTCTATTAGTAATTTTTCAAATATGGGGTGTCTTCAATTAAAAGGGCACATTTTTACATAATTGATCAATTTTTCATGCCAAATCTGTTAAATGTAAGTTATATACATTTAGAAAAATTTAATTGTTGTTAAAATTTTAAAATTCCTTTTTTTTTTATAACTTTTTTTATACTATAAATTTTAAAAGAAATAAAAAAATTATAAAATTAATAATATTTATAATATTTTAACATTGAATTTTAATATAAAATTATAAATTAAGAGATAAATCATAGTAAAAATTGTCGAAAGTTAATATAGTTTTTTTTTTATAATGATGGAATGCAGCTAGCTTACAATCCAAAGTTTTTTGTACTAATAAATGCCTATTAAGTTTCTAACAAATATTGAAAAGCAAGTTATTTCAGTTCAATTAGTAGGCTTATTGAAATAAGTGATCATGAAATCAGATGATGGTGAAATTTGGATTCATTTTATGTACGATTTTTAAAATTTTTTTAGAACCTTTTTGTCTGTTTTTTTTATGGTTGAGTTAGGATTTAAGATTAGAGTTATTAATAAAAGAGTATAAGCAGATCCCATCATTCAATTTTGCTGTGTCATTAATTTTTTACCGATTTTTACTATGAAATTTATACCTTTCAACTGTGATTTGCATTACCATATAAAACTATACAAAAAATTTTTGCTTATATACTGTAATATATAACCATTTTTCTTAAGATTTCAAATCGATTTGAGTGGTTAGAATTTTATAGCGTTTTGCAAAAAGATGTGACCACATGATTTTTGTAATAATGAAAATTTCTGAAATTTTAAATTGTCTATCACTATTCAGTTACGTTTATATTTATTTGAAATCGGTAAAATTCTTAGATCTATAAAACCTTCGATTCTCATATAATATTGTGATCTACAGAGGTCACATCTTTTTGCAAAGTACAATAAGTCGTTTTGCTGATTACAATGTCATGCAAGAATTGGTGACTCTGTAGTTTTGATTTCAAATAAATATAAATATAACCGATAGAAAATATGATTAATAGACATTCAAACTCAGAGTGCATTTTTTTGCAAAGCAATAATTCCGAATCTATTTGGTGAACAATTTTTATAATTGTAAACGATAAGATCTTGATTTGGATTTTGTATCGGGAACTAGATATTAAAACTTCTAAAAAGATTTTACACCAACAAATAAATATGTTGCATAGTTAATGTGTTTTTCATTGGAGAGTCATAGAAATGTTTATCCAGAAAATATGCGTTTATAGCACCAAATTCGAACAATAAGCATTCCAAGGCAATCTTTTAAATTATATCGGATTCTCAAAATGTAAAGGATAATTTTATGTTAAGATTTAGATTTGATAATGGATAAGTTTTTGCTGAGTTTAGATTTCAATAGTCGTTTCCATCGTTAGCCGCAACAATAAATGAATTTGCATTAATTATAAAGTTAATTTCTTAACATGAATAAAACGGACCCGGCCGACTGGCATATATATATATATAGTAAAATATGCGTGGATCTGTAAGGTGAAAGGGCCTTTATTCAAAATTATGATAAGCTCATCTTCTTTCCTTTTAGCGTTGATTGCCCGTAATAATTAACCAATCAAATAACTTAATTTTTAAAAGTACTTAATACTACTAGAAAACATTGTCGCGGCTGAAGCTGGAAATTAAGGACCTCAATTTAAATTTATAAATCCTACCAAAATCTACTTATAATCTTTTAATATCAAAACTAACCCTAAACCCTAACCTAACCGATAAAAAAAAACAAACTAAGAATGCACTCCAAAAATTTTAGAAAATTTTTATATTAAAATAATTAAAATTTCCAGCTTCAGCCGCGACAATAATTTACCATATATATTTAGAAAATAAGTGGGTACGTATAAAGTGGGATAAGTAGAATATTTATCGTTAATAAACCTGAATACATTAAAGAATCTAAAAAATATAACTAAAATTTTGATTTACGATTAGCATGGGCACTAAAAAAAAATAATAGCTAGTTGAAATAAAATTCTTTAGTAAATTTATCATACAACCAATATAAAATAACCGAATAAAAAAGCACAAATTAATATCATATAATTTCAAAATTTCACATACAGGAGCTTTGACCTTGAGACTTACGCATAATTAACGTTAACACAAATTATTAATGCGAAAAAAATCAACGCTTTGGTAAATTTAGTTTCAAATTAGGAAACTCAAGGTGTCACGATCATGATCATGCTTCGCTTTATATTTTGCTCAGTGCTCAGCATACAAAATTTTAAATGGTTAAAAAACTGATCTTATATGTTATTTGGCCTCAAACTTTTTTATAAGTTTCTTCCCTGGGTTTGCTAATCAACTTTCTTGATATTTAACAAGTTTTTATTTTTTTTGTCAAATTTTTTACTGGGCTAATAAAGTAATAATCAAACCTATCACGCATTGCAATAGCGCAAGGCTGATTAATTTAAATGCTCTGCAATAGTGCGATGCTAGCCCTTTGTTTGTAAGACAGGATACAAGATCATTTTCGAAATAAATACATGCGTACCATGTGGAGCAATCAATAAATTTTGTAGAATCATTAGCTTTTCATAGTTTGATTTTAACTATCTCAACATCTTAAAATTTATAGTTACATTTTGCAATATAATGCCTACACACACATATTTTAATCAAACATGTACTGAATGAACTTTCTAAATGAATGTAATTAAGAACCATTCCAGTCGAAAATAGATTTATACCTAAGAAGTCTTGAAAATATTATTAGCTGTGAGAAAAGGAAGGGAAAGGAGAAAGCACAGCTTCTTCTTTATAGATATAAAAAGGTAAGTAATTTTCTTGTTGGAAATATAGATGTGAATAAGTGGCGTGGCAAGAAATCAAATAGTTTCCCTGTCATTCAAGTCAATTAGTCAGGCCACAAACCAGCGTTAGGGCACAGGCGATCAATTAGTTTGCTTGATGTTTCAAGTTTATAAGTCGAGCCAGCGTTGGACCCACTGGTACAGGCAATCGATAAGTTTGGCTAATTGCTCAGATGGGGTTGTACATATCGATATTATAGCTGTTTTCAAAAAGGTGTGAATGGTCGCGGATCACCATTCATAGAATTTTCAAAACCAGCCCTAAACGGAATTTCCAGATTTCCACATGTGTTTTGAAAACAACTTTAATTGAAAATATTCGTGTAGTGTTTTTTGAGTACATACTTGAAATAAATCCATTTTCAATATTGCTATCAGACCGGTTTGTCTTAACAGTCCTCAGTATACGATTATTTATACTCTAAAGGCTCTATCGTAAACTTTTACCTATGTACGAGTGGTATGCACTATATAGGGTTAACACTTTATTATTTGCAGATATACAGTAAAGTTCGTGCGATACTAGTGATGCCACCGAAATTGATTTTTGAAAAAGGCCTATTTCGTTTTCATTAGAGAAAATTAACATTTTTTATAAGGAAAAGCAAATTAAATTTATATAGATATGTTCCTTATAATTTCGTCTATTCAAAAAAAGTATCAAATAATTTAGTATTTAAAGTAAAATAGGTCAAAAACAATTTCGTCTTCAAATTTTAATTTCGGGTTTTAGAACCCGAAATGCTTTCGTCCTCATGTATATGCGATACTATAAGTTTCAGATTTTAGCAGCAAACCCTGATCACAATAGCTATTTATTTATTCCCCGATTCTTATTTATACTTCTATACTATTTCTTCTCGATTATTGCCCAGATTTCAGATTCGGGCTGATCCAGAATTTTCATAATTCTTTTTTGATTATTAAACTATTAGTTACAAAGAAGAGTAAAAGTCGCTGGCTAAAAAAAAAAGAAAAGAGAGAGAGAGAAAAGAAAGGAAAAAAAAATTGAAAAATGATTTGTGATTTATAGTAAGCTAAACTTTATGAAATACGCAACTTTAGTTTGAAAAAACAGTATAGAAGTATAATAAGAACCTGGAAATAAATCAGTTATTATCCGTGAAATGGACATAACCAAAATTCCCAGATCAGATGACTGAATAATGACAGAAGGGCACTGGCTGCGAAGCAGCCAGCGTGCCATTCTGTCATTATTCGGTCATCTGATCTGGGATTGATTTTTGGTTATTGCCCACTTCGTGGACAATAACATATACATATTACACAAAACCTTTTTTTCATTTAATATCAAATTAGGACTTATGCATATAAAATCTTGAAGTCACGTAGCCTTTGATTGTGACTTTTTAGATACGTACGTATATAAGATCAGACTACCGAATAATTGATTGCAGGGACAATTAATTGCAATTTTTCGAACTCAACTGATTAATTGGTGGCGCAGTAATTAGTCTATATATATTAAAAATTAGTACTATATGTAACGCTATTCGCAGGATAATATTTTAATTGGATTTCATGATAATTTTTAATTGATTTTAATTGATTTTAATTGTATGACGTATGACAAAAATTAATTTAATTGTGGCCTGTATAAGACTGACTATAGTGTTTAGTCAATTTTTAAAATACTATTTATATGTGCTTATTTATTAGATTATATTCAGGTATACCATTATCCTCTTACTTCAATAGAATATATTAGTTACAATCTTCGGATAAAATGTTAACTGGGTACGTTTTATTAGTAGGTTAATTAGTAAAATACTGTAATAGGAATAGTGCATTTTATAAAAAGGCAATAAATTTTAAATTTAAATTTTAAATTTAAATTTTTAAATTTAAATTTTAAATGATATTACATAAATAATTTGACATTTTTATAAATAATTTGACAGTTTTATAGCGACATATCTTTTTTTGGTAAAAAAAAGCCATGCAACATAAATCATGTGATAAATTAATTAAAATTGGTATAAATAGTCGAGCGTTCTTATCCTGTACCTGGAGTAGAGGCTTTTATCCTATGCCTTGGGATATAGATTTTTATCCTGTACTGCCTAAATCTGATTGGTCCAAATATTAAAAAATTTAAATTTTTCGAAGACTTTTTTATTATAGATAATTTATTAAAAAAAAAAATAAAAAAATAAAAAAAATATTAAGTAGCGAAAAGTACAAAAAAAAAATTAAAATTTTTCGAAGACCTTTTTATTATAGATAATTTATTAAAAAAGAAAAAAAAAATAAAAAAATACTAAGTAGCGAAAAGTACAAAAAAAAAGAAGCAAGACAAAGGCCAAAAAACACCACCAAACCACATTAAATGACGACGAATGCACCAACATGATAACCAAAGACACCAAATGACGACCAAAAGCAACAAAATCTATGATAAAAAACACTACTAAATAACGCTGAAAGCACCACTAAACGATACTAAAAGACCACCAAAAACACCAAACTACGACGAAAAGCACCATTAAACGACCACAAAAGAGCGACGAAAAGCACTACACGAACGACGACAAAAGTACCAAAAAAAAAACGACGACAAAAACACTGCACAACGACGATGAAAGCACAAAAAAAAAAACGACATCAAAAACACCACAAAACGATGAAAGACCAAAAAAAAAACGAAACCACTTCACAACACGACGAAAGTAAAAAAAACGACAGCAAAAACACCACACAACAACGACGAAAGCACCAAAAAAACGACGGCAAAAACACCACACAACGACGACGAAAGCACCAAAAAAAAGCGATGGCAAAAACACTACACTACGATGACGAAAGCACCAAAAAAAGACAACGACAAAACGACGATGAAAGCACCGACAAAAAACAGCGCAATTCTATGTTGATCGGTTTAATTTTATATAAATATAGTCACATGATTGATAAGGTTAAGACCCTATACCCCAGGGTATAGGTTAAGTTTCCCCTAAATAGTCCAACTCCCCGTCTTTTTACATCACGTGATCGATGTTGTAATTTCCACATGCCTGCTATTGCGTTCAAAAAGTATTCCATGAATAAGTCGTCTATGAATTTAAGAGATTGTTGAGATTGTCCCAATATCTTCTTATAATCATTATTTGAATTGGTTGATAATGGAATTTCCGAATTTGAGATATTAGGCATAGTATCCAAAATAAATTTGTCAAATTTATTCGTACCTAAATAATGTAGAAACTTTTTAATAAGATTGAGCAAATAATTACTGCTGATTTCAAAATTAGTGGGACAACATGAAAAATTTTGTTGATCCGCAGTAAATTTTCGGTAATTACATTTATCGAAAATTTTATAGTTTTTCGATAATATAATTTTGGCCGAAATTATTATACCGAAAAACTATAAACTTTTTCGATAAATGTAATTACCGAAAATTACTGCGGATCAACAAAATTTTTCACGTTGTTCCACTAATTTTGAAATCAGCAGTAATAGATTCAATAAGCTTTCTTGAATTTCTTCAAGTTCAGGACGCTGGTTGGGATCATAATTCCAACATCTTTTGTAGAGTTGAATGTATGAGTCTGGTGTACCTTCTACAGGTTTTTCTCTTCCTCCTTTGGATACATGAATAACAATGCCATAAGGGATTTTTGCAAATGATTGAAATAGTGGTCTACCACTTGAAATTTCCCAAAGAATTACCCCAAAGCTATATATATCAGATTTCTTACTACGTTTGTATGATACGTTTTCTAAGCATTGAGGGTCAATGTATGCTTGCATTCCATTAAAACTATTACTTGAAGGTTTAGATGTCTCGTCTTTTGATAAGCCAAAATCTGCAATCAACAATTTTTCGTTATGAACTAGAATATTTTTGGAGTGCTAAAACAAAAGAATTTTAAATTATAGAAATTTAAATCGTTATCATTATAAAAAAAATCCAGATATCACATTAGATATAAGTAACGGAGTCAGATATACGGGATAACTTTAATTCTTGAACACTTGGTTTTACTAGTTCTTTACTAATTAACAACATCTCGCGATCTAATGATCATGTTTTGATGATTTTTATACCATCCGAATCATCTTAATGAGGTAAATCGAATAATCAAAATCATCAAAACGTGATCACTAACTAGATCATGAAATATTATTAACTAATAAAAAAATAGTAAAACCAAGTGTAACATTATATGGCAAAATTAAATAGACAAACACTTACAAGATCTCGATGAATAATATCATTTTTATGTAGGAATTCAAGGCCGTCTGAAATTTCACGGTCCATCCGTAATTTATCAGTCCATTCAAGCTTTGAAAAATTTATCTTTAAATATTCACGTAAATCTCCATTATTTGCCAATTGCAAAACCATATTATAGAATCCCCGATCTATTGTGATTAATATTTTTAAAAATTATTAATTTTTCATATATAAATATACAAAAATATTTAACTATTACTACTAACCTCGAGTTACTCCATAAAATTTAATAATATTTGGATGCTTATTGCAAACTTTTTGTATGTTCTTAAGCTAAATATATATATATAGTATTGAGTTATTCGCAGCTTTATTATTATTATGGCATTATGATTATAACAGTAATATAATTTCTTACCTCCTTAACAAATCTGTGAATGGTATTTTTATCTGTAGGTATAATGTTTAATTGTTTAAGAGCAATGGCTAACCCGCAATCTTTTCATTTTGCTTTATATACAAGTCCAAAACCTCCTTTACTAATTGGCTTATGAACTGAGAATTCAGAATAGTCGTAAGACTTAAAGTAACCTTTGTGAATAGCATTTTGGAGCCATTCTTCCGAATATTCCATATTTTAATAACTTGTGTTTAGATGTATATTAAATGCTGAATCGAAGAAAAATTGTTTAAAGTGATTGTTTAACCTCTATAAATGTATATGATTTCGTCTAAACAGTTAAAACTTAGAATTAATTGAATATTGGCAAGATCTGCGAGACTTCATAACCTGCATAATGATAATCTTTGTGATTTGGGTAGCACACCTACGTCTTAAAGCAGGTTAGGGTAACTTTGATGAATACATGTGGTATAATACAGTAGTAAAATTCACGAAAAGAATTTTTAACTATGCCGCAGATGTTTTTTTAATTAAAATTTTGAGTTATTGATTTTTTGTAAAAAAAGCGATGTCTCTTCAATTTTACACCTAATTTTGAAATTTAATTAATCAAAATTACGAAATGAAGTAAGTTTTGTGGGTGCGTCTAATACAAGTCCAATTTATTATTATGCCACAGTGAAAAACTTGAATATTCATTTTCAGTTTTAATTTACTTAACAATCTAACAATCTCGAGTTTAATAGAAATATCTTCAAAAATTGTCTTATCACAATAATGAATGATCAAAATTAACATTTAAAAAAATTTTCAAGTCGTTTTTAATAAATCGTATAAAAACAGTTTATAAAGTTTTTCTTTCAATTTTTCGTCTTTTTGACCATTTCAATTAATCTATAGCATAAATGCGAAGTTCTATTAGGATCAAAATAATAATTCCCAGAGTTCTCAAACCACGTAATCGAGGTTGTAATTTCTACAAAGTACTCCATAAATAAAAACTTCTCATAGTCATTATAGATGATAATTGAATATCCGAATTTGAGATTTTAGACGTAGTACCTGAAATAAATTCGTCGAAATTACTTGTGCCTAAATAATAAATAGTGGAAATTTTTTATGAGATATTAATATAATATTCCACTGAAATATGCTTATTTGACAAATAATATTAAATTTCAGTGATTCAGAATGCTGAATTCATTACTAACTTGCAGTTTATTATACATACCAAATTTTCATTTTCCGATAGATCCATAAGCTTTCTTGAAATTTCTTCAAGTTCAGGACGTTGGTTGGGACCATAATTCCAACATCTTTTGAAGAGTTGAATGTATGAATTTGGTGTACCTTCTATAGATATTTCTCTTTCTCCTTTGGATGCATGAAAAATAATGCATAAAGGATTTTTTTCAAACGATTGAAATGGCGGTCTGCCATTTGAAAATTCCAAAGAATATATCAGATTTTTGCTACGTTTATATGATCCGCTTTTGAAACATTGAGGGTCAATGACTAGTCAATGTATCTTGCATTCCATAAACACTAGTATTTGAAGTCTTAGATTTCTCGTCTTTTGATAAGCCAATCAACAATTTTTCGTCATGAACTAGAATATTTTTGGAGTATTGAAACAAAATTATTTAAAACGTTAAATCATTATTTAAAAATCAAGATATCAAATATAGTATATAAAAATTTTTCGTCATCATATGCCAACATAATTAAATAACGACACTTACAAGATCTCGATGAATAATATTATTTTTATGTAGAAATTTGAGGCTGTCTAAAATTTTACGGGCCATTCGCAATTTATCGGTCCATTCAAGCTTTGAAGAATTTATCTTTAAATATTCGCGTAAGTCTCCATAATTTGGCAATTGCAAAACCATATTATAAAATCCCCGATCTATTATGAATATATTTTTAAAAATTATTTATTTCATATATAAATATACACAAAATATTCAACTATTATTACTAACCTCGAGTTACTCCATAAATCTCAATAATATTTGGATGCATGCAAACTGTTTGTAAATTCTTAAACTAAAATATATATAGTGTTGAGTTATTCGCAACTTTATTATTATTCTTGTATTATTATTGTAGCAATAATATAATTTCTTACCTCTTTAACAAATCTTTGAGTCGTCTTTTTATTCATAGGTATAATTAATTGTTTAAGAGCAATGACTAACCCACAAGATTTTCATTTTGCTTTATATACAATCCTGAATCCCTTACCAATTTGCTTCTGAATAGAGAATTCAGAATTATACTTGCTGGCAAAACCCGGACAAATCCCAAATTCAAAAAAAAAACAATTGCTATTTGTAAAAGATTAAATCAAAAAAGTAGTCTTAATATTTTGCAAATATATTATCTATAACATTAAGAATATCTACCATTTTGGAAATAGGTTTCTATTGATGCTTAAAAAAAAATTTTTTTTGTGAGTTAAACTCAATATGCAATTCAAAACAAGTCTGGCAAGCCAAATGTTTACACCCTACTCTACAAGATATAATTTACACCTGGCGTTATTCAAAAGAATGGCATAGCCGTAACCAGGGCTCCTGTTCCTGAGTGTAAAAATACCTGTTTCGTAAGAAAAACATAGGCACACCCAATCTTTTCCAGCTTACTTCTTTAAGAAACAATCTCCGCAAGATATAATTTACACCCGACGTTATTCAAAAGAATGGCATAGCCATACCCAGGGCCCCTGTTCCCTAAATGTAAAAGTATTTTGCGGTATTATAAGGAGAGCAAAAGGCATCCCAGAGTTCCTTGGTTCATGTTAGAATCGGTAGCCTTTTGCATCCCAAAACCTTCTAAAGAATCGGTAATCCTTATAATCACCAAAGGCACCATGTATCCAAAGAAGTAGCGAAGTTGGCCGGGAGTCCAGAAATACTATAAACTACTTACTTTTACTGTATATTGTTAAAGTGTATGAGTGTACGAAGTAGTGTTCAGACCTGTCATAAAAATCCCAACCCGGGTCACCCGCGGGTGGGTCACCTGGGTGACCTGGGTGAACACTAAGTAGTAGAAAAAATCCCACCACAGGTCACCCGCGGGTGGTAACACGGATCACCTGTGGGTGGTAACACAGGTCACTCGGGTGATAAAAAAATTTTATTAAATTTTTTTTATCACCCGTGTGACCAGTGTTACCACCCACAGGTGACCCGTGTGGGATTCTTTCTACTACACTACCCAATATTCACCTGTATGACCTGGGTGATCCAAGTTGGAATTTTCATGACAGGTCAGAACACTACTATATATATAGTTTATAACCAACTCATATGGGTCACCCATATAGGTAATCCACGGGTGAACCATGGGTTGACCCACAGATGACCCGCGGGTTGACCCACGGGTGACCCGCGGGTTGACCACCCGGGTGGGCCATAACTCAACCTGAGTCACCCGCCCACCTGCGAGTAACCCGGGTGATACCTACCCGGGTCCAAACACTAATTATGATATACCGCTAAGACTAAGTATTTACAATACTATTTTCGTTATTTTTTTTTTTGGCATAATTACTACCATTTTTTTTATCTTTTGTTGACCTGTTTAGCACAAGGTAGCATTTTGACTTAATAAGAAACTGGTATAAAGTACCAGCTTTTGTTGTCGTTTTTTTCATTTTTTTTTTGTAACTGTACTAAATTAATTTTTTTTTTATTTTTGGTTCTTTTAGCATAGCAACAATCAAGACTTTGAACCTAGCATCTCCCCAAAGATCAGTTACTTATATACTTTAAAACCTTCAATCTTGATGTTGGAAGCGAAAGTTTTAGAATGCCTTTAAAAATATTTTTTTGGGATTATGTACATATGCACAAAGTGCTATGGCGAATTTTGTTATCCGTTAAAAGTTCTTTATTGTTTAAATATAACTTTTAGATACTTTGTATTTTCGTAAGGAAAAATTTTCTTAGTTCTTTATATAATGTTGTTTTTTATTATCAAAAAAATATAATCAACCTTTCTATACCGAATTGAAAAGTTTATTAAAGCCTATAGCGTTTTTATAGTAAGCTATTTATTATATAATTTGAAAATTTTAAATAAAGAGGTTCGTTGTATATGGTCAACTATATACAAAAAAAATTTATCGAATAAAAATAATTTTTTTTATTAAATAGAATATATAAATCTGTTAATTAGCTTTTTTTTTTTTTATATGTTCGTTAAAATTATTAAGTAATTACTTTTTTTTTGATATGTATCTTTAATTCTTTAGTCTATTTTTTAAAATCACTAAAATCTTGTTATACTCATTACGACCATTACATCAAAATTACAACTTCAAAATAAAAGGTCCAGCTCTAGTAAACCAATTACAGCAGGCAAACTTATGTTGTCCATCAAAATTCAGAGACTTGAACAGTCCCGGACAGTGTTCTAATAATTTTCTCATACTTATTCCCTAATAATTAAAGTTACATTTAATTTTTAATCTGTTTAATCAATATATTAGTGAATTAACAAATATAAATGTTATAGCACTTACGAGATCGCTATGAATAACTGAATAATATTATCATCATGCAAAAATAAAAGTCCAAGCCTATTTCCTTAACAATACATAGTTTGTCTGTCAATTGTAACCTCGCAAATTTTGTCTTTAGAGTTTCGGGCAAAGTTCCTACATTAGCATATTGTAAAACCATATTATAACATCTGTTGCTATTTATATACATGACACAGTCCTAAATCCCAGCTTGTTGCAACCGAATATCGAATTTCTAAAGCAAATATAAATAAAAAGCAAGTTATATAAACAAAAAAAAATAGTTAAATAAAAAAAAAATAGATTAGACTTATCTGAAATAGCGTAACTTTATAAGCGGTTTGAAACTCAGACTACTTCGGTACTTCCAAGATCTTGAAAAAAACATATGGTAGAATATCGTTAAACTTCTACTATTATCCGGCATACAATATTTTGGCTCATATGAACCTACCTTGTACTGCGCGATGCAAGGCGATGCAACTTGAGTTTCCTGTAGAGACGCTCGCTACAAAGTTATCTACTTAGTAAAATCCGGTGTTGATATGTATTTTTGGTTAGTTCACTTATATGCAAAGATTTCGATTTTTACAGTACTATACCATATAAATACTTGTGTAATATCTACACTGATTTACACCGAAAAATATCGGATTCGAAAGTCCTCCATGCTAAAATTATTTATTTTATATATAAATATACACGAAATATTCAGCATGATAGAACTTCTTTTTAATTGGCTATCATGTCAGATGATCATCATCAAATATGATTGGCTAATTAAATATCAGTAAATTAGTAAGTTTGATACTTTCGATATATTAAAAATATAAAAAACCTTAGCCTTTCAATCTATGTTTCGTAAACTTATCAAAGGACTTTATTTAATAGCTCTTATCATTATGGTTAAAAATTATAATATGTTAATATGATAATATGATGTTCTACAGTAGAATTATTGATCACTAAAAACATTAAATACATTAATATCATTCAACGTTATAATCTTTAATATTGATGTATTTTACTCTTTTAACATGAATACAATTTTCCAAACATTAATACAAATATTATCTATTCTATAGATTCTATTGTTACAGTAAATATAACATGCCCCCATTTTTTTTTACGTTATATAGTACATATTTCATACATTCGTATTCACAAACTATAACTAACAAAACCAATGCCTCTGATTGTATGCATCTCTTATAACTATTCGAACAACCTAAACGGTTATAAATAAGAGTTTTATAAGTATATATAAATAAAAAAAAATTGCAAATATCGTATTAACCGTTTACCAGTCATATAGAGCCTCTTATTCATATTCATTATTCAAATAATATTCGTATTCGGCGAATATTCGAATAAATATTTTAAACTTTGTCAAATAATTATTTGGCGAATAATATGAATAAATAAATCTTATTTGAATAATAACAATTATTCAAATAATAACAAATATTTGAATAATAACAATTATTCGAATAATAACAAATATTCGAATAATAACAATTATTTAAATAATAATAATTATTCGAATAAGTGCTATAAGATTACGATCAATAGCTTGCCATTTAAAATAAAATCGGGTTTAAATTTAAGCCAACTTTTATTAAAAAATGATTCATAATACCAGTACGATCACATAAAATATAAGAGAGATGGTTCCGTTCAACTTTTTTGATGCACTATATTGATTTTTGAAAAATCCACAATTACAATACCAGTACGATCACATGAAATGTGTGAGAGATGGTTTAATTAATGTTTTTGGGTGTGGCCTATGCTGATTTTCACAGAATCCTTTTTTAGTAGAAGTAATGGTTTTCATTTATTCATTTTTGGAAGGAGTCAACATTTTTACATATACTGCAACGTCATAAGTTGATTATGCAATATGATGCAAACATGACGTTATTGATTATAAAATTTGAAAATTGTTTTAATTGATTACCTGCGCATTACGATCAAAATTTATAATAGTATAGTAGTTGCTAGATATTCTAGAAATCCGTAACATTTTTGACGATTGGGCCAATTTGTTAATACTTAAGGGTAGGGTGAACGTAGATCATTTTTCATATGATCTACGTGGTATATTGGAATTTTATATAGTAAATAAACAAATGCTTCTGATAAATTTTTTTAAGATCTTGACCAATTTGTATAAAATTTATATCATAGGTAGTTTTAAATAGTTTGTTTATAATTATGAAGTTGCGCAATATCCATTGCTTTAAAAAAAAATCAACTTTACATATAATTAAATTTTTGTAGGACGTTATATGATTTTTGTAGGTTGTACAAAGAATTGATTGGTCAGATTATATGATGTTTACATGTAAACCATATGATATCATATAAATTGGTTATACAAAGTTGATCTACAATCGATTTTATATGAAATTGGAAATTGTACACCCTACCCTTAATTGTTGCGTGCGAATATTCTATCATTTCATTATCGTAATGGTTTGTTATAGATTATTACTACATTTTTGAGACTTTCTTAAAATGAATTAATAAAAAAAAATTATTATTCCTACCAAACTAGAATTTCATATGATCATACTTATTTTATATATTTTATAATGGCCTCAAGTCAGCATCAACTACAATAATTAAAATAAAAATATATTAATTTTCAAAAATGATCTGTAGTATCATACTTAGTACGTTTCTGGTTTTAGCACGACTGTGTCGCGCAGCTACCCTAATTTTTTAACTATTACAAAACTTGAATCTCGAGTTCTGTTTATATTTAATTTTTATTTATTTATCTACTCATACTTTTACTTTTTTATATTTTTAATGTGCATGTGTTCTTATTACTTAAATACAGTATCATACCCGGCATATCCCTTGGGGTTGGCTATCAAAAATAAATTTTATTTTTATGTTAATTTACGTAAAATTTATGTAATTTAGCATAATGATCAAATTTTGACTTAAAAATTTTATTAATTATTTTTAAAACGATATAATATAATTTCGATTTACATAGTTGACAACAATCCCAGTGTATCCCTCCTTTGCCATCTTTTTTTGATCTGTTGACTTTTTGTCAACTTGAAAATTTAAATTAAATCGAATAACTATATTTATTCGAATAATAAATAGTTATTCGAATAAATATATTTATTCGAATAAATATATTTATTCGAATAATTATATTTATTCGAATAATTATATTTATTCGAATAATTATAATTATTCGAATAATATTAGTTATTCGGCGAATATTCGAATAAACATTTGTAAATTGAAATTATTTGAATATTATTCGAATAGAAAATTAGTAAGCTCTAACTATATTCACATACTCACCCTAGTACATTTGTATATACATTTATACATTCATACTCGTGCCTTATAAAAGTCATACAAATCGTTAGATGCGTTAGATGTGTTTTAACAAAACGTCTATGTTATAGCCACAGAACATCCAAGTAAAATTTCGTAGAAATTGGTCAATTTTTTAATGAGTTGTTATATGATATATCCCTATTCCTTGTGTTTTTGATATGTAAAAATCTTGTGTAACCACAATGCATAAATCGAACTTCCGCCATGCTGAAATATTCAACTATTATTACTAACCTCGAGTTAATCCATAAAATCTCAATAATATTTGAATGCATACAAACTGTTTGTAAATTTTTAAGCTAAAATATATATAGTGTTGAGTTATTCGCAACTTTATTATTATTCTTGCATTATTATTGTAGCAATAATATAAATTTCTTACCTCTTTAACAAATATTTGAGTCGTCTTTTCATTCATAGGTATAATTAATTGTTTAAAAACAATGGCTAACCCACAAGCTTTTCATTTTGCTTTATATACAATCCTAAATCCTCCTTACCAATTTGCTTCTGAATAGAGAATTCAAAATTATACTTGCTGGCAAAACCCGGACAAATCCCAAATTCAAAAAAAAACAATTGCTATTTGTAAAAGATTAAATCAAAAAAGTAGTCTTAATATTTTGCAAATATATTATCCATAACAATAAGAATATCTACCATTTCGGTATTGATGCTTAAAAAAAAAAAATTTTTTTTGTGAGTTAAACTCAATATGCAATTCAAAACAAATCTGGCAAGCCAAATGTTTACACCCTACTCCACAAGATATAATTTACACCTGGCATTATTCAAAAGAATGGCGTAGCCATGACCAGGGCTCCTGTTCCCTGAGTGTAAAAGTACCTTGTTTTGTAAGAGAAACATAGGCACACCCAACCTTCTCCAGCTTACTCCTTTAAGAAACAATCTCTGCAAGATATAATTTACACCTGACGTTATTCAAAAGAATGGCGTAGCCGTACCCAGGGCTCCTGTTCCCTGAATGTAAAAGTATCTTGTGGTATTATAAGGAAAGCAAAAGGCATCATAGAGTTCCTTGGTTTATGTTAGAATCGGTAGTCTTTTGCATCCCGAAACCTTCTCCAGAATCAGTAATCCTTATAATCACCAAAGGCACCATGTAGCCAAAGAAGTAGCGAAGTTGGCCAGGAGTCCAGAAATACTATAAACTACTTACTTTTACTGTATATTGTTAAAGTGTATGAGTGTACGAAATGTAAATGTGCGAGGTAATTTATCATTCATATATTATAAGTATATAATGTTTGATTTTTTATAATACAATCAATTGTTGGTCTACATGTGAAATCACCAATCAGATGCAGGGACCTGGAAAACTTTGGTTTGGAAATTGCAAAAATTTATTTGGACGTTAGCCAATATTTGGATTATTTGATTTGAAATTTGCTTAGATAATTTTAGTAGGAATTTTTTTTTTGTTCGTGTGTTTAAAAAAAAAAATACTATACTGTGTAAATTAACTCTTATACCTTTGCGAGAGAACTGGCAAAATTATAAGTGTAAACTTGATGTGCATAGCGTTTCGATCCTAAATCTGAAATCTGGATTGATCCTTTAATCCAAACAAATTCAGATATCCAGGCTAGAGATTTTTACTAGGATTGGTCAAAGAATTTAAATTATAGACCTAAGGATATACCCAAATTAAGCTTTATACATAATCTGATGCCCAGATTTATCCGGATAGCCTGTCAAAATTAGGATCAAACACTAGATAGACTGTAGCACATTTTTTATTGTCTGTATTTTTATTAGAGCTGCAGACATTAGAACATCAATTAACAAAAGGCAGGGTATAGAGTGACGTATTGACGTCACTACCTCAATTTTATATGACGTAAGAGTGACGTAGTGACGTCACTACCTCAGACCTTTCAAATGTTTGCAGCTATAATTTTTATTGGTCAGAGATCCAAAAAATGCAAATATCAAAATTTGGGAAAATTTATTTCTAAAATTTTTCGGGTCCCTGATATGCACTCAGAAAAAGGTAACCTTTATGTTTCACAAAAACACATATAACCAGCGAGGCCCGAAAAAGTTTGGTTTGGATTATTTTTCGTATGTCGGCTTCAATCCATGCTTGGATAATTTTTAGTAGGGACCATTTTGATGTGCACATTGTCATATCTGATATGCTTTAAAATCTATTTTTATTGGTCAGAGATCACGTGTATATTGGAAAATCAAAAATTTTACGTCAAAATCAGGCCATTAGTTTAATATAATTAAAAAATCTGAACTTCCACTATATCTTTTATAACGACATAGGTGAGTATAACCTGAAAAGGTATTATAACTGAAGCCATTGTTACCAAATGAAAATCTGTAAGTGTGAAATAACTATCACCCATATAATAACAAACTTGGCCTAACAGCTAACTTAGAATCACACCTGATCCTAATAAAGGGTTCTCAAGCATCTTAACAGTTAATCAATCTGTCAAAACGATAAATTTTTATTAGTAAAAAAACAGTTTAACGAATCAATTGGCTATTCCAATGAGTTAAACACGTGATGAAAAGTTTAATACGTCAGGAAGAAAAATTTTATTAGTAAAAGTTCGTTTAACCGATCAATAGTATTTATCATTCCCGATCAAGATGCTAAAGCGTCCTTTTTTTTATCATAGAGTTGAAAAAAAATTTTACTTTATCATTATCATTATGATCTTCAAAATCATTACCAATATCGACAAATTATTACCTTATTTCTTATGCTAAAAATCTTCACTACAAATAAAAAAGACATGTTTTTTGTGTTTTGTTGGTTTAGTAAATTCTGAAAAAGAAGAAACTGAAATTGGAAGTATCGTAGATTGTTGTTGATCCGTCGTTTTCATTTTTTTGTCGATTTGTGATAACAATAATTACTAAATGATAATAATTAGGCTTCCGCATGGGCCGGGTAGAGCTGGGTACTAGTAATACCCTTACCCTACCCATTTGTGTACAGGCCAACTTTCTGAGCCCTACCCTTACCCTAGGGCTCAAATCTTGGCTAATGTATCGAATAGCGTGTACAGGGTATTACATAAAATTACCTGGAAAATCATCTTCCAAATTCGTACAAATTGGACCATGAAGAAAACCGAACATCGGAAATTCGAAAATCGAACCGTAACACCAATCTGGCTGGTACAGAAATCGGCACAACTATCAAAAAACAATCAAAACAATAACACGTAAACAACGAATATGTTAACGTGACTAAAATAGATAGAAAATCAGAATTAACGTGATGTAATTTATTATCGAAAATAATTATTTAAACCCGATCTTTTAGTTATTCTTGCGTATTCAAAATTGTATTTACATTTATTCAAATTATATTCAACTGATAATTTTACAAAATTACCCTTATCGTTAATCATATTACTGTATTAAAATTCGAAATATATACCACAAAATTATTACCGTATAGAACCTTGAATATTAGTTTAGCACCAACGTACTCAATATCTTAAATGATATTAAACTATATAGCATATATTCTTATTTATTACTACACATTATTATTATTCAACTGTATTATTTATCATATATTAAATATTATAAATAAAATCAAAGTTTATTAAATATAAACATATTCTTATCGAAAAACTGTTAATAAAGTGTATTTAACTATATAACTTTCTGGACTAAAAGTTTCAACGAACATCAAAAGTGAAATAGCGCGCACTCTTGAGTAGGACCCCGGACATCTCTGATATATGTTATATTTTTTTTTTAGCAAATTGATTCAAATTTGATCTAAGGTCCAAATTTAAATTTTAGCAAATTGAAGTTAATTTTAAAAAGTGTCATAATTGAATATTTTGGCGAATTACAAAGATTTTATGCATGTTATATTTTATTTTTAGCAATTTACCCACATTTTTGCAAAAATTATTGTAAAAATTAAGTTGCGCTATAATGATCGATCCAGATATAACAAGTTGTTAATGGCTATATAGAGTAAAGTGATAATCAATTATAATTAAAAATAAATAAAAGTAGCTGTAGCATGTAATCAGGTTTTAGTATCAATAGCAACTTGGTACTTACCCCGCATATGTATTATGATCATTGATCGTGATTGTATATCAATAAACAAATAAATATGTAAT
>QKWP01000686.1:80455-95592 GCA_003550325.1 Gigaspora rosea
GACCAAATCAATAATAAAAGACTAGGATTACCAACTGATATCTTTAATGCCCGATAGGAGAACAAGGACCTATTACCTAAAGAAAATAATACTATTACTCGAGAATTATAAATCAGAAATAGTAAAAGAACTATCAACACTTGAAACACCAAGATTAAAAGAATATTATAAAACAGCCCTCATATCAATATCAGTAAATCAAGGAATACTTGAAGAAAGAATAAAAGAAATTTCAATCCAAAACATAGAAGGAAAAATAGTTGACAAAATAACTGAAACCCTTTTATATATCAATAATACAAAGTGGACAACTTATAGAAGCAATACCCCTAACTAATATCACTATACTGTGGATGAACTACCTTACACTATCAGTACATCGAACAACAATATATTTTATAGTCCTACTAGAACACACCATATTATTAATATCTATCTGCTACATAATTAAAATAATTAAAGAAGGAATTATCGAAGCTTATACTATTAAATTAGCAACACAATTTAATAAAAGAAGAACAAAATAAAACACTAGAGGAACTAAGAAGATTCAGATTTAATTGGCAACCAATTTCAACAACAACAAGAAGAAAGAAAACAAAAAGATATCAACAAGATAAAGATATTTTAAAATCAAGAGAACTTATACAAATAACTGACGATATTTGGGAAACAATTAACGACCTTATTAATAGGATAAACCCAACAAATAATTCAAGATTAGGAGCAATCCTCTTAACACTTGAAGGTGCTAAAAACATAGCAAGAGAATTTTACCCTCACGTATTAGAACACGATAAACAAAGACCTAATAAGATACCAGCACATATCTTAACACGAACACAAACCTTATTTCCAGAATTAACAGGAAGAGCACTTGTAAAAGAACAAGAAAAACAAAGAAATATTTACAACAATTTCTTAGACAACACACAGGCACAGATCAAAGGAATAAAGAAAAGACTATTAGCAGAATCACCAGAATTTTGTAAAATATTTGAAGACAATCCAGAAACAGGAGAAACAGAATTCTATTACAGAGATTATAATAATCAGTTCACAATATTACCATTCAGATTTCACCATTTAATATTACATCATTTAGAAGCTATTGATAATATATTATACTCCGAAGGAGCAAGAAATAAAATATACTTCGAAGAGAAAGAAAGCTACGAATCAGCATATTCAGAAATAAACAAACTCAGTCAAAAATTTATAGACAAAACAAAGAAAGTCAAAGAATTAAGAAAAGAAAAAGAAAGACTTGAACAAATTACTAATAAAGTAATTAATAGAATTCTATTAAAAAACGAACCAGTTGAGAAACCAAAAAGAATAAGATCCAATTCACTTTAAAAAACTTTAAATGAATATTAAAGAAGAAGTAATAATAAAAGAATTGAAAGAAGAATATTTTAAAAGAACCGGAAGAAAAATAGAAGAATACAGATAATGAACAATTGAATCAGAAATAAAAGAAATAGAACCAGAATATCTAGAACACGAAGAATTATACAAAAAGCTTGACTATTTACACTCTATAATAATTAACAATATAGGACAATATCTTATTAAAAGAAAAGAAACTTACGATACTGTAGGAGAATTAAATATCTATAATTGCTACTCAGATAATCGCACCTGGAACAAATTAACAATAGCGAGAAGTATCTTTAAACTACAAGAACAGGTTTATCAACCCTATTTAGGACACGAAATAGGAATAGTTGCAGCAAATAATTTATATGCAGATATAATAGAAAATATTATCCTAAGCATTAAAGGAGACCAATTTCATCAAAGAATTGAAAGCACTATTGAAAAAGCATCTTAATGCAATCTTTAGATTTAGATATTTCGCAATACGATATTCCAACATTAATAGCATTTATATTATTAGTCATAGTAATAATATCAACACCTTTATTATTAGTTTATTGGATAAAAACAAACCCGTACGAAAATACAAATGAGTTACAACTCTCAATCTGAATCAACTAATAATTATAGACCACAATACTTTAGCCACTTAGCAATAACAAGGAGAATAAAACTTAAACTAAAATATATTAGACCAGAATATTTATTTGAACAATATTATTTATTCCTTGTAAAACCAGAAAATTTAGGAGAAACTAAATATATCAAAAAGAACAAAAAAAAATCTATAGAAACTTTATATAAAAATCTAGAGAAACTAAAATCAGATCTGAAAGCAGAATTATTTGAACTAGCACTACGATATGAATCCAAAAATAACGAAACACTCAATATACATAATTGTTACAAAAACGAAGAATACTGGGAGATAGTGGACACAATCAGAAGAATCAACCTGACAATAGAATACCAAGAACAAACCTATAGCCCATACTATCAAGTACAACTAGAAAAAGAAAAACAGAAACGCTTACAAAACTCCTATATAAAATTCCTTGAAGAACTATACAAGAAACAAGTAGGAATTTGGATAGCAAACCAATACGTAATAGTAGGAACTTACGAAGAACTTGAAAAATACCATGAACAATATTGGGAACGAGAATCTATTTCAGTATTGGAACAGCCCTTATAACGAATATGAGATAATATCATATTTACCAGAACGAAAAATGACCCAACTAATATTATTTGAAGAAATAGAAAATGAAACATGCATATTGTTAGCCCAAAGGATAAATCCGAACAAAGACTTTTATTTAAAACTAAATGGACCTGGAGGAAAAGTAATTCATGAGAAAAATGAAAATATAGATGTATGTGTAATTAGAGAATGCTTTGAAGAAGCAAAAATTGTTCTAAGAAATGAAAAACTTCTAAAAATACATGAAGAAACATGTTACTCAACTAAAGAATGGAAAGCAGAACCCTGTCTACAAAAAGAAGCAAGCTATATAGTGACATTAGCAATATATCTACACCTATTAGAAGAACCACCAAAACATACAGAACCACATACTTTAGGACCATGGAACCTCTATAAGATGAAAGATTTACTAAAACACCGAAATGAATTAGTACCAATACTTGAAGAAAATATAGAATTAATAGATGGAAAAATAAAGGCTTACGAACAAGACATACTAAACTTACCTATAAATGCACAAAAACTAGAAGAAATAAAAATAAAAATAGAAAAACAACCACAACGGACTCAAGAAACTTTTAACTTTCTAAATGACATAGAATTAGAAATACCAGAAGAAGAAATACCTGAAATTGTGGACGAGCAATTTCCCGTACTAGTATTAAATTTTGGAAAGTTATCTTCTTACGAAATCCAGACCTTAATCAAATATAAAAAAAAGATCCAAGAGTCAATTAGACCCCTTAGAAGAATTGAACACAAAATTCAAATAATAGAGAAATCATATAAAGGATTCAAATACCTATCTATATTCGATAAAATCGAAAGAAAGATAATAGCCCAGAAATTCGGAGAAAACCCAACAATAGCGGAATTATCTAAAGATAACACAATATTACGGAACACAATATTTGAATTTGAAATTCACAAAAGTTCCACAAATAAACTAACATATCTCAAACTCCGCCTATCTAAAGATCAAACACAGATCAACGGTACAACTAATGGAAAACAAACATGGGAATTCTTCCGTAAGAATTATTCGAAATTACCCCTAATCTAGAAATTCCCGGCAACACAGAATCCGACCACACTGTGCAATACTATAGCCCAAATCTTAGTACCCATACCCGGCCCATGAGGATGCGGGTACCCTTCAAACTACCCATAGGTAGTGATCCTGGTCAATCAAAATTTTTGACCAACCAAGCCGATGAAATTTAGTCGGCTTAGCCAAGAAATTTCAAATAATTCAAAATAAATCGAAATTTGATCAAGACAACCTGCAATTATCTTGGTACTTGTACTATCATGAATAAACCCCGATTAGAAGATTTATTAAAGCTGCCAATAAAACCTGTATTGGTTTTTAATTTGCCGAATTTAGTAAAAATCTTATACTAGCATCAGTCATTTTCAATTGCGAATTTTAATTTATGCATTTTATTTCGAAATATTTGTAGCAAAATAATTTTTTAAATAAACTTTATAATTAATATATTTTTACGAAATTCTACAAATTCTAAAACCTTCTAATAAACTACAACTAAACTACTAACTACAAATTCAATTTTTCATAAGCTTGTATTGCTAAAATTTCGTCTACAATCTAATAAAACGTTCTTCTGAATCCAAGGTCTCAATTCCAGTCCCTATTAACCCTTCCTGACGAAGTACAAGACCTACAATAGAGAAAGAAAACATTAGTAACGATACCAAAAAACGACAAAACAAAGGCAATATGAACTGGTATTTATCTTGGTACCAGCTCCGGGTTCAAGATCACAATCCCGGTCTCCATTAACCCTTCACGGCGAAGCACAAGACCTACAAAAGAGAAAGAAAACATTAGTAACGATACAAAAACGACAAAAAAACAAAGAAAAATATAAACTGGTACTTATCTTGGTATCAGTTCAGGTTGAAAATCTCAAACCCGGTTTCTATTAACCCTTCCCGGCGAAGCACAAGACCTACGAAAGAGAAAGAAAGCATTAATTTTAATCCTGGTTTCCATTAGCCCTTCTGGCGAAACACAAGACCTACAAAAGAGAAAGAAAACATTAGTAACGATACAAAACACGACAAAACAAAGAAAAATATGAACTGGTACTTATCTTGGTACAAGTTCCGGGTTCAAGATCTCAATCCCAGTCTCCATTAACCTTTACGAGTGAAGCACAAGAACTATGAAAGAGAAATAAACATTAGTAACTATACAAAAAATGACAAAACAAAGAACTGGTACTTATTTTGGTACCAGTTCCAGGTTCAAGATCTCAATCCGGTCTCCATTAACCCTTCCCGGCGAAACACAAGACCTACAAAAGAGAAGGAAAACATTAATACAAAAAAAACGACAAAACAAAGAAAAATATAAACTGGTACTTATCTTGGTACCAGTTCAGGTTGAAGATCTCAACCCCAGTTTCTATTAACCCTTCCCAGCAAAGCACAAGACCTATGAAAGAGAAAGAAAGCATTGATTTTAATCCTGGTTTCCATTAGCTCTTTTGGCGAAACACAAGACCTACAAAAGAGAAAGAAAACATTAGTAACGATACAAAAAAGACAAAAAAACAAAGAAAAATATAAACTGGTACTTATCTTGGTATCAGTTCAGGTTGAAGATCTCAAACCCAGTTTCTATTAACCCTTCCCGGCGAAGCACAAGACCTATGAAAGAGAAAGAAAGCATTGATTTTAATCCTGGTTTCCATTAGCCCTTCTGGCGAAACACAAGACCTACAAAAGAGAAAGAAAACATTAGTAACGATACAAAACACGACAAAACAAAGAAAAATATGAACTGGTACTTATCTTGGTACCAGTTCCGGGTTCAAGATCTCAATCCCAGTCTCCATTAACCTTTACGAGTGAAGCACAAGAACTATGAAAGAGAAATAAACATTAGTAACTATACAAAAAATGACAAAACAAAGAACTGGTACTTATTTTGGTACCAGTTCCAGGTTCAAGATCTCAATCCGGTCTCCATTAACCCTTCCCGGCGAAACACAAGACCTACAAAAGAGAAGGAAAACATTAATACAAAAAAAACGACAAAACAAAGAAAAATATAAACTGGTACTTATCTTGGTACCAGTTCTAGATTCAAGATCTCGATCCCAGTCTCTATTAACCCTTCCCGGCGAAGCACAAAACCTACAAAAAAAAAAAAAGAACAGAACATTAGTAACGATACAAAAAACAAAAAAAAAACAAAAAAAAAAAGTGAACTAGTACTTATCTTAGTACCAGGTGAAAGAAAACATTAACAATAAAAATAAATCGAACAAATAAATCAAAGAATAAAAAAAACGATTATAAAATATAAGTGTGCAGATTATCATCTGCATATAACTGATAACGTAGATCGATTAGAGTTTTAAAGAATAATTAATCATATGTATTACGCATCTGTATTATGATTGGTTGGTGGTCATGTGAAATATGTTTATGGGTACCCGTAAGCCAAAAGGGCAGTAAGCAGCATTACCCAAGCCCTACCCAGCTTTGTAAGGGCTTAGCACCTGGGGCCCATACCCTTATCTAAGGGCCCAGAAATCGGTATCCTGGCCCGGCCCTTATGGTACTACCCATGGGTACCCATGGATAGCCCAGGCCCATGCGGAAGCCTAATAATAATGAAAATTTTTCTTTATTTTATGAACTTTAATAAATTTGATCATTTAGTAAACTCGAGATGGTTACGTTAATTAAAGCGAGTAGTGCCGAATTAAAACCTTTAAAGTGGATTTTCAAGTTTTCAGTGTGGTGAGCATGGATGGTAAATGACCTGGTCATTTACTCAAAATTTTAAATGACCAGGTCATGAGGCCATTTGCGTATGTAGTAATTTTATTGGTCAGATAGTTAATATAAAAAGCTATCGAACGTTATGATTTCATTGTAGCTACATATAAAAGTCAAAATGTTATTAAGTTAATCGATATTTGCATACTAAATAAATAAAGCTGTTATTCTGAACAACTTTGCATAAAATGTTAATATTGATTAACTTAATAAAATTAACTTTTATATGTGTTATTATTACGACTTTTATAAAATTACTTTTTGTCTGATAATCAATTTTGATTGGGTAAAAGACATTAGATCATCATTTGAATGTGAAAATGACCCAATGACTGGTCATTTACCATCCCTGGTGGTGAGTGACTAGATATCGCATATTCAGATTATCAGTTTATAGTTTATGCAGTCCCGAAATTGTATTACTGTCTAAGTTTTGTTAACTGTTAAGTATAGATGCTGGTGAAATTAATTTCACCAATTTCACCAATTCACCACCAATTTCACCAATAGTGGTGAAATTATTTCACCACATTTCACCAGCATCTATACTGTTTAGTATACATTTCAATAATCATTTTAAACAATTTTTCTTCGAACAGCATTTAACAAAATATGGTAGATTCGGAAGAATTGTTCAAAAATACTATTGACGAAGGTTGCATTAGGTCTTACGACTATTCTGAATTCTCTGTTCATAAGCTAATTGGTAATGGGGGTTTCGGAATTGTATATGAAGCAAAATGGAAAAGTTACGGGTTAACCATTGCTCTTAAGCGAGTCAACCTTATATTTATGGATGAAAAGACTATTCAAAGATTTGCTAAAGAGGTAAGAAATTATATTATTGCTACAATAATAATGCAAGAATAATAATAATGCAATAATAACTGAACAATATATATATTTTAGCTTAAGAATTTACGAAAAGTTTGTAAGCATCCAAACATTATTGAATTTTATGGTGTAACTCGAGGTTAGTAATAATAGTTGAATACTTTTGTATTTATATATTAAATAAATAATTTTTTAAAAAAACATTCATAATAGATCTGGGATCCTATATTATGGTTTTGCAATTAGCAAATAATGGAGATTTACGTGAATATTTAAAGATAAATTTTTCAAAGCTTGAATGGACTGATAAATTGCGAATGGCCCATGAAATTTCAGCCGGCCTCGAATTTCTACATAAAAATGATATTATCCATCGAGATCTTGTAAGTGTTTGTCTATATGTTGACGAAAAAATTTACACTTGACTTTACTAGTTCTTTACTAGTTAAACTTTGATAAATAACATCTCGTGATCTAGTGAGCATATTTTGATGATTCAAAATCATCAAAACATGTTCACTAGATCACGAGATGTTATTGATCAAAGTTTAGCTAGTAAAGAACTAGTAAAGCCAAGTGCTCAAGAATTAAAATTCCCCCTTATATACGACACTGTTACTTATATCTGATATGATATCTTTATTTGTTTTAATAATGTTGAGATTTTAATGTTCTATAATTATAACTTTTATTGTTTCAGCACTCCAAAAATATTCTAGTTCATGACGAAAAAATGTTGATTGCGGATTTTGGCTCATCAAAAGACGAGACATCTAAAACTTCAAATGATAGTGTTCATGGAGTGAAAGCATACATTGACCCTCAATGTTTCGAAAACGTACCATATAAACGTAGCAAGAAATCTGACATATATAGCTTTGGAGTAATTCTTTGGGAAATTTCAAGTGGCAGACCGCCATTCGAATCGTTAAACCCTTACGCCATTATTATTCATATATCCCAAGGAGTAAGATAAACACCTATAGAAGGTACACCAGTTTCGTACATTCAAATCTACGAAAGATGTTGGAATTATGATCCCAACCGGCGTCCTGAACTTGAAGAAATTTCAAGAAAACTTATGGATCTATCGAAAAGTATTGGTATGTATAATAAACTGCACAGTTAATATTGAATTATTCTTAAAGATTGAGATTCAGTATTACTTGCAAAATAAATATACTTTGGTGGAATTTTAATTATTTATACAATCTTATTAAAAAATTTCTACCATTTAGAATTGATTTCGGGTATTCAATTACCAACTGAAAACCGTAGCACATCCAGTCGATCACCACCCGGAACGCCACCAAGTGTGGAAATATTGGGACCTCTTAAATTTACAGATTGAACACTTTTTGAACGCAGGGAAAGGAGTGTGGGAATTACAATCTCGGTCACGTGATGTGAGAAAACGGAGAGTTGGGCTTTTTATACAAATTTTAATTAATTTATCACATGATTTATGTTGCATTTCAAAATATCTCTACACATAATTATTTATTACCTTTTATAGAACTGATTTGATTATTGTTATTTTGCTTACGTTTCATACAGTGCGGGACACCTTAAACCAGCAAGTAAAATAACCGATGCATCACAAAAACTAGAATAGCTAGAATAATTTTTTTTTTGTAAAAAGACCAGAAGAATAAAGTTACGAAAATTATTTTTTAATTTATTAATATTTTTAAAAATTTTTGAACCATTTTTAGGGACGTGTTCAGTCACGTGTTTTCGATTTTTTTAATTAAAGTTAGGGTAAGGGCAGGATTGTAAGATGGTAAATTACAGTAATTTACCTGGTAATTTACCAAAGGTGCGGTAAATTTACTTAAGATTGGGTCTGTTTATGTAATTTGATTGGCTAAAAAAATTTTTTATTAGCCACTAAATCACATGATTTTATATTATACAGACCTTCCTAAGAATAAATAATAGTAAATTTACTCGTAATTTACCAAACAGCCCGGTAAATTTACCAAAAAAATTGTAAAATTATTGTAAATTAACAACCCTGGGTAAGGGTTAGTTTGGGGTTAGGGTTAGGACATGTTTTATAGTAAAAGAAAAAACTTAACCTGTACCAAGGGGTAGAGATAGTTTATCCTATATCTAGGGGGTATAGACATTTTATCCTGTACCTAAGGGCAGTGATAGTAAATGACCTAGTCATTTGAAAATTTTTCAAATGACCTCAAATGACCCTAAAATGACTGGTCATTATCGGTCATTCAGATTTTGTGACATTTGGAAATGACCTATTACGTACTAGTATATGAATAACATATATTTTACAGCATAATTCTTATAGCCGATCGCAAAATGATTCTTATTAGGTTTTCCCAATGTGATAAATTGAACCATAACAATAATAAAATCATAATCAGCTGTAATAGGCAATCGCATGGGGTAAAAAATAAATAGAGTATTTATGAATTATTATTACTGGTGCCTTGCCATTTCTAGTCTAGTATATGGAATCTAGCTAATGATTAAATTGTACCATATAAACGCGAAATAACGCGCAGTGGTGTAATTTCGAATTTTGGCTTAAATTAAGCTTAATTCAGGCCAAAATTCAAATTAACGCCCCTGCGCAATCTACCAATCAAATTCAAATGACCCACTAGGTCATTTTACCTTTGAAATGACCAAATGACTAGTCATTTGTCATTTGGGCATATTAGCTGATTTGCAAAGTACCCCAAATTTTTGTAACCCCAAATTTGCGATCATCCAATCAAATCAATAAATTTTACATAATCAATCTTATTAACGACAAAGTAGTCATATAAAACTTCCGGTAAGTCATGTAATAACCTATCACGAAACTTTGTCAGACAGTCGTCCTTAAGTTCAACTTTTCTGATCAAAAAATATTTTTACCTGATCAAAAAATACTGCAGATATAGCTTATAACAACAATAAAAAACAGATCTTGTTGAAATGAACCTATACGATTTGTAATCGTAAAAGAGTTAGTGGTAACTATTTTATTTGAATGCAGTTGATTTTTTTTTTTTTTATAAAAGAAAAAAGTTTTTGAATTGTACTATTTTACAAATAAACTTCTAACAGAATAGCTTGTGGTTTTTGTTTTTAGGGATTAAAGAATACCGTTGAGCATTTAAGCTTAGATCTAGATGTAGTGAATGTAAGTTTATTTGGTTTTTGTAACGTGTCCGGGTTTGTTACCCATAGGTGATAGTTTGAGATCATAGATAAAAGTAGAATTTATTGTAATTTAAATAATGTATTGTTAACTTTCTTGAAAATAAAATAATAAATGTAACTAGTACTGTATATATAACTAGTAAAACAGGTGCTGTTAGTGGCCGAAGCTAATATGTAATATTAATGGATTTCTATCTTGTCGAGATAATTCGTGTCCATCTATTATATTTTGATTGAATATTATCACGTAAGCAGAACCCAAGACATTTTGTGTATTTATGTCTCCATAGTAAGTCCTCGCTATGCTTCGGACAAAAATGTATGATTTTTTGATTGGTCAATGCTCACATGTAAATCTAAATTTGGTGACATAAATAAAAAGGCCCAATTTTACAAATTGGCGCATATGGTCATTTGGGTCATTTCAGGTCATTTACCATCACTGCTAAGAGGTACAAATTATTTAATTTATAACCTATTTATATATAACTTATGTTATTGTTACAAAATCTACTTTTAGATGTGTACATTTTATTAATGTCTAATAAAAGCTTAGCAACTTCGTTTTATCAACTACAAATTAATGACACATTTGAAAGTTATAATGAATTTGTTGATAAAATTAAAAACTATGCATGTAATTGTAGTTTTACTATTAGGCTTAGAAAATCTGAATATCATTAAAAATCTAAAAATAAAGAATTAGAAAAAACTATTTGAAAAAGAACATTACTATATTCTCGAGCCGGTTTTACTAAATTGAAAGAATGTAACTCTAATAATGAAGAAACTTTAAAGAAAAGAATGAAATTGAGTATCTTAATGCTATAGCTGTTCTTTTTATATTCATGCTTCTTTAAACAACTTAAATAACTTGTAGCAAATTATCAATATAGATTTTACTCATAATTATTTAATAGTTGAAGAAAATCATAGATTTTTTATGTCAAATGAATGAAATATTCCTGATGATGTCAAACAGTGAATAGAATTATTACGTCGAGCTAGTATAAATGTTTCAACAATATGTGCAATATTAAAAGAAGAGTTTGGTAATCATACTACATGAATGTATGATGATATTTATAGTTTTATTGACTATTTAGAAGGATCTGGTTTAAAAAAAGAGAATTAGATGCCAAAAAGTTTGTAAAAATATTAAATCAATTTAAGTATGACAATATTGAATTTTTTTATTATATTATTATTAATGAAATACCAAAAGATTAAAGCAAGTAATATGGATGTTTCCTGAACAACATGTTAATTATAGTAGATTTAATAATATAGTTGTTTATAATAATACTTACAAAACAAATTATTTTAAAATGCTATTTGGTATTTTCACTGGAGTAAATAACTATGAATATAGTATATGTTTTGCTAGAGTGCTAATAATTAATAAAAAAGAAGAAAATTTTTTATGAATTTTTATTAAATTTTTCAAAATAATTAATCAACATGCACCTGCAGTTATTCTTACTAATGATGATCATGCAATGTCAAATGCTTATTCTAAGGTTTTACAACCATTAGGTACAAAATATTGATTGTGTTGATGGCACTTAATGAGAATATAATAAAAAATTTAAGTGCAAAGCTTAATACAAACTGGGCAGCATTTATTAGATATTTGTACAAATGTTTTGGAAAAATAGATGTCTCAAGCTTTCTTTCTCAATGGAATATACTTAAAACATTATATCTATTAGTAGTAACCTATTTATCTTTTATAGAAAAAAACAAAAAAAAAAAGGCTGCATGTTTTAATAGTGATACATTTATAGCAGGTATGACAACTACACAATGCAGAGAATCTATAAATAATATGATGAAAGGTAATTTAGATGCAAATAGTTTTCTTACTATATTTATAACTGTATTTCAATTAGCACTAGATACACAAAATGAAAAACAGAATTTTGAATATACCAACAAAACAATTTTAATATTATTTATAAAACTACACGTATATTTGAATATCAAGCTGCTTCTATTTTAACTACTTATACTTTTAAAAAAACTCGAGCAATTAATGCAATCATTTATATATAAATGTGAAGACATTAACCAACTCTTTCTGATGATCACTTGAACCAAATTTTCCTATCAAAGAAAAACAAAAAGTTTTTTGTTGGAGCATTGCCTATACTTAATATATAGTAGGATAACACAGAAATACGGTTTTTATAAAGATCAACTCTTTCTCTGGGGACTCCTTTGTATATTTGGCATGCAAGCCAAAAGTGTCTTCTTACAAGATAACTAGCAGGAGGTAGCACTTTTGTACGAGAAATTTTGGTGAAGAGCAAAGAGATTCTTTGTTGATGAAGTAACCTGTGATAAAACAGTGAGGAACAACAAAAAAATGAGGTTTATCTGGAATATACTCTCCTTTAAATTTGATACAAGTATTGTCTTACTCTTTTTTGGACTTTTCGAAATTTCACCAAATTCAGCTTACTCCTCCAAAAAATCAGCAGGATTTACTCCTTCCTAATTGAGAACACGCCTATCTAATTAGAATCGACGTCACAAGTACATTTTGGTACTGCTTATGAAATAAACAATGAATAACGTGTCAGAGATCAGAAGGGTACATGTGTTGAAATTTCTTTCTCAAACTTTCTACTAGGTGTATTTTTGTTTTTTATTTTACATATAGTACTTTGGTAGAGCATTTTTCTATGCAGCACTATATAATTTTTATAGTCTAGCACAGGCAATAATAGTGCTATTATCTTTTTACTTTTTTTTTACCTTTTTCTTCTTCCTTTTCTTTTTTTATTTTTGTAAATTTGGTTTTCATTTAGGTAGTAAAGGTTTTTTCTTCCTTTTTTATACTTTACTTTTTATTTTCTATATATGTTTTTTTTATTAGTAGTATCCTTCTACTCGAGAAGCTAGGAGAAGAAGGTTTAAAAGAAGGCAATTATGATACATAAGGTTGTAGACATCCTTCAGTGATATATTAATTAGTTCATGCAGACACATTTAGTATTGAGATAAAGTCTACTATAGCAAATCGAACATAGGTACTTTTCGAAGTAACCGAGTTAGTCAATTTTTGTAAATTAGATAAGAAATTTTTATTTCTGTAAAACTGGCAACTAAGCAGTTAACCAAGCATATAATAAAGTATTGGCATGATTGCCAAATTATAAAAAAAAAAAAAAAAGTAAAGACATTGCAAGATAATACAATTTAAAGTAGTTTTATAATTATTTTGTTATTTAAAGTTACTTATATAAATAATTTTTATTATAAATAAATAGCACTAAGTCCATTTTTAAAAATATGAAACAGAAGCAAGCAAAAGAATTGTAGAATATAATGCTAGATCTGATTATTTTATATGTTTGTGCAAATATATACAATTTTCTGTTGATATATTTTTCGAACTGCAATGCAATTAAACTTAAAAGAGCTTCCAAATAGTTTCTTTTATAACCAATGAAAAAAAGATCCAAGTGAAGAAAAAATTATTAATGATTATACTTTAACTTCAACTTCACTACAATTAACATTATCTAGTATTAAGCCAAGCAATAATCAAAATTTTCAGTATATATTAACTCGATTATTACAAAAAGTGCAACGATTTGCAATATAAAATCCTAAAATAGCTGCAACTTTATATAATTCTTTTAATAAAATATTTATTTTTGAAGTTAAAACAATTAACAAACTACAAACAAGCAATTCAAAAATTATACTAACAATAAAAAATTCATTAATTATTTAAGGAAAAGACATCCATCTAATAAACAAATTACAAATACAATAGAATTAACTAGTAATAGAAAAAAAATTTGTAAAAACAAAAAGAATAATAATAGATTAAGATTGCAAGATTCTATTAACTTGAATAATTATCAATCTAATCATATAACATATAACAGAACCATTAGATGAAATTCAAGATTCTAATACTATCACAACAGAACTTATATAATCTATGTGAAATCATATTTGAAAAATTGCTAATAGAGGCCCATTTTTTTAAAAAGGTTATATTTAAAAAGTAGGTATTGGAGAAAAAAATTATATTTGAAAACAGCTAAATGGTATAAAAGGTATATTTAAAAGAAGAGTATTTCTATTTATACTTGGTGTGTTCAAACATGTATCATGTGATAAGGGGAGTAACAAAAATTAGGTAATTTTTTAGAAGTAAAAAAAGTTGAAATTATATATAGGAACCTGATTATATATATATTAAGAAAAAGGGAGAGAGGGTAAGACTCTGATAAAAAATAATCAGATGATTAATGACAAGACCCTAACCTATTTTAATTTCATCAGAAAATTTTATACATAGATATTGATCGATATATAGCACTTAATCGTTTTATATCGATTATATAATATCGTTATATATTGATTAAAATATCGTTATATATCGATTAATTGGATAAAAATCGATATATATCTATAATCGATATATATCATAATATCGTTATATATCGATTAATTGGATAAAAATTGATATATATCTATAATCGATATATAATATTTTTTTATATTAAATCGTTATATATCTATAAATTGATTAATCATAATTATTTTGAAATGATATATATCTATAAATCGATTATAATCATAATTATTTGAAACAATATATAACGATTAGCAGATCTTTAACGATTGCATATTGTTTTAACCGTGTCATGAAAATTTCAATCCGGATCACCAAATAAAAAAAAAAAAGTAAAATTTC
>QKWP01000686.1:108813-119533 GCA_003550325.1 Gigaspora rosea
TTTTTTTTTTTTTATTTGGTGATCCGGGTTGAAATTTTTATGACGTGGTCAAAACAATATGCAATCATTAAAGATCTGCTAATCGTCATATATTGTGTTTCAAATAATTAATTATAATCGATTTATAGATATATATCGTTTTAAAATAATTATGATTATAATCGATTTATAGATATATAACGATTTAATATAAAAACATAATATATATCGATTATAGATATATATCGATTTTTATCCAATTTAATCGATATATCATAATATTATGATATATATCGATTATAGATATATATCGATTTTATCCAATTAATCAATATATAACGATATTTAAATCGATATATAACGATATTATATAATCGATATAAAACGATTAAGTGCTATATATCGATCAATATCTATGTATAAAATTTTCTGATGTAATTTCTACCAAATTTAACTACAACTTATTCTATGACAGTATTTAGGAATTTGCGGAATTGAGAGGTATATTTGAAATTCGGTATTTATTTGAGACAAAGATGAAGGTTCAATTCCGTCGTCAAAAAAAGAAGACATTTCTGTATTTGGAGTACTATTAGTAGCTGGTAAGTTATCCGTATGGTAAAGAAGTTCAATATTTTCACGTAACTCTCGAAGCACCTCTTGTTTAATTGTAGACAAAGCAGCCGACAAGGTCTTGAAGCGGGGATTTAGAAATGAAGCAAGCCAACCGATCATTTCTGGATCACTCCATCGAGATACCATCGATTCGCGAAGACTTTCATGAACTTCAATTACATCAATATTTGTAAATTATCCTCTATTTCATCTAAATTTTTAAAAAGATGTCGCACTGTTAGATATATCATGCTCAATGTTGGATACTGGTCGGCTTCTACAAATGTTAATGCCCTTGCAAATGGACGCAGAAGTTGGCATAACTCTTTCAAGCCTATGTGTAGAAGAAAAAAAAATTTTAAGGGCTTATCTTTAAAAACTTACTGTTATTCCTACCTGTCCATTCTTCATCAGAAAGCATCTTTTCATTTAGGCTATTACCATTGGCACGAGTAATACAGTCTGGATTATTTACCAAATTTTTAGCCAATTCTAAAATTGGTTCTTGAAGTTCTAGAAGCCGCTGGAGAATAAGATAAGTGGAATTCCACCTAGTAACAGTATCGCTCGATATGGGCTCTAAAATACGCATATTAGCAGTGGGTTGATTTTCTTCATTTTTTCAATTAGATTGAGCTGAATTTTTCGGAATAGTGATCGATATTTATTACGATTTACTAAAAAACCATTTAATGACTTTGCACATGCAATCAAGGTTTCACTCTTTTTCAAACCATCTGTGACCGCAAGATGAATAGTATGGGCTGTACAGCCAAAGTGGGTGGTGTCTAATTGTCAGATTGCTTTAATCATTGACGATGCGTTATCAGTTATTACCGCTTTGACTTTATCAAACAGATTCCATTTAGCAAGAACCTTGCACAAAAAATCTTCGATTCGATCTCCTGTATGTGGATAGGCGAAATGCTCGATTGTAATTAAGGATTGGTATATTGTAAAGGTTTCAGAAAGCTAGTGGGCTGTTACGCCGATATATAGAGTAGGGCTCCTATCAGATCGGACCGAACCGGACTTTTGTCAAGTTTGAATCCGGTTCGATTTTCGAACCGAACTCAAACTTTTTGTTTCAAACTTTTTAGTCAAGTTCGAGTTCGGTCCGGGTTCGGTCCGAAGTTTGTCAAACTAGTTTGAAATCCGAATTAGTGATATGAATCGAAAATCGATTAATCGATTAGTTGATCGAGTTGGCAATATGATTTTTTTTTTTTACTTAATTTTGTAGTATCACTTTTCGTCGTCGCGTTTTCAAGTCTCTTTTCGATGTTTCATGTTTGTTGATCTTTTCTTTGTTTAATGGCTTTTTTCGTCATTTTCAGTTCGTCGTCTTCTACTAGTGTTTCTTCTTTTTGTTAGTTTGCTGACGCCTTTTTTTGTTTTTCGGTTCATCGCTTCTTTTCGTCGTTTGCTAATGCATTTCTGTTCGTTGTTTGCCAGTTCTTTTGTGCTTTTTTCGTTTGTATGCTGATGCCTTTCTTCGTCTTTTGCAGTATTTTAGGTTTGTCGTTTATTGGTGCTTGAATTGTAGTACTGTAATTTAGAGATAGAGTTAGTGTTAGTTGATACGCGGATTTAAAGATTAGGAATTAAAATAAAGATCAGGCTAGGGTTAGTAGTATAGTTAATGACGAGTAAGGTGAGTTAGAGTATAGGTAAGGGTTAGTGTTAGCAATAAGGTTAGTGTTTAAGGGTTAGGATTAGTGATATCGTTAGTAATAAGGTTAAATTTAGCAGCATAGTTAGCAAAGAGTTAGAGTTAGCGACAAAATTAATAATATAGTTAAGTTCTGAAACATTTAATGTATAAAGAATTCTTATACAACGAACTTATTGTATAAAAAATTGAAACATATAAATAAAAAAAAATTAAAAAACGCGAAATTATATAGTATATAATACCTACTACCCTCACGATGCTTCGTGAAAGGATAATATATACTACTCATTGCATAATGATAAAGATATAATTAATTGCAACAGGAAATTACTACGAGCTCAATAAAAAAAAATATTTCAAAAAGAACTAAAAATACAAAAAAAAAATCTACTCTAAAAACTAACTATTGCGCTATGTCCCAATTCTAAACGCACTACGTCCCAATTCTAAATACTGTATTGCCAAATCTAACTATCGATCTATAGATCAATAGTTAGATTTGGCAATACAGTATTTAGAATTGGGACGTAGTGCGTTTAGAATTGGGACATAGCGCAATAGTTAGTTTTTAGAGTAGATTTTTTTTTTGTATTTTTAGTTCTTTTTGAAATATTTTTTTTTATTGAGCTCGTAGTAATTTCCTGTTGCAATTAATTATATCTTTATCATTATGCAATGAGTAGTATATATTATCCTTTCACGAAGCATCGTGAGGGTAGTAGGTATTATGTACTATATAATTTCGCGTTTTTTATTTTAATTTCGCGTTTTTTATTTTAATTTATTTATTTATTTATTAACTTTTTTTATTTATAAGTTATGTTTCAATTTATTTTATTTATCTATACAATAAGTTCGTTTTAAAGAATGCTATTATATATTAAATGTTTCAGAACTTAACTATATTATTAACTTTATCGCTAACCCTAACGCTAACTATACTGCTAAATTTAATCTATACCACTAACCCTAACCCTTAAACATTAACCTTATTGCTAACACCAACCCTTATCTATACTACTAACTCGTGGTTAACTATACTACCAACCCTAGCCTAATCTTTAAATCCGCGTATCAACTAACACTAACTCTATCTCTAAATCACAGTACTACGATTTAAGCACCAGTAAACGATGAACCTAAAACATCTGAATAAGATGAAGAAAGGTATCAGCAAACAAACGAAATGAAGCACAAAGGAACTAGCAAACAACACACTAGCAAACGACGAAAAGAAGCGACGAACTGAAAGACAAAAAAAGGCGTCAGCAAACAAACAAAAAAAAAAAATCAGTAGAAGACGACGAACTGAAATGGTGAAAAAAGCCATTAAACAAAAAAAAGAGTATCAGCAAACATAAAACAGTATCAACGAACCTAAAGAGACTTGAAAACGTGACAGTGAAAGGTGATACTACAAAATTAAAAAAAAAAATCAATAAATATGATATAAAAAAAAAACCGTGTAACTGGTGGTTTCTTTTGGTTACTGTACGATGCAGACGATGTAGATCTGATTAATCGATTAATCGATTAATTGATTAATCGATTAATCGATTAGTTGATTAAAAATTTTCAACTAACTAATCGATTATGATTTTTTGCCCGATTCGTAACACTAATCCGAATACTAGTATAAATATTCGAACTTCAAACTAGTTTGACAAACTTCGGACCGAACCGAACCAAACTCTTAACTGAGTTTGAGTCTGGTTCGAAATTTGAAACTAGCAAAATTTAGAGTTCGAGTTCGGTTCGATCCCGGATCGGATCCGAACCGAACCGAACCCGAACCGAACATAGGAGCACTAATATAGAGTATGGTTTTGGGTCCATAAATCAGTCGTAATGCAGACGGAAACCATCGTTTGAGATATCATTTTTTCTAATGTTGCATGCGTATAAAGTACTGATTCTTTCATTATATTTTTAATAGTATTAGTACAGGGAACTGCGTATCGTCAGTTAATTTCATAACAAAAGTCGCGGAACCGGTTGTGGTTGATACAATTCAATGGCATCATTTCCTCTACAATTCAAGCAACAAGTCGATAAGTAATACAATTTTGTTGCTTTTCAGAGAGGGGCGAAAAGCATTTTCTATATGCTTTTGTATTACATTCTCGATTGTTTGGTGTATAATTTGTAATTGATGGAGAAGATGATTGTTCCTCCCATTTTTGGGTTTTAAAAATTCGGTGTTCGGTACGTAAATGTGCAGCTATATTAGTCGTTGATATTTTAGGCATAAATACTGTTGGGCACTTTTTATAAGTACTGTCATCATTATATATACGAACATCGCAATGTTTGTTTTTTGTTGATTTATCATGGCGAGTATATTTCTATACCCAGCTACTTCCAGGCTTGGTTTTTTTTTTTGTACTATGTTTGAAGTTTTTTTTGTAGGAACTTCACGAGAAGTAAAGTAATACGTAATTAATGAAGATCCTGTTGCATTATCCTCTTCATCTTCAGTATGAACACCTCTTCATCATAAGTATCGTTTTCATTACCACCACCAATATAATGATCATTCTCAAAAATATTTCTGTCACTAACAATATTTTCATCATCAGGATTAGGTTCAAAGTTAGCAATTCCTTCATACTTGAATAATATATTATTTTCACCAGTTATATCATCAAAAGATTGGTCGTTATACATTATTAAGAAACAGGAACTTATCTTCTATAGATTGGAGTATGTTTATAGTAAGAATGGCAACAGAAAATTTCAATACATTATATATATATATATATTTTTTTTTATTTTTTTTTTTTAAATAATATTATTTTTATTACAAATATTTTTCCATATCCCGAGCTAGTATAATATTAAACAAGTGACTTTTTTATACATAGTAATTTTATATCGCGAGAATACTATACGCGTTTTATCAGTTAATCAGAATTGGATGTAGTTCAACCGAAATTAGATTTATATCCAGTTTCTATTGGACGTTTTTTTTTGTTCCATTGTTGTTAATTATTATGCTGAGTGAAAATATGTCTAGTTAAATATTTGAATCTTTTACCACAATAAGTGTTTACTATTGTTAGAATGGCGTAAGTCATATTATAAACGAGTAAAGCAGCTTTGATTGTTATGAATAGCTACAGAACATATGAATTTCATTACATTGTTCCAGTACCATATTTGGTAAGCACAAATCTAGCTTGTAAATAACAGGCTTTGGGTCTTGTGCACAGTTTCAGGTCAGGCTGCATAATTTACAGAAAATTATTATTTTAGACATAGGCGTGGGTAGTAAAACTGGCTTTGGGTACTATTCTTGGGAATAGGCATCGCTAGATTTCTTTCAAACATGGGTACTACCATAAGTAATAAAATTTTATTGGTTATGAAGTTTAATATAAATTTATATTAAGTCGGCTAAGCCGATTTTTCGAAAAATCGACTGACTTAGTCGGCTAAGTCGATAAAATTGACTAATACAAAATCGACTACAAACATTAAATAATAATAAATAAAAAAATTTATAATTAAATTGCGAAAACTTGCGAAAACCTGTAAAATGTTCAAAAGCATGATTATATGAATATAATAATTATTAATTGATATCATATCAGATATATATCGATATATATCGATTATTATTATTATTAATAGTAATCGGCAGGGGTGATGAGTATCGATATATATCGATATTAATCGATATATATCTATTATCAATAAAAATTAGCAGGGGTGATGGATATCAATATATATCGATTAATATCGATATATATCGATTATTATTATTGTCAATAGTAATCGGAAGGGGGGTATGGGTATCGATATATATCTACCGGTTAGTAATCGATATATATCATATATAAAATTTGTTGATATTATTGGTGTAATATAACACAACCAAAAATAGATTTTTGATATTAGTACTGTATTTATGATTCAGTTTAACATAGTTCAATAATATTAAAAAGACATTGTCTATTATCTTTTGCTTCGCAAAGGATAGTTTATGCTTCTGCTACAGCTGTCGCCTCTGCTACAGCATTTTTATTTTACTAAAGCATAGAAAAAAGACTTTTAACATCAGCAAATTTATAATAGTGTAATCTTACGTAAGTTTTTACGGTACATAAGAAAATCGTAAACTTACGTAAAATTTAGTGTAAAACTACATAAGCCTTACGGTATGTAAGAAAATCGTAAATTTACGTAAAATTTTTATGTAAATTTATGATTTTCTTATGGTAGATAAAAAAATTGTAAATTTACATAAAATTTTTACGTAAATTTACGATTTTTTTATGGTGCGTAAGAAAATCATAAATTTTTGTAAAAATTTTACATAAATTTATGATTTTCTTACGCACCGTAAGGCTTACAAAAGTTTACAGTAGTATATAAAAATTTATAAAATGCTAGGAAGATTTAATCTTTTTAATATTACGTTTCACAGGTTGAAATTTTTTAATATAATAGGACGATATTAAAGCGATATATATAAAAACAAACATTATTAAATCAGATATAAGATTGTTTACTAACTAATATAATCGTAATATATTGGCCTAATATCATGGGCCTATAGATTGATGATTATATTAAATTTTGAAATTAATCCAAATAAAAGAAGATATATGTATGTTAATATAATCAACAATAATCAGTCTAATAATATATTTCTGATTATATATATTATTGGATAATATAAGATGACATTATTAATAAACTTGTATGATTCAAATTTTGACCAATAACTGATGATATACTGATTATTGCATGAATTTATTTATTTCGTGATGATATTTATCCGATTTTACTAATTTATCTTTTCACTTAAAATAGGCCGATATTTGGTTAATTATTGTAATTTTCTATTTTCACTGACTGATATATTTCTTATTATATACATTTTTAAATGATAAAAATATGATATTATTAATTTAACTTTTTGAACTTAAAATAGGCCGATATTTGGTTGATTATTGTAATTTTCTATTTTCACAGACTAATTTATTTCCATTTTTAGACCATATAAATTATTATTAATTAACTCGTTTTCTAAATTTTAGGCCGATATTTGGTTGATTATTGAAATTTTCTATTTTCATGGACTGATATATTTCTGATTATATACTTTTTTGGATAATATAAATACAATATTATTAATAAAATCACGTAATCTAAATTAACTGTCAAAGATTCGGTATTGAGATAATAAATACTATCATTAATGGATATTCAGATGGCAGGTTGGATTCGATGGCGAGATGGATCAAAGATGATATCATCAGCTATCAAAGGGATATCAATATCCAGGTCACGAAGTATCTCGGGTTGTTTCTGATCATGCCTAAGTTTTTTGTTTTTGCGTATATGGCCTGTCTTGACAATTTGGTTTCAGTAGGTCACTTATTAGTTGATGCTTGCATTATAGAAGAAAATATGTTATTAACTAGTATGAATTCAATTTAATAGATTTCCATACTAAAAAAAAACAGAGAACTTATATCTTTTTTTCAACTTTCGATTTGTATCACTAGATTAATCAACTAATCGATTAATCGATTAGTTGACCAATCGATTAAAATCAATCAATTAACATAATTTTTAGTATTGTAACAAGTTAAAATTTTTTAAAATCAATTCCCTTATTTGTATTATTCCCCGATGTAAATAATTCATACTAAATTAGTAATGATGGTGGCTTAATAATATGAATCTGATTGCGGGCATATTACACATGAAAGTGGCTACGTAGCGTAGTCGTTTAAACCTGTTAGGCCAATGTAGGCTTGAACAGCCCACTACGTAGCATAGTAGAAGCTGCATAATAACAAAAAAGTCGTAAGCTAGCGTAGTATTAATGTAGTAGCAGCTAAGTAACGTAGTAATAGATAAGTAACGTAGTTAAAATTTTAAATGTATATAAAGGCCTCGAGTTCAAGGCCAAGAGAGACAATAAAGTTCAATCATTGTTTAATTAAGTTCCCATCGATGTAAATAAAGACTTTCTTATTATTATGAAATAAATTCTATTTTTATGAATATCGAAATTATACATATTTCTGAATTCGACTTGTAACTTTAATAACCCTTTTCGTAACTCAATTCGACGGACTGAATTGACTTGTAACCTCAAATCGGCTTTATTAGAACTCGAATTCGATATAATACCGTTTTGGTTAATTCTTCGAAGTTATACACGTGATACATATCGGCCTACCGATAGGTCTATAGTAAAGTCTTTTAGCTTAGATATTTATTCGATAAACGTTGTTTCTTTTAGTTTCACCAGTTCCAGCTGGTTCTTTTAATAGCACTTATAACCTTTCTGTACCTATGGGAAATTCTATAATCTCTACATCGACACCTTAAACCCCGTGATACCTATTCCGATCCTATATAACCTATAGATCCGCCTTTACTCATACTCTGTGACCTATATATTCGTATATTTATATCTCTCTCACCGTACACGGTTGGAGCATAAATTGGCACTATTGTCTATATTGTTTTACCTGCTATCCATATCAACAGTTACAAGATCGCATGCATATTAGTGCAATAAAAATTTTGCATAATATATTAATTTCTTTGTATGGTCATTTATTTAAAAATAAATATTACTATGTTAGGAACAGAGTATAACCAAGATTATGGTTTCTGTAAACGGAGCATAAAGTATATAGAATATGCCAGGCATGTTAAATGGCATGTACGATTTTCTAGTGGCACGATAAAATACGGTATGAACTGAAAGCATTGTTATATTGTATAAGCAATAACATTTATAAATGATATATTAAATTCCTTATTTGACACTTGATTTAAAGCCTATTTATTGTAAATCGCGCTAATTTATTATTTTGATTTTTTTGCAATGAATTTTAACTAAAAAACTTGTTAGAGATCTTTTAAGCATGATTGCATAACTTGTATTGAATAAACCGGTATTAAATGATTTTCTAGTGGCGCGATACAAAATGCAGTATGAAGCGAAAACATTGTTCTGTATAAGCAGTAATAATTATAAATGATATATTAAATTCCTTATTTGGCACTTGATTTAAAGAATATTTATTGTAAATCGCACTAATAATTTACTGTATTATTTTGATTTTTTGTATCGAATTTTAATTAAAACCTTGTTAGAGATTTTTGCTAAGCATGATTGCATGCCTTGTATTGAATAATTCGGTGTTAAACGATTTTCTAAGTGGTGCGGCATGAACCAAAAACATTACTCTATTGTATAAGCAGTAATATTTATTAATGATATATTAAATTCCTTATTTGGCACTTGATTTAAAGCCTGTTTATTGTAAATCGCACTAATACCAGGAACAGAGTGATATTGTAATATTACGAAGTATACCAGGAACGGAGTGATACAAATCACAAAGTGGAGGGTTATACGGCAATCGAAATTGGCGTATGTCTGCAAAATCTTGGATCTGATTGGTTTACATAATGTTATACATCATTTGGTGCTTAATTCTCACCTGTCTATCGTCGCATGGACCGTATTAATGCTTAATTTTTACCTGTCTATCATCGCATGGACCATCTTAAATGCTTCTGAACGGTAATTAGTGCTAAGTTGAAATCATTTTTGAGTTTGTGCAATAGTTATTTCCTTTTTCGAATGTAAACGGTTATTTCGGTGCAGATCATTATTTAATTTAAAAATTTAACTTTTCTTCCTAGGGTTAGTTTCCGTAACACAAATCGAAACGATTGTAAAAATATATATATCATAGTATCTCTTAGCGTGGATATGCTTAGCAGCTATTAGACTTGCGAGAAGAGCTGAGATGTGCTGCTACCCGCTCAAAAAAATTTTCACTTACCAGAAAAGATGCCTATATATAAGAAAAAACTCAAATTGTGTATGAATTTAAAAATTCTTTTTTAATAAAACAAACGAATTATAATATAACCATCTATAGTAAATTCTAAATATGAAATTATGACACTCTTGAAAACTAAACTAATCAAGAAATAACATAAACCATAGCCAAATAACTAAACTAATTAAGAAATAACAAAACATAGCCGAATATTTACGTAGCAAAATAATTCATAAACAGTAATAACTAATAAATGAAATTTCTAACTAAAAATAATATTCATTTAAATATATTTTAATTAAACTTCATTAAAGCATACTATAGGGTTCCGAAGTTCAGTTCAGTTCAATAGAGGTTCAGGTTCAGGTTCAATGAACCTGAACCTGAACCTGAACCTGCTCTAAAAGTTCAATACTGAACTGAACCTGAACTTAAAATTATTGAACATGAACCTGAACCTGAACTTAAAAAAAGTTCAGTTCAGGTTCAGTTCAAGGTTCATGAACATGTTCAGGTTCATAATATATGCACATGTTTGCCTAAATCACAAAGTTAGGATCAATTAGTAAAATTTAGAAAATCATAGAAATTTGTATGATTTTATTAATAAAATTATGCAAATTTC
>QKWP01000686.1:146330-168909 GCA_003550325.1 Gigaspora rosea
GCTAATGCAAAATTGAGGTAGCTCTTAAGGGTATGTAATTTTTTTAGAGGTTGCACCCGTTAAAAAATTTAAGCTCCGGGTTACTCACCGTTTACAACATTATAAACTGGGTCATCTTAATAATCCGGGTAAACCGTTTTTTTGATTGATTGATGCAAAATCATAAATTCTCTTATATGCATTTTTTTAAAAAACTATGTATAATGATAATGGTAACTGATAAATTTATTAATTTTTATGTCAGGTGCCCCGAGAATCATGATAATAGCTATAACATAATCAGTTTATTCTCAAACGGCTAGAGGCCGTCAGAAAATAAACTGGGTTTAAATAATAAAATTTAAAATGACCTAACCCCAACGGACATACGTACTGTACATACGTTTGTACGTCACATTATCATGTTTATAGATAATTAATTCGGGTCGCCCGGTTAACGATAGCTATGACCTGGTTGACAGGTGTTAACCGGGTTACCCAGGTAACACTTATACGGGTACAAGCTCTACATTAAGGTAGAAATAATTAGTAAAATTTTGTGAATCATAAAATTTTGTAGAATTTTATTAGTAAAATTCTATAAAATCTTAAAATTTACAAATTTTTATTAATTAATTCTAACAAAACACATTAGTAAACTGGTTCAGCACCTAAAAATACATTAAATCGGCAGGGTTGTTTTTATTTTACTTGAAATTTGGAGAAAAGATGCTTAAATTTGACTTTTTTGATCAAAAATCCAAAATTATGCATCTTTTCTCCAAATTTCAAGTAAAATAAAAACCCTGCTGATTTAATGTATTTTTAGGTGCTGAACAAGTTTACTTAGTGCATTTTTTTAGAATTAATTAATAAAAATTTGTGAATTTTAAGATTTTATAGAATTTTACTAATAAAATTCTATAAAATATTATGAATAACAAAAATTTACTAATTATTTCTAACTTAATGCACTAAATAAACTTGTACAGCACCTAAAATACATTAAATCGGCAGAGTTGTTTTTATTTTACTTGAAATTTGGAGAAAAGATGCTTAAATTTGGCTATTTTGATCAAAAATCCAAATTTCAAGTAAAATAAAAACAACCCTGCCGATTTAAGGAGGTGGCAATCAATTAATCGACAATCATTTCACCGACATAACATTTCACTGACAATTATTCACCGACACGTTCATTTTACCAACAGTTTATTTCACCGAAGCTCATTTCACCAACAAAGTAATTCTGGTCATTGTCATTAGGGTCAGGTAGAATTAGGTAGAATTAGGGCTAAAGTTAGGGTGCTTTTTGAAAAAAAACTTGTCGGTGAAATGAACTTCGGTGAAACAAACTGTTGGTAAAATGAACTTGTCGGTGAGTATTTGTCGGTAGAATGTTATGTCAGTGAAGTGTCAGCGAAATAATACGAACCCATTTTTAGATGCTAGACAAGTTTATTTAGTGTGTTATGTTAGAATTAATTAATAAAAATTTGTAAATTGTAAGATTTTATAGAATTTTACTAATAAAATTTTATAAAATCTTATTATTCACAAATTTTACTAATTATTTCTAACTTAATGCACTAAGTAAGCTTGTTCAGCATCTAAAAATACATTAATTCGGCAGAGTTGTTTTTATTTTACTTGAAATTTGGAGTTAAAATGTTAAAATTTGATTTTTTTGATCAAAAATCCAAAATTGTGCATCAAATTTCTAAATATTAAGTAAAATAAAAACAAATAGGCCGCTTTAATACATTTTTAGGAGCTGAACAAGTTTACTTAGTGCATTTTGTTAGAATTAATTAATAAAAATTTGCGAATTATTAGATTTTTTAGAATTTTATTAATAAAATTCTATAAAATCTTATGATTCATAAAATTTACTAATTAATTCTTACAAAATGCACTAAGTAAACTTGTTTAGCGCCAAAAAATATATATAATTATATTTAGACTCAGACCAGTCTGCAGACTTCGGACCAGACCCAGACCAGACTCAGACTTGACTTTAAAGTCTGAATATAAAAGTCTGAGTCCGGTCCAAAAATCAGACCAGACTCAGATCTGACTAAAGTCCGGTTTGAGTCCGGTCCGTAGGAGCACTGCTTCTATTGAAGAAGTAAGTGTGGTCAGAGAAATAATAATAAAAATTATATAATACTGCACAGAGAAACGCCCTGTCTAAGTATTATATGTACATTGTAAAAAAAGAAAAAAAACTACGCCTATAAGAATATTCTAGAAAGAAATTTCAATTCAGAATTTCCTCTACTGTATCTTACATATCATTCATTGTTTATTTCACAAGGACCGGAACTCACTCGTGACTTGGTTCCAATTAGGTAGGCGCATTCCCAAAATAGATGATGTAAACAATGTCGATCTTTTGGAGGGGGTAAGCCAAAATGCCCACTTTGTTGAAATTTTGCAAAGCCAAAGAGGCGGCAGAGGAGAGACCCAACTTGCAAAGAACGTAAGAGTATATGCTTTGCTGAATAGCACAGTTGACCAAAAGAATGTTTCTACTAATATTTCCACACCTTCTGACAAAAAACCCCAGAGTTGTTGCTCTACTACTTGTTCTATAGTAACAAAGTCTTCTACCCGGAGAGTCAAACCCATAAGGAGAAAGTTCTTTTTCATCTCTATTTCAGTTTTTCTCGCATACAATCTGAAACCCTGTATCCAAGTCACTTCTAGTTAGAGTTTTTGTTATGTACAAATATACTAACAACAAAGTTTTCATAGGTCGGCATTAATAGAAAAGTTGGGACTGATAATCGTCAGAAAGAGTTGTGTTGATTAAATATTAAATATATATTACTAAATAGCAAAAAGCATCCAATATTTATAACTCAAAAAAAGTAATTTTAACAAAATCTTTATAAATAATTTTTTGTTTTTATTTAAAGCTATAATTCTTCCAAAGTAAATATTTTTTATAATTATAAAAAGTTATAATACTCGAAAGTTTATATAATAGGATAAATATATGCAATGCACCCTGTGATATGCTAATTCATCGCACACATATATGTAAACATATATTGTAAATCTGTATAACAAATGTTCTATATAACAAAAATTTAATTAATTTTTTGATATTACAAATTTTAGACAAATTTCTTTATTTTGTTATACAAAAAATTTGCACATTACACCTGATCGTCAAATTTAATTGGTAGATCATTGAGATATGATATACTGTACAAGCACATCGCAGCGTGCAATGCCTAATTAAGTCCTATATAATATTCAAAAATTTTGATATTTTATATATAAAAAAATTATTTTTAATTTATTAAAATTTATTATATAAAAATTAGCCAATTATATTTGATTATATGGGCTAGATGCTGCCAAATTAACAAAACAAAAGATCTTTAGAAATCAATTTTTATGTTGCAAATCTTATAATAAATTATAAGAAAGTACAAACTTTAAAGAACAATAAAGCAGAATTTTATTAATGCAACTACTTTTGTGTTTTAAATAAAAAATGTTCCTAATCTTATTCTAAATTGATTTATATGAAAAATATTTTAAAAAAATTGTCAATTTGGTTCCTTTTTGTAGCATCTAGCCCATATAATTTAAATATATTATTTTTAAAAAAATAGATATTTTTTGCTATTTAGTACTATTTCTTAATTTGTATTGTAGACAAAATTACTGCAAATATTTTATAAATTTAAATTTTTTGAATAAAATCTTAAATATTAATTTAAATATATAATTTCTAAATTTTAGATCTATTTTATTAGCTTTATTAAGAAAATTTTTTAAATATATTAAAAAACTTTGGTGTAATAAAAGTTTAAAGTATACATATTGGAACTTTACTATAAAATTTTTTTTAAATTTTTTCAAATTTTATATATTTCTATCTATAAAAAAATATATTTTTTTAATACAAGTCTTATTTTACAAGTAAATTACTTAAAGTGCAAGGGTTTTTCTAAATATCTCTGGCCAGAGATATATAACTTATATATCTCTGGCCTATTGACTAATCAAAATAAGCGAAGGTCATGTGACTCACTTTTCCGACCCATCAGGTAATCGGAAGAGACTATGTAACCCGACATCCGACCACACTTTACTAACTTGGTTAACTTGGTTGTGCATTAATGATCGAACCGATTAAAAAACTTTAAAATTAAAAAATTACTAATACACAAACTAAGCGATTTTATATATTTATTTCTTATATTTATATATATTTATTTATGATAACTTACAACAAAATAAATCCACACTTACATAATCACGTGCTACTATTGTACTATCTAACTTACCACTAAACCCAGATAATTACTATCTCTACACTACCTTCGCGCTACTACCTAACCCTAACCCTAACCCTAACTCTAACCCTAGGCCCATCCTATCTTCTACTAACTCTAACCCTAAACACGATATAAACGACCTTTGGCGAAATACGGCATGATACGGCACACGGCATGCGTCACAAATACGGCGATACAGTGATACAGCGATACAAACAACACTAGCAAAATACAGCATAACGCGGCATTGGTACAACACGGCACCACCGAAATCAACTCGTCACGATATCAGTAGCAATGAAGTGGAAAGTTCCTAAACAAGTCAAAGAAGAGAAGAAGAATATAAGACCACCCTCCACAAAAATATCGACGAAAAGAGGCATCAACAAACAACATTAGCAGCGAAAGGAGGCACCGACAACGACGACACCAATGACGAATGGCGATGATTTTATTCTGGAAAACCTAAAAACAGGTTAAAGAAAATAAGAAAAAAAAAAAATGAACCTTTACCGGATCCACTACACTGACCGATTCCATGTTTCTAAACAAGCCAAAGAAGAGAAGAAGAATATAAGACCACCCTCCATAAAATATCGATGAAAAGAGGCACCAACAAACAACATTAGCGGCAAAAGGAGGCACCAACAACGACGACACCAATGACGAACGGCGATAATTTTATTCTGGCAAGCCTAAAAAAAGAACCTAAACAGGTTAAAAAAAAAAAAAAAAAAAAAAAAAAAGAAAAAGAAAAAGACGAACCTTTACCAGAGTCACTACACTGACCGATTCCACGTTTCTAAACAAGCCAAAGAAGAGAAGAAGAATATAAGATCACCCTCCACAAAAATATCAGACACCAACAAACGACATTAGCGGCGAAAGGAAGTACCAACAACAACGACACCAACAATGAATGGCGATGATTTTATTCTGGCAAATCTAACAAAAACAGTCTAAACAGGTTAAAGAAAATAAGAAAAAAAAAAGAAAAAAAGAAAAAAGACGAACCTTTACCGGAGCCACTACACTGAACGATTCCATATTCCTAAGCAAGCCAAAGAATAGAAGAAGAATATAAGACCACCCTCCACAAAAACATCGACGAAATGAAAGACAACCCGCAAGATTGTCAAAGAAATATGAAAGACCACCCATGAGACCACCTACACAATCACCTGTAAGACGCTGAACCCAGAGAAAACCTAACGACGATACCAACGACGACACCAGCTGCAATGACAGTGACGGCACAATGAAAGATAACAATAAGCTAAATAAATGGATAAAAAAAATAAAAAAATTAGTTAGCAAGAAGGGAAAGCGAAGAAAGCGAAGGTAAGTAAAAAAAAAACAAATAACAAAAAAAAAACAGATCAAAAGATGATCTATACTTATCTATCCGGATTTGGCAATGCGCGTCCGATTTTGCATCGGCAATCAGATCAAACACATGAACTTGAATTATGTGATTTCACGTTCTTTGATTGGCCAAAAAGGCCAGAGACATATAAGCTATATATCTCTGGCCAGAGATATTTAGAAAAATCCAAAGTGCAATAATAAAAGTTGTAATTAGATACTGAAACTAAATTTAAATATTATATTAAAATTTGATTTTATTATACCAAAATTCGATTTATTATATTAATTATTAATAATTGATGTAATAAACTCAAATTTTGGTGTAATAAAATCAAATTTTAATATAATAAACTTGAATATTTATATTTGGTTCCAACCTCTAGTTGTAACTCTTTATATAAACTACAACAGGGATGGCATGTTACAATATTGGACATTTGGACAATTTGGACATTTGGACAATGTTCAATTTGTCCAAATTATTTGATTGGATATAGTAATTTTTTTATTGGACATTAAAAAAAAATTAATTTAATTTTGGCCTAAATTAAATTTAATTCAGACCAATATTCACTAATACAAAATATCTTTAATTTATAGTATATACTATTAATAATTATTATTATAAAATATGTATACATACTGAATCAACTTAAGTTCTATTTTACTTACAATATGTTTATATATGTATATGCAAGTTTTAAAAATATATATATATAGTATTGCCCTAGTAAATATAATTAATTAAAAACTGTAAAATGATTTGTATTTCAAAAAGAATAATGGCACTAGTTGATTTTATTTTTAATTTTAAAATAAAGGCATATTATAAAAGAAAACACACCAAATAAAATAAATTAGTCAAGGTCAATACTTTGAATTAAAAAAAATTATTAATAAATAAAGTTAATAAATGTCATTATTGTAGTTAAAAGCAATAAAGCTTTTGTCATCATATTATTAAAACTGTCCAATAAAATTATTGGACAATTGGACATATGTCCAATTGACAATTTAAACATATGTCCAATAATTTTAATTTTACAATTTATTTGGACATTGTCCAATGTATAAAGGTCCAAAAAATTAGTTGGACATTTGGACTATGTCCAAATGTTCAAATGTCCAATTGTCTAATTAAATTTATTTGAATATTGTCCAATGCCAACTATAAACTACAATATTGTATTAGAAACTATATTTTTAAACCCAATATTTAAAAAATTTGCCAAATATCATAAATTATTTTTTTAGTTAAAAAATTTCTTTAAAATTTAAAATTTTTAGTTTATAAGTAATATAACTTTTTTGAGCAAGAAAATCTTTTATATTTTTTAGAAATGTACAGGTTTGATCATAAGATAGTTAGTTAATCAATTATAAAACAGTTTTTTATCTATATGATATACTTTCAATGAAAACAGATAAATAATTATTAAACATATTACAATTTTTTTATAATTTCAAAAGCAAACTAACTCATATTGTAAATAAATAACTATTCACTCAGGTTAAAATATAACTTATATACACAAGAACTTTAGTAAAAAAATTTTTATAACAAGTTATACGCTCTTTATTTCCATTTTTTATACTTCATCTATAATTAACAAAACTATACTATTGTATATATAAAATGAATAAACATCTTTTAGAAAATACATATAGCTTTTAAAAACAGTCTAGTAAATTTATAAATAAAATAAACAAGTTAATTATTTGGATAACAGAAGAAAAAAAAAGATAAAAAAAAACAAAAAACTGATATTAAAATTTATAAATTAAGCAATACAATATATTTTTATTATCTTTTGCTATATGGTAGATAGTACTTTAACTATTAGGGAACTTCCAAAAATCAGCTGATTTTTGTTTACTATGAGCCTATCCACACCCACCCACACCTGATACTCCAATTAGCCAATCAGATTTTACGATTATTAAAAGGTTAAATATAATATTTAATAGTAAATAACTTTGATCTACTGAACCAAATTTGATAATTCAACTACCAAAATGATCCTCTCAATGAGAGGATTCTAGAGAGCCCAAAATTGTTAAAATCTAATCACAGAATCCTGTGATTGGAATAGATTTGTGTTACTATAAAAGTTCTATAATTTATTAAATAATTATAACCTATTTATAGTAATACAAATTTATTTTGATCTTAGGATCCTGTGATTGGATTTTAACAATTTTGGGCTTTTAGAATCCTCTTATTAAGAGGATCATTTTGGTAGCAAAATGATCGAAATCGGCCCAGTAGATCAGAAGTTATTAACAATTAAAAATTAATATTTAATTGTTAATAACTTCTGATATACTGGGCCGATTTCGATGATTTTTTACTACCAAAATGATCCTATCAATAAGAGGATTCTAACAAGCCCAAAATCATTAAAATTCAATCACAGAATCCTAAGATCGAAATACATTTGTATTACTATAAATGGGTTATAATTATTTAATAAATTATAGAACTTTTATAGTAACACAAATCTATTTCGATCACAGGTTCCTGTAATTGGATTTTAACAATTTTGGGCTCACTAAATTCTTTCGTTAAGAGGATCATTTTGGTAGTTGAATCATCAAATTTGGTCTAGTAGATCAAAAGTTATTAATTATTAAATATTATTAATAAATCTATAATTTTGGTCAAAAATAATTTTGCACCTTTGGCCAGAATTATGAAATTTTGGCTGGAATTACACCTGATACTTAATCTGACCCACCCACCCACCCAGAAATCAGCTGATTTCTGAAAGCTCCCTTAGTATATCTACTTTTTATTGTATGATTTGATGTAATTTATCATGATTTAACAAAAAGACGCTAGAAAGTTCTTTTATTAATAAAGTGTTACTGTACAGTATATTAAATGTTATTTTTTTTAAATTTATTTAAACCCAAAAAATTCTGGTTTTACAGTACTATACTATATAAATACTTGTATAATATTGATCCCAGAAATTATTAGAAATGAAAGTCCTCCTGCTAACTTTTTGTCTTATATAATATAAATACAAGAAATAATTTATATTAATCATAAAATCAGGTATAACATAAACCAAACCAATTAAAATAATCTATTTTTTCATTGATTAGAGTCATATTGGCATGTTTGGTTCATCATATTTAAGTAATTCCAAAATTTTGGGGTCCAAATTAGATCAATTTTATGATTGGCTAATTTTATAGTTGAATTTTATAAAACGAATTATTGCTTATAAGTAAAATATATACTAAAGTATATAGTATATTTTATTATATAAAAATATAACTACTGTATAAACTTTTGTTAATATTAAAAAGTAAATTCATATTTATATGTAAAGTATATATAGAAGCACTAAATAGAAAAAACCTAATTTGAATAATCATAGTATTACTAGATAAATACATAGCATTGTTTGTCCAAAGTTAAATATTTATATAAATATAATAATTAAAAAAGTTTGCTATTTACTAGATAAAAGCATAGTATTGTTTTGTTGTTTAAACCTCAATTTTATTTCTTGTACTAAATAATAACTTTTGATCCACTAGTTCGTTTTGGATGATTTAACTATCAAAATATTCGTCTCGATGAGATGATTCTAACAAGCCCAAAATTATTCTAATTACAGAATCCCAAAATCATTCATTACTAAGTAAATTTCTTTACTATTGAATAACTTTTGATCTACTAGGCTGTTTTGGATAATTTAACTACCAAAATATTTGTCTTAGTAAGCCAATTCTAACAAGCCCAAATTGTTAAATTCTAATCACAGGATCCAAAGATCAATAAATCATTTAATCAAATTGATTTTATATATAAAAATCAAATTGATTAAATAATTGATAAATCTTTATCGAACTTTGGATCCTGTGATTGGAATTTAATGATTTTGGACTTGTTAGAATTGTCTCACTAAGACGAATATTTTGGTGGTTAAATCATCCAAAACAGCCTAGTAGATCAAAAGTTATTCAATAGTAAAAAAATTTACTTAGTAATAAACAATCTTTGGAACCTGTAATTTGAATTTAACAATTTTGGGTTGTTAGAATCGTCTCATCAAGATGAACATTTTGATAGTTAAATCATTCAAAACGGACTGGTAAATCAAAAGTTATCATCAATTTCATAAATTGGCCAATTAAAAATAATTTAAAAATCATGTAAGTGAACAGACAGAAAGTGCAAAGTTGCGTTTTTGATATTTTAATATGTGATGCACCAAGAAAATAACTATTGTATTACATTTCGTAGAAACTAAAGGTCCTTTGTTTCACTTTGGACAATTAAAAATATTTGTATATAAATTGTTTATACTAAAACAATATTAATAAAAATTACCATATAGAATATTATGTAGGGTTCCTCAAATTCAAATCAAATATTGGATCAATTTGAATTTGATCAAATCAAATTGACCCTGATTTGAATTTGATTTGATTCAAATATTTGAATTTGAATTTGATTTGAATTTGAATTTTTAATAGTAATTTTCAAATCAAATCAAATTTGGCCATATTTGAATTTGATAAAATCAAATATAGTCAAATTTGAATTTGAATTTGAGATTCAAATATTTGAAGATCAAATCAAATTGCGGAACTCTAATATTATGTAAAATATTTATCAAATATTTCTACAATGTCATTCTCACTACTAAATATTTGATTTTCAATAGTATGATAATAGTTTTTTAGATGCTACTAAATTTCTCATATCATAGCTTTTTTAATATGATCAAGCTCATAGTTAGGTAGTGTTAATATATTTAAAGACTGCATATTATATTTCTTATATTTTATTGTTTCATAATATTTAAAACCACATTAAGTCTTGTAAGATCGTAAATATGTACAAAGAGAACAAGTAAATCTTGAAGTACTAATTGAATTAGACATAATTAGCTATTTTAAATTGTTAATATATAAAATAAAACTTATATAATAGTAAATCCTAGTATACTATATACAGATATAAGTCATATTTTTTTTTTAGCAAATTGGACCAAATTTGGTTAAAGGCCCAAATTTAAATTTTAGCAAATTAAGGTTAATTCAGATAATAGTCTCATTTTTAGTTTTGTCAAAATAGTCAGATTTTCATATCGTTATATTTATTTTTTGTCAAATTATTCCTTTTTTGGGGAGGATAAGTATTAAAAATTCATAATTTTCAAAGATTATAATAGGTGCTGCCTATTATAATCTGCAATAATTTCCAAAATTATAACTACTTACCTGCTGATAAAAATACAAAGAAAAAAACAATAAAAAAACAAAATGATTAATAAATAAACAAATAAATAAATAAAGTAAAAAAAGCACTTTTTTCATTCACTTTTTTTTTATTTTCACCATATACTACTTTTTATCTTTTTTGATTTTTTTTTATTTTATAACTTTTTATCTTTTTCAGTCTTTTTTTTTATTTTTATTTTATAACATTTTTTTTAACTTTTTTTTTATTAATAACATAATGTTTTTTTATTAACTTTTTTTTTATTTTTATTTTATTTTATTTTTTTATTTTATTTTTATTTTTGTTATATATTTTTTCATTTTATTGTTATTTTTTTTTTACAATTTTTTATAGTTATTATTTTTTTAATTTTATAGTTATCATTTTTTTTAATTTTATAGTTCATTTTTTTTAATTTTATTAATTTTTTTTATTGTTTTAATTTTATATTCTTTTTTTATTTTTTTTTAAGAGTTTAAGTTTTTCACGCACCTGCGTGGCCATGCATCCCATGATCAACCAATCAAATTCAATTACGGGAATAACAAATTTTCTAAGTTTTTTTTTTTTTTACATGAACTTACACGAACTTTATATTTACATATCTTTTTTTGCATGATTTATATTTATTAATTCACAACAAAATGCAAGTACATTTAATAATTTCTATTCTAACTTCTATATATTTATTCTAACCTTACTAATAAACCGACCCCTAACTAAAATAATAACCCTAACTCGAACCTGAACCCTAGTCCTACTCTAGAATCCTAATCCGAACCCTAGCCCTACTCTAATCTCTGGTCAATACACTACGCTATGATGCAACAATGTAATTAAGTACCAAAGAAGTATCAACAATACCAAAAACCATAGCGAAACCACAAGCACCGACGACTCAAAGCCAACAAGCACCAACAACGAAAAAAGCCAAAGCTAATCCACAAGTACCAACAACCGGCAAAACTGGTTAATATACTATAAAAAAACAAAAAAAAAGAAAACGAAAGAAACTACAAGACAAGACAACTTCAGAAAAATATGAAGAACACTTACCAGAGATTCATGCAGGAACACTCAACGAAAAATGTACAGCAACACCCAACGAAAAACGTACAGGACCACTCAACGAAAAACGTACAAGACCACCTAACGGAAACACATAAAAGTCCACCACCAGAGAAACGTACATCCACACAGTTAGAAAACCAACGACAAAAAAAGCCAAGGCGAATCCACAAGTACCAATAACACCAAAAAAAACTGATCAATATCTACAAAAACAAAAACAAAAAAAGAAAAAGAAAACGAAAGAAACCACAAGACAAGACAACTTCGAAAAAAAGTGCAAGACCACTTACCAGAGAATTGTATAGCCCAACCAACGAAAAATGTACAGGCCCACCAAACGAAAATTACATACAGGACTACTCAACAAAAAATGTACAAGACCATCTCACGGAGACACATACAAATTCACTCACTAGAAAAACGTTACATCCACTATGTCGAAAAAATGTATAAGAAGAACACTTAAGAAACACGGTCGACCATGTAAGACCACTCGCGAAAAACTCCAATAGCGACACCAACGACGATACCAGCGACAACACTTGAAATGACACTTGTTACGACACCATAACGACGATAGCAACTAAAAAAAAAAAATTAATAAACAAAAAAAAAAAACCAAATCAAATCAAAAAAAAATAATTATCTTAATAATCTTGATCTAATTTATATGCATGCACATAGGGATAGGGTTCCTCAAATTCAAGTCAAATCAAATATTAGATCAATTTGAATTTGATCAAATCAAATTGACCCTAATTTGAATTTGATTTGATTTAAATATTTGAATTTGAATTTGATTTGAATTTGAATTTTTAATAGTAATTTTCAAATCAAATCAAATATTTGTCAAATCAAATCAAATTTGGCATATTTGAATTTGATCAAATCAAATATAGTCAAATTTGAATTTGAATTTGATCAAATATTTNAAAAAAAAAAAACCAAATCAAATCAAAAAAAAATAATTATCTTAATAATCTTGATCTAATTTATATGCATGCACATAGGGATAGGGTTCCTCAAATTCAAGTCAAATCAAATATTAGATCAATTTGAATTTGATCAAATCAAATTGACCCTAATTTGAATTTGATTTGATTTAAATATTTGAATTTGATTTAATTTTTTATTTTAATTTTTTATTTTTTTTATTGTATTTATTATTAGTTATTAAATTTTAATACACTTTATTTATTTATTTATTAAAAAATTTTCATTTTTTTGCCATATTTTTTTTTAAAAAAAAATTTATTTTTGTTAAGTTCCAGTTACACAACTTTTAAAAATATAAGTAAAATTTTTTTTATTATTTTTCTTTTTTTTTTTATTATAGTACTATTTACTAACTAGTTTTTCGTATTTAGTGAATTAGCTTTATAATATCTGTGTATTAGTTGCAAGTACCAATATACATTCTCAAATTAGTGATCCTGCTTTGTTCTGAAATTTTTTGTACTATATTTTTTAATTTCTTGTTGAGGCTTTAGTTGTTTTTTTGGTGAAATCACATTTAAGAATCATTCGATTGTTGAGTTTTCAGTAATATAACTGTTGGGTTCTATTTCATATTTGCTGAACCATCGAAGATTGTTATTACAATAGAATTGGAGTCAAAAGGGATACTCATGTTATTTGTCTCGTGAAGGGTTCGTTCTATTGTTAAGTATAGCCATTTTTTTTATTGTATTTATTTTTTTCCTTTTACTAACCAACTTATCGTATTAGTGTTGTTGTTACTAGTACCGCATTATTATAGAGTTGCTATTTCATACTTAGTGGTTTCGTATTTGAGGTTTTGTTAGTATAACTGTTGAAACCCATTTATACTTGCTGTGCTATTGTTTTTCATCTAGTATTGTATTGTTTTCGATATCATTGATATTGTTATTATTATAGCATTGGAGGTTGTTATTACAATGGAATTAGAGTCAAAAGAGATATATATAAGGTATTTATTTATTATCAAAAAGCTGCAGAGATGGCTAGATTACAAATATGGAACTGGAGTATACTTGCCGGATAAACCGGACAAACTCAAAACTCAAAAAAAAACAATTGTTATTTACAAAAAATTAGATCAAACAAATAATCTTGATATTCTGCAAATATATTATATATAGCTATAAAAATATATATCAAATGTTTAAATAAGAATTATTAACAAAGTTTTTGAGAAATTAGTTTGACCAGAGTTTGGTATTTGGGCACGGACAAACCCAAACTATAATAGTTTGGGATTTGGGCGGCAACTATAAACTGGAGTTAAAAAGAACAAAAAAAATTTTGTTATCACTATAGGATAGTGTTAGTGAATATTAGATTATAATTTGTAGTGCAGAGATTTGGTTAGCTTAGTAATTGTTATATGTTTTTTGTATAATGGTATTCATTATGCAATGACATTTCAAATATGTGTGCAATAGGACCCTAAACATATAGTACAGAGGTCATATATTGCGTGTTTTAACAAAAACCCGAAATTTGAGAAGTAAAAAAACAGTTTTGGCAATTATCTTGCCATCCAGTAGCCCAATTTGAATTAACTTCTTTTAAAATGAAGCACTTAGTGAGGCACATCTAGCAAAAAAATATTCACTCAATTTTGATTACTGGATTAGAAGTTATTTAAGTAAATATAGTTTTGTCGTTTTTAGCAAATTTGGCTAAAATCTAGTTATAACCTATATGAGAGATGTCTGGGTTCTTAAGCAATACAAAAAAAAAATTATAAATAAATAAAATTTTTATAATAAAAAAAAATATTAAACTTTTAACATTTAAAAAAAAAAATTATTAATTGTGATTATGTTATAAAATAAAAAAATTGTGTTATCTTATTTAATTAGTTCTGCGAACTAACACTAGAGTCGCAGATATGAACAGATCTTTTATTAAAAAATCTGTGCAGATCTGCACTATATTGTTTACCTGATAAATTCTGCAAAATTTTTTTTTTTAATAACTGCTAACAAGGTTGCAGATCTTCATTAAATTTTATATAATTGATTTTTTAAAAAATGCTGCACTATAAAAACTTTCCTGATGTAGTTACAGCCTATATAAATCTAGATGTAATTAGCAAATTAGACTAAATTTGTATGTAATAATTGAATTTTTAGCAAATTTACATGATTTTAGGGTTAGCAAAACCCTTCAAATTTATGCAAATCATTTATGATCTATATTAGAGATGTCCAGGGTCCTCTATATATCTATTGGTCAAAAAGATAGTAGTTTAAGTCTTTGAACAATAGGTTCTAACACGTTTATTTATATTACTTTTATAGGACTGGGAAATCTTTATTATAGGTCCCTGCCATAAAAAAGTCAAATTATATTCTTTGCAAATTAGTGGTTGTTTTTAATTAAGCAAATCAGTTTTGCATGCACTTTTAAAAAATTAATAGTAATACAAATCATATTGGTAGAGCATCTTGGGGTAACACATAGTCTAATTCTAAAAAAAAAAAAAAAAAAAAAAAAAATTATGTTCTCTAAAAAAAAAAACATGATTACTTTTGCTAAAAAAAACAAATTTGAAAAATTTATAAGCCCAATTGAAGTATAATATAAACTATTTAAAAAAATTAAGCCTTATAATAAACAAAAAAAATTTATAATAAAACAAATCATATTATAACTAGTACTTTTTATATAACCTATATATGTGAATCTATTTATAAGCAGTAACTAATTTTGTTGCGAATTATATAAAACCAAGAACTTTACACAACTTTATACAGTCAACCCTCCATAAATGCAACTCGTAGGGACAAGCCTACAACGTGCATTTAGGGAGGTTTGCATTTAGAGAGAGCCAATTAAATTGCAGCTTTTAAAAATTAGATCATCAAGTTTTTATAACTTCTACCAAAACTGTATAACCTATCTTAAATACTAAAATTTGATTGGCACGTGCATTTAGGGAGGTTAGTGTGATATAAAATGTTATTCAAAAGAACGTGCATTTACAAAATATAGAACGTGCATTTAGCACTAATAACATTTTACGGAATAGAATAAAACGTGCATTTAGAGAAGTATTGCATTTATGAAAGTTGCATTTATTGAGGGTTGACTGTAATAATTTAAATCTATAATAGGTCGATTTCAGTTTTTAAATTTATAGTAGTATTCGAATATAGTCATAGCGGGACCTATAATAAAGATTTTCCGGTCCTACTTTTATATTTATTATAGTAAATAAATATTTTTGAGATGTTATTTAAATGATTTTCATGCTCACATGATATTAAAATAGAGTGTAATTAAATTTAATAAAGATAAGAGCAAGGTTTCACCTTAAATATTAAAAAAAATAGAATATGATTTAAAATATACAGTTAACTCTCTCTAATCTGAACTGCCAGGACTCTTTTTTTTACTATGTAAAAATTTGAAAAGTTCAGTTTTCAAAAAGTTATATATAGCTTATCCGAACTTTATAATAAAATTTACAAATGTTCTAGGTGATTTTGTTCAGTTTAGAGAGAGTTTAATAGTGTTCGGTTTAGAGAGGTTCGGATTAGAAAGAGGTGACTGTACTAATAAATTTTGGGGTACTATAGTATAATTTTGTAACCCTAAAAACCAAACACACTGATATATTAGGGTAAGATATAAATTGTATATATAAGTAAAAGAGAATATTATAGTAAAATTTTGCAAAGAATTTTTTTTGTTAGAATTCTAAGAGTAGTTTTATATACTTAATTTTAAATTAAAGGTGATTTTTGACAAAACAAATAGTTGTTTTGAATTTTTTGATTGTGTAATATTACACCTGATTTTGAAATTTGGTTGGGAGAGTAACATATAAGGCACATCGCATGAGATAATAAATAAATTTACTCTAAATACAAATAATACAAGAATATAATCCTTATTTTCAAATATTATTAGGGATGTTAATGGAATAAGGTACTCCTGAGTAACTGTAGAGTATAAGCTACTCCATACCAATGTGGTCTAGACATGACACCACCTCGGATTACTAAGATATTATTAATAGGAGTAATTGCTCAAAATGGATTATACTCTGGAGTATTATTATATATATATTTTTAACGTATTTCTCCAAAATAAGGTAGCATATTTTCAGGAAATATGGTACTATAAACTCCGGAGTATTACATAGTGCTTATCACATAGTACTCCAGGTTATACTCTGGGTTATACTCCAGGTTACACTTTGGAGTATGCTCTGATTCATACTTTAGTGTGGTGTGGTGTTAAGAAATACTCTGGCAGAGTATGCACCACAGGAGCACTCTGTTAATATTATTGTACTAAATTTTATTTTAATATTTTAAATAAAAAAATATGCTTGTTACTAGCAATAATATTCTTCTGTGTAATGTATAATCAAAACAAACATAAATATTTATATGTTTATTATTGTTAGAATTAGGGTATAATTAGAAGAAGGGTTAGCACTAAAGGTAATTATATAGTAAAATTTTACGAAAAATTTTTTTTGCTAAAAAAAAGGATGGTTCATAGTCAAAATTTTTAATTATTATAATATTTTTGAAAATAGTATTTTTTTATTTTATTTTTATATTATACAATTAAATATAATATTATATCTAATTTTTATTCTTATTGGCACCCATTCAAACTGGGTGATCCATCAGGCTGATCCGGATAGGCTAATGAGTATTTCTAGCCAATCGCTAATATTTGTTTATATTGGATAAAACAGGATGTATTAATCTATTTTACCCGATATAAACAAATATCAGCAATTGGCTGCAGTGATAGTAAATGATCTGGTCATTTGAAAATTTTTCAAATGACCTCAAATGACCCTAAAATGACTGGTCATTATCAGTCATTCAGATTTAGGGTCATTTGGAAATGACCTATGACTAAATGACCACGGTCATTTACAAATGACCATGGTCATTTGAGAGTCATTTAGTCATTAGGTAATTGTGCATATAGAGTTTTTAATTTATTGTATACGACAATGCATATATTATGCAATTATTGCACAAAATAGAAGTAATCAAAACAATGTAAGTAATTATTCAATTACCTTTACTTTTAGAACTTATCGGAGCTTATGTTATCTTATTTTTTTTATAATATAAATACTATTCGGCTTTATTATCCTCGTACATATTTTACAAAATAAGAACTCAAATAATTCAAACAATTACAAAACCAATTAATACCTTGAGTAGATGGATGGGACAGATGGTTTCGGTGCTAACTTAATGCGAAATGATACTTGTTATATTCTCTAGCATTTTCATGAAGATTAAAGACTGACTTGCGTGTTCAATCTAAATTAATGGTTTAATGAATTTTTGAAACTTGTAAAGATTGCAAGTAGGATGTTAAGGTACCTAGTTAAGATAGTAATTCGAAAAATAATAAATAAAAAGAATAAATAAATAAAAAAAATAAATATAATATAAAAAAAATAAATAAATAAAAAAAATAAAAATATAATATAATAAAATAAAATAAATATAAAAAAAAACTTATCCATTAACGATATTAATTGATAGTTGAACAAGGAGGAGCTTCATAAATGGAAAAGGAACTCATGATCCGGGAGTATCTTATAAATATGGTATCACAAAACTGTTAATTTTTTTCTCGCGCCAAATCACGATGGGTAAAAAAGAACATAATTTTCGAGAATTCTTTTATTTTGGTTGTGTTTAAAAATCCCAAAGCAAACAAAAAGGTGGCTTGTCTTTCACGTGTACAAATAAACATTTTGATCTAACTTTTAAATTGTTATTACGTACTAGTATATGACTAACATATATTTTACAGTATAATTCTTATAGCCGATCACAAAATGATTCTTATTAGGTTTTCCCAATGTAATAAATTGAACCATAACAATAATAAAATCATAATCAGCTGTAATAGGCAATTGCATGGGGTAAAAAATAAATAGAGTATTTATGAATTATTATTACTGGTGCCTTGCCATTTCTAGTCTAGTATATGGAATCTAGCTAATGATTAAATTGTACCATATAAACGCGAAATAATGCGCAGGGGTATAATTTCGAATTTTGGCTTAAATTAAGCTTAATTTAGGCTAAAATTCGAATTAACGCCACTGCGCAATCTACCAATCAAATTCAAATGACCCACTAGGTCATTTCACTTTTGAAATGACCAAATGACTAGTCATTTTTCATTTGGGTTATTTGGGGCATTTCAGGTCATTTACCATCACTGATTGGCTGGGAATGCTCGTCAGTCTACTCAGATCAGCCCAATGGGTTACCCAGGTTGAACAGGTTCAAACACTACTATTACCACTACTAAAAATAGATTTACTCTTTAATAAATAAAAAAATAGATAAGAAATATTTTATGGTAATTATATAAGCAAATTTCCTGCAAACATTTACAAATTAAGGAATAGTAATTACTCAAAACTGTTAATTAAATTAATTTTGTTTTTTTTAAGATGAGATTATGCCTTGAAAGCTTTTTATTAAATATTTTTTTTTTTTTTTTTTTTTTTTTTTTTTTTTTTTTTTTTTTTTTAAATATTAAGGTGAGGCCTTGCTTTAAATATATATTTGTATAATTATGTAATACAATATTATATTATATTTAAGTACTACAAATTCAAACATTTTTGACTTTCTGTGATCTAAATCTACTAGAGTTTTCCACACTCCATTTTTTGTACAATTTGGATTTTTGAACTACTTTCTATTTTGTTATTCAACTATTTGCTATATTCTCTATTTCTTTTATATTGCTAATTTTATATTTTTAAATAAATACAAAGGCCTTGCCCAGACAATTGTAACTTTACAGTTACTTTCTAAATCTTTAGGTAGCTTCCAGAAATCAGCTGATTTCTGGGTAGGTGGGTGAGTCAGGTGTAATTCTGGCCAAATTTTTATAATTCCAGCCAAAGTTGCAAAATTATTTTTGACCAAAATTATCGATTATTAATAATATCTAATAATTAATAACTTATGATCTACTGAACCAAATTAGATAATTTAACTACCAAAATGATCCTCTCAATGAGAGGATTCTAGAATCCTAAAATTACAAAAATCTAATCACAGAATCCTGTAATCAGAATAAATTTGTATTACTATAAAAGTTCTATAATTTATTAAATAATTCTAACTCATTTATAGTAATACAAATTTATTTTGATTTTAGGATCCTGCAATTAGATTTTAACGATTTTGGGCTTGTTAGAATCCTCTCATTGAGAGGATCATTTTGGTAGTTAAATCATCGAAATTGGCCTAGTAGATCAGAAGTATTAACAATTAAATATTAATTTTTACTTATTAATAACTTCTGATCTACTGGGCCAATTTCGATAATTTAACTACCAAAATAATCCTCTCAATGAGAAGAATATAACAGGTCCAAAATTGTAAATCCAATCACAGGATCCTAAGATCAAAATAAATTTGTATTACTATAAATGAGTTATAATTATTTAATAAACTATAGAATTTTTATAGTAACACAACTCTATTCTGATCACAGGATCCTGTAATTGGTTTTCAAGGATTTTGGGCTCACTAGAATCCTCTCATTGAGAGGATCATTTTGGTAGTTTAATTATCTAATTTGGTCCAGTAGATCAAAAGTTGTTTACTATTAAATGTTATATTTAATTTTTTAATAATTGTAAAATCTGATTGGCTAATTGAGGTATTATGTGTGGGTAGGTGGGATAGGCACATAGTAAACAAAAATCAGCTGATTTCTGGAAGCTCCCTTACCTATATACTGGCAAAGGAGTACTTGCACAATGCTTTATCCATCAACTCTTAGTAGTTTATCATATATTACTGCAAATATGTTATCTGAATTGGTTAGTAGATATTTTTTCTAAAAATAAGTCAGCACTGACTATGTTGTATAACTGAAAACTATCCCTATACCTTAGCAAGCTAGCTCTTACTCCTTTTATGTAATATAGCTACTTCCAACTAGATTCATAATACATTTTTGTACTATTTCAAATTTGTTCATATTTCCAATTTACAGATCTGCTTCTATAGTGGTAGCTTTCTTTCAATTTAGGTTTGGTACTGGTGTCAAAAATGTTCTTTATCTAATTTAGGCCAATTCTTTACTACAGATTTCTTTGTATTCACTACTTTTTTTGCCACTTGGGTTCATATTACAGTTGTATTACCCTTCTAATCAAGATCCCAAAACCATCTTAAGATTGTTGGTACTATTTTGTTTTTGCCTGTCAAAAAATTACTTATGCAACCTTCATGTAGCTGAACTGACATCTGTAGTACCAATCCTCTATAATGGATTTCTTTCTAAAAATTTCTAAACCAGATTTATACTTTATATAAACTTTTATAGGATCTTGCATTCGAACTTTTTTAAAAACCACTTCTAGTAGGATTTAAACCAAAGACCTTGGCTGTGAGAGTTGAGCATCTAGACCACTAGACTATGGTGCCCAACCCTAATTAAATTAATAAAAAATAAAATAAAATTATAAAATTATATATAACTCAGATATTCAATAAATATTTTATAAATAATTTAATAAAATTTTTAAAGAGTTTTACTAAAATTCACCTATGGTGTTTACATTATGTTATACAAAACTATTAGGATAGCCGTTATAATTTAAGATCAGGTGTAACAAAAAATTTTGGTTTTTTTTTTTTATTATTTTTTTTTTAAAAACATTCATATCTCAAAATTTTACTTATGAAACCATCTTTGGTGCTCTAATAAAAAAAATTTCTTGCTAAATTTTGTATATACTAATGCACAATAAAATTCCAGGTCTTACCCTAACCCTTAAGTTTATTTTTTGTTTTGTAAATTTATTTTTTTGTTTTTGTTGCACGGATTTGCAAATCTAATTTACCAAACACCATAAGTGCGTTTTATAATAATTGTTTTTAAATATTCAAATATTTGGGGGTGTCAATAGAACCAGGCAAATTGTTTCTAAGTAAATTTTTTTTAAACTTTAGATTAAACTATCTTAGCAACTACTAAACCAATCTTGATAAAATTTTTTTATTTTAATTCTATGTAGTTATAGAATTAAAATAAAAAATTTTTATTAAGATTGGTTTAATAGTTGTTAAGATATTTTGATCTAAAGTTTAAAAAAAAATTACTAAAAATAATTTGCCTGGTTTTTATTGACACCCCATTTATTTAGTAAAAAAATTAAATATTCAAATATTTAAATATTTAGTAAATATTTGAATATTATATTCAACAATTATGACCTCTATAAATACTTATTTACTATTATGTCAAATAATTTCATTTGTATTATTTAGTTAGTAAGTATAAAGAACATTTAATACTTTTACGGAATACAAAAAGTTGATTATTGTTATTATTTAGGAATTGAGTTGAAATCAATAAGTATAAAATATTTACACAGATAATTTCATGGGAATCCAGAAAACTGCTATTTGTTGCTATTATGGAATTGATATTGAAAAAAATGAACATAAATTTTGGAAATGAATTAATAATTAAGTTAATTTTTATTTTTTTATTATAATGTTTGTAGTTTATTGTTGTGGGATTTCTAATACAATTTTAATTATCAAAAAATAAGCAATTTTTTTTTTTTTTTTTTTTTTTTTTTTTTTTTTTT
>QKWP01000686.1:168970-242389 GCA_003550325.1 Gigaspora rosea
GTGCAAATAGAAAAAGTTAATTGATGATCTAATGTTACACAAAATCCATGGTGCAAATAGCAAAAACCATGGTGTAAATAGCAGTACTCTAAAAAAATTTATTTATTTATTTTTTTTATTTTTTTTTTTATTCGGCAATCATGCCAATATTTTTATTAGATGCTATTAACTGCTTAATTACAGCTTTTATCCTATATTACAAATATTGGCTAACCTGGTTACTCTAGGAGTACCTATGTTCGATCTGCTATAGTAGAATTTATCCCATTACTAACTAATCTGTATGACCCAGCTAATAAATCACTGAAAGGAATCTACACTCAGCGCATCATGATTGCCTTCTTTTTAAACCTTCTTCTTCTAGCTTCTCGAGTAGAAGGATTCTGCTAATGAAAAAAATAGACACAATATAGAAAATATAAAGGGGAGAATAAAATGGGGGAGTAATTTCTACACCTAAATGGAAACCAAAAAACATACAAAAGAAAAACATGAAAAGAAAGAAGAAAAGGGCAAAAAGAAAGAAATATAATGGCACTATTATTGCCTGTGCTAGACTGTAAAAATTATATAGTACTGCATAAAGAAATGCTCTATCATAGTACTATATGTATATAAAAAAAGAAAAGTAGACACCTAATAGAATCTTCTAGAAAGAAATTTCTTCACGGAATCCTCCTGATCTCTGATACGTCAGTCACTGTTTATTTCGTAAGCAGTACTGGAATGCACTCGTGACGTCGATTCCAAATAGGTAGGCGCAATCCCAATTAGGAAGGAGTAAACACTGCCGATCTTTTGAAGGGAGTTAGCTGGATTTCCCACTTTTTGGCAAAATTTCGAAAGTCCAAAGGGGAGTGTGACGACACTCATACCAAATCTTAAAGAGGGTGTATGCAAGATAAAACTCATTTTTTTGTTGTTCCCCACTGTTTTGCCACAGGTCACTTCGTCGATGGAGCCGCTCTTTGCTCTCCACCAAAATTTCTTGTACAAGGGCGCCACCTCCTGCCAGTTATCTTGTAAGAAGACGCTTTTGGCTTGCATGTCGAATATACAAAGGAGTCCCCAGAGCAGTAGGTTGACCTTTATAAAAACTGTTTTCTGTGTTATTCTACTATACATTAAGTATAGGCAACGCTCCAACAAAAAAACTTTTTGTTTTTCTTCGGTCGGAAGATTTGGTCCAAGTGATTGTCAGAAAGAGTTGTTGAAAAAATAAGCATTTATTGATCTATTTCAGCAATTTAAACTTATGAATATGTATTTATTTGTTTATGTTATTATAAAAACAAATTGATTATTGTTAATATTTAGGAATTGAGTTTAAATCGATAAGCATAAAGCATTTACATATTATCTGAAGTTCGCAAAGGCAGATAATTCCATGGGAATCTGGAAACTGCTATTTGTTACTATTATGGAATTGATATAGAAAAAAATGAAGATAAATTTTTGGGAATGGATTAATAAATAAGCCAATTTTTATTTTTTTTATTATAATATTTGTAGTTTATTTGTTGTGGGATTTCTTACACAATTTTAATTATCAGGGAGTAAGAATTTATTGATCTATTTCAGCAATTTGAGCTTATGAATACAAGTCACTCTCGTTATAGTGAAGTCCTCAGGCTGTAAAATTTCTTCACTATATTGAGAGATTCACTATATCGAGAGTCTTTTATTATAGTAATAATAATTCTGTTCTAAAAAAATTCTTCACTATAGCCAATCTTCACTATGTCGAGAGTTCACTATAACGAGAGTGACTTGTACGTATTTATTTGTTTGTGTTATTTGAGCTCGTAAGTACTATATCAAAACAACAAGACAAATTCACAAAGCAAGAACATAAATACTTATTTACCATTATGTCAAATTATTTCATTCGCATTATTTAGTTAGTAAATATAAAGAAAATTTAATAATTTTACGGAATAAAAACAAGTTGATTATTGTTATTATTTAGGAATTGAGTTGAAATCGATAAGCATAAAGTGTTTACATATTATCTGAAGTCCGCAGAGGCAGATAATTCCATGGGAATCCAGAAAATTGCCATTTATTACTATTATGGAACTGGCGTTGAGATAAATTTTGGGAATGGATTAATAAGTAAGTCAATTTTTATTTTAATCAAGTTGTTCTGGTCTTGCCAATACAGCAATATAAGTGCATATTGATACAACATACGTATGCTGATTTAATTCGGATTTAACCCAATTCGAATTTCAACCGAATGTATCACAAAGAATTCGAATTTAATCCGAATGACCTTTAAAAATTAGGATCGAAGCACTATGCGAAGGCATAATATGCACATAATTCACCATTTTTCGCATCGCGGATGATTTGAATAGAGACAACCGATGTAGAAAATGACAAAATGACAGAACTGAAATAAGAGCAAGGTCGAGGCAAATTTTTTGAAGATTCTGAAGAATAAATAGATAGAGTACTGCCGTAAAATCGCATCTCCTATTTAATTATTTCGCATAATGCATCGATCACATCCCTATCGCATCGCATAATTCTGGACACATTTGAATGTCACATGTCAACATCGATATCTCGTGACGCAGTGATAGTGCGGTGCATTTTCCGAATTTTCCGAATATTTGCGTATTTTTATTGGTTTAATGACTTTGAACTCAGAGAATTTGCAGAATTTGAGGCGTTGTTATCCCGAAATAATACTTGACAATTGTCTTGTCAAATCCTGCATAAAGTTACCAAATAATATTGATAGTGCTGGCCAGGTTAACTGTAAAAATCCGTACAATTATGTGCAGAAAATAACGGATAAATTCTGGACACCTTAAGTTGAACATTCGATTTGAATCAATGAATCACGAGTTACCCATAATTTTTTTTATAAAAGTTATATAGCATAGAATAATTTTATTTTATCCGTTCTAAAGAGTTAAAGAATTTTTTAGTAATAAAGTCCTACAATTCTAATAAACTTTCTATACTACTCATTTTATTTTAATACGTGTAGATTTATTTTTTTTTAAAAAAAAAAAAAAAATGCACAGTAGCTTCCAAAATATATAATGGATATGTTGTGCTTGGGACAGCCCAAATGTCAATATTTACAGTCAAAATAAAAACTGCCCTAATCTAACCCTAATATCCGGGCTAAATTAATTTTTAATTTGGCCAGATTGACAACTGGGCCGATTTGCATTTGGGGCACGACAGATACACAAAAATTAAAAAACATAATAAAGGCATAAAATAAAAGCCATTTCACCTACAAGTCATTTATCCTACATCACACGGGAAACAATTTAATAATGATATACAGTCTATCTATAACAAACCGTTGAAAGTTGTAAAATTTTGAGTTCATTATGTCCAGAATTCGTTATAGAGAGGTTCGTTAAATTCAGAGTATGATGTATATCTGCAACTAATAAAGTGCTAACCCAGACAGACCGGTCTGACATTTCAACTTCATTATGTCCAGAATTCGTTATAGAGAGGTTCGTTAAATTCAGAGTTTGGTGTATATCTGCAACTAATAAAGTGCTAACCCAGACAGACCGGTCTGACATTTCAAGTATGCAACTCAAAAGACACTACACGTTCGTGCGATACTATAAGTTTTCGGATCTTAGCAACAAACTCAAAAGTTAACTTCAGTTACGTGCCCAATAACTATTTACATGACCTTTTTTCATTTAATATCATATTAGGACTAATGCATATAAATCTTGAGCCGTTTGCGACTTTTTAGGTACGTACTTGTATAGGCTTAAATATAATTCCTAATTTATCCGCCTACACTGATTATAGTGTGAACGTAGTCAATTTAAAATACTATTTATATATGCTTGTTTATTAGCTTATATTCAGGTATATATACCGTTATCCTCTTGCTTCAATAGGATATAAAGCCGGGTTATTGGTTTTTATTAGTTATAATCTTTGTAAAATGTTAACTGGGCAAGACTACTGCGTAAAGAACGTTTTATATGTAGTTTTATTAGTAAAATTCGGAAATATAAATTTTTTACGTGTCGGAAAATTTTTTGTGATTTACATATCTGTAATAGGAGTGCATTTTAAATTAAATTATCTATTCGGATAATGTTTGTAATGCAAATCAAATATTCGGGTTAAAACCAACCATGGGGAGGTCGGCTAAAGCGGAGTTAATTCAATATATGATCTACACACTGCATAAATTACATTAGCAGATTCCATATGGGGGTAATTTTTTTGTTATACGACATATCTTTTTTTGGGGGATGGCTAAAGCCAGGTGCGTTTATATGTTTTTGATTATTTAATTAAAATTAGGGTAAGGGTTAGTTAGGGGGTTAGGGTTAGGGCTTGACTTATAAGTAAAATTGTCTTCCCGACATTTTTTATTAATGCTCCTAGACAGGTTTAGACACTTGTTTTTTGTATTTTCGGTGTTTTTCACTTTTTTTCTTTGTTTTTGTCTCGTCGGGCTGATCCGTAAAGATCAAATTTTACGATTTGATTGGCTTTCTATCACGTGAACGCACCTGGCTTTAGACGACCCCTTTTTTTGGTAAAAAAAAAGCCATGCAACATAATTCATGTGATAGATTAATTAAAATTTGTATAAAAAGCCCAACTCCCCGCTCTCTCACATCACGTGATCGAGCTTGTAATTCCCACATTCCTGTTCTTGCGTTCAAAAAGTATTCCATAAATAAGTCGTCAATAAATTTAAAAGGTTGTTCCAATATCTTCTCATAGTCATAATTTGAATTAGTCGATAATTGAATGTCTGAATTTGAGATTTTAGGCGTAGTATTCGAAATAAATTCGTCGAATTTACTTGTATCTAAATAATAAATGACAAATTTTTTAATAAGATTGCGCAAATAACTGAATAATTAACATTCCACCAAATTATGTTTTCATTTAGCAAGCAATAATGAATCCCAATCATTTAGAATAATTCATTATTACCGTGCAGTTTATTATACATACCAAAAGTTTCTTTTCCTGATAGATCGAATAGGCTTTCTTGAATTTTTTCAAGTTCAGGACGCTGATTGGGTTCATAATTCCAACATCTTTTGTAGAGTTGAATATATGAGTCTGGTGTACCTTCAACAGGGTTTACTCTTCCTCCTTGGGATACATAAATAATAATGGCATAAGGGTTTAACGATTGGAATGGCGGTCGGCCACTTGAAATTTCCCAAAGAATTACCCCAAAGCTATATATGTCAGATTTCTTGCTACGCTTATATGTTACGTTTACGAAACATTGAGGGTCAATGTATGCATACACTCCATGAACACTAGCACTTGAAGGTTTAGATGTCTCGTCTTTTGATAAACCAAAATCTGCAATCAACAATTTTCCGTCATGAACTAGGATATTTTTGGAATGCTGAAACAAAAGAATTTTTAATTATAGAACATCAAAATCGTCACCATCATAAAAAAAACACATCAGATATAGTCGGATATACGGGGGAACTTCAATTCTTGAGCACTTGGCTTTACTAGTTCTTTACTAATAACAACATCTTACGATCTAATTATCAAGTTTTGATGGTTTTGATACGATCTGAATCATCTCAGTGAGGAGATTCAGGATGATACTAAAATCATCAAAACATGATCATTAGATCACGAGATGTTATTAACCTGTTATTAACCAGTAAAGAACTAGTAAAGCCAAGTATAACATAGACAAACACTTACAAGATCTCGATGAATAATATCATTTTTATGTAGGAATTCAAGGCCGTCTGAAATTTCACGGGCCATCCATAATCTATCAGTCCATCCAAGCTTTGAAAAATTTATCTTTAAATATTCACGTAAATCTCCATTATTTGCCAATTGCAAAACCATATTATAGAATCCCCGATCTATTATGATTATTTTAAAAATTATTTATTTTTCGAGTAAATCTATGGACCATCCCCATAGGTTTTGTTAAATACCATCCCCCCTAAAATAAAAAAATTTAAAAGTTTGAGCGAAGATATCTTGACAGCTATCTAACTAAATTCAATGAACTTTTTTTTATTTGAATTCTATGCATTCATAGAATTCAAATAAAAAAAAGTTCATTGAATTTAGTCAGATAGTTGTCAAGATATCTTCGCACAAAGTTAGAGAAAAATCAAAACGTCTATCAAAATAAAAGCTGCGCCAAGATTTTTTTAAAACTTTGAGCAAAGATATCTTGACAACCATCTGACCAAATTCGATGAACTTTTTTTTATTTGAATTCTATGCCTTTATAGAATTAAAATAAAAAAAATTTATCGAATTTTGTCAGTTGGTCGTCAAGATATCTTTGCTCAAAGTTGAGCTAATCTATGGACCATCCACATAGGTCTTGTTAAATGCCATCCTTCCAATCAAAATAAAAAATTTTAAAATTTTGATCGAAGATATCTTGACAACCATCTGACTAAATACAATGAACTTTTTTTTATTTGAATTCTATGCATTCATAGAATTCAAATAAAAAAAAGTTCATTGAATTTAGTCAGATGGTTGTCAAGATATCTTCGCTCAAAGTTAGAGAAAAATCAAAACGTCTATCAAAATAAAAGCTGCGCCAAGATTTTTTTAAAACTTTGAGCAAAGATATCTTGACAACCATCTGACCAAATTCGATGAACTTTTTTTTATTTGAATTCTATGCCTTTATAGAATTAAAATAAAAAAAAATTCATCAAATTTTGTCAGTTGATCGTCAAGATATCTTTGCTCAAAGTTGAGCTAATCTATGGACCATCCACATAGGTCTTGTTAAATGCCATCCTCCCAATCAAAATAAAAAATTTTAAAATTTTGATCGAAGATATCTTGACAACCATCTGACTAAATACAATGAACTTTTTTTTATTTGAATTCTATGAATTCATAGAATTCAAATAAAAAAAAGTTCATTGAATTTAGTCAGATGGTTGTCAAGATATCTTTACACAAAGTTAGAGAAAAATCAAAACGTCTATCAAAATAAAAGCTGCGCCAAGATTTTTTTAAAACTTTGAGCAAAGATATCTTGACAACCATCTGACCAAATTCGATGAACTTTTTTTTATTTGAATTCTATGCCTTTATAGAATTAAAATAAAAAAAAATTCATCAAATTTTGTCAGTTGGTCGTCAAGATATCTTTGCTCAAAGTTGAGCTAATCTATGGACCATCCACATAGGTCTTGTTAAATGCCATCCTTCCAATCAAAATAAAAAATTTTAAAATTTTGATTGAAGATATCTTGACAACCATCTGACTAAATTCAATGAACTTTTTTTTATTTGAATTCTATGAATTCATAGAATTCAAATAAAAAAAAGTTCATTGAATTTAGTCAGATGGTTGTCAAGATATCTTTACACAAAGTTTTAAAAAAATCTTGGCGCAGCTTTTATTTTGATAGACGTTTTGATTTTTCTCTAACTTTGAGTGAAGATATCTTGACAACCATCTGACTAAATTCAATGAACTTTTTTTTATCTGAATTCTATGAATGCATAGAATTCAAATAAAAAAAAGTTCATTGAATTTAGTTTGATGGTTGTCAAGATATCTTCGCTCAAACTTTTAAATTTTTTTTATTTTAGGGGGGATGGTATTTAACAAAACCTATGGGGATGGTCCATAGATTTACTCTTATTTTTCATATATACAAAAATATACAAAAATATTCAACTATTATTACTAACCTCGAGTTACTCCATAAAATTCAATAATATTTGGATGTTTATTGCAAACTTTTTGTATGTTCTTAAGCTGAATATATAAAATGTTGTTAATTTATTATTTTCCTTGCATTATTATTATAACAGTAATATAATTTCTTACCTCTTTAACAAATCTGCGAATCGTATTTTTATCCGTATGTATAATGTTTAGTTGTTTAAGTGCAATGTCTAACCCGCAATCTTTCCATTTTGCTTTATATACAATTCCGAAACCTCCTTTACCAATTGGTTTATGAACGGAGAAATCAGAATACTCGTAAGACTTAAAGTAACCTTCGTAAATAGCGTTTTTGAGCCATTCTTCCGAATATACCATATTTTAATAACTTATTTTTATATGTAATTATTAAATGCAGAATCGAAATAAAATTGTTTAAAAGTGGATTTAACCTCTACAAATGTATACGATTTCGTCTAAACAGTTAAACTTGGAATTATAGAATTGAATATCCGAAGTTCGTTGCACTGCATAAACTGCATAACGATAATCCATACGATTTTGGGTAGCGCACCCACGAAAATTGGTAAAAACAATAAATTGCATTATAGTTAAGGTTAGGGTAACTTGATGCCTAATACACGTAGTATAATACACGTAGTAAAATTCACGAGAAACATTTTTAATTAGGCCGCAGAAGGTGGTTTCTGAATTAAAATTTAAAAAAAGTGGTGTCGCTTCCTAATCTTGAAATTTAATCAAAATTATGAAAAGAAGTGGGTACGTCTAATACAAGTCTAATTACGATTTATTATTATGTCACAGTGAAAACTTAAATATTCATTTTCAGTTTTAATTTACGTAACAATCTCGAGTTTAATAAAAATATATTTCAAAAAATTGTCTTATCACAATAATGAATGATCAAAATTAACATATTTGAAAATAAAGAAAAAATTTTCAAGTCGTTTTTAATAAATCGTATAAAACTGATAAAAGTTTTTCTTTCAAACTTTCGTCTTTTGACCATTTCAATTAATCTATAGCATAAATGCAAAATTTATTAATGATCCCAAGTTCAATAATATGTCAGGGCGAAACCCGCGCTGAATTCTAGTAAAACCCGCTTTGATCATAGGGTTTGGGCGTTAGCATAGTGTGTTTTATATGTTAAAGTAACGCGGATTTCACCTCATGTGATTTGCATAGCGGATTTAACCAAAATTCACAAAATTCAGCGCGGGTTTCACCCTGTCGTGTAATAATTTCCCGATCTCTCAAACCACGTGTTCGAGGTTGCTTCTGCGTTCAAAAAGTAATCCATATATAAATCGTCTATGAATTTAAGAGGTTGTTCCAATATTTTCTAAGTCATTATTTGAATTAGTTGATAATTGGATATCCGAATTTGAGATTTTAGAAATAAATTTATTTAACAAATAATATTGAATTTCAGTGATTCGGAATATTATCAACTTGCAGTTTATTATACATACAAAATTTTCATTTTCCGATAGATCCATAAGCTTGGGACCATCTTTTGTAGAGTTGAATTATGACTTTGGTGTACCTTCTATAGGTATTTCTCTTTCTCCATGAAAAATAATGCCATAAAGGATTTTTTTCAAACGATTGAATGGCGGTCTGCCATTTGAAATTTCACAAAGAATATATCAGATTTTTTGCTACGTCTATATGATCCGCTTTTGAAACATTGAGGGACAATGTATCTTGCATTCCATGAACACTAGTATTTGAAGTCTTAGATGTCTCGTCTTTTGATAAGCCAATCACAATTTTTCGTCATGAACTAAAATATTTTTGGAGTGTTGAAACAAAATTATTATTTAAAGCGTTAAATCATTATTTAAAAAAAATCAAGATATCAGATATAATATATAAAATTTTTTCGTCATAATATGCCAACATAATTAAATAACGACACTTACAAGATCTCGATGAATAATATTATTTTTATGTAGGAATTTAAGGCCGTCTGAAATTTCACGGGCCATCCGTAATCTATCAGTCCATCCAAGCTTTGAAAAATTTATCTTTAAATATTCACGTAAATCTCCATTATTTGCCAATTGCAAAACCATATTATAAAATCCCCGATCTATTATGATTATATTTTAATAAAAATTATTTATTTTTCATATATAAATATATACAAAAATATTTAATTATTATTACTAACCTCGAGTTACTCCATAAAATTCAATAATATTTGCAAACTTTTTGTATGTTCTTAAGCTGAATATATAAAGTGTTGTTAATTTATTATTTTTCTTGCATTATTATTATAACAATAATATAATTTCTTACCTCTTTAACAAATCTGCGAATCGTATTTTTATCCATATGTATAATGTTTAGTTGTTTAAGTGCAATGTCTAACCCGCAATCTTTCCATTTTGCTTTATATACAATCCCGAATCCCCCTTACCAATTTGCTTCTGAATAGAGAATTCAGAATTATACTTGCTGGCAAAACCCGGACAAATCCAAAATTCAAAAAAAAAAAAAAACAATTGCTATTTGTAAAAGATTAAATCAAAAAAGTAATCTTAATATTTTGCAAATATATTATCTATAACAATAAGAATATCTACCATTTCGGAAATAGGTTTCTATTGATGCTTAAAAAAAAAAATTTTTTTGTGAGTTAAACTCAATAAGCAATTCAAAACAAATCTGGCAAGCCAAATGTTTACACCCTACTCCACAAGATATAATTTACACCCGGCGTTATTCAAAAGAATGGCGTAGCCGTGACCAGGGCTCCTGTTCCCTGAATGTAAAAGTACCTTGTTTTGTAAGAGAAACATAGGCACACCCAACCTTCTACAGCTTACTCCTTTAAGAAACAATCTCCGCAAGATATAATTTACACCCGACGTTATTCAAAAGAATGGCGTAGCCGTACCCAGGGCTCCTGTTCCCTGAATGTAAAAGTATCTTGCGGTATTATAAGGAGAGCAAAAGGCATCCCAGAGTTCCTTGGTTCATGTTAGAATCGGTAGCCTTTTGCATCCCGAAACCTTATCCAGAATCGGTAATCCTTATAATCGCCAAAGGCACCATGTAGCCAAAGAAGTATGCGAAGTCGGCCAAGAGTCCAGAAATACTATAAACTACTTACTTTTACTGTATTTTGTTAAAGTGTATGAGTGTACGAAATAAAAGTGCGAGGTAATTTATCATTCATATATCATATAAGTATATATACATATTGTGTTTTGATTTTTTAACACAAAGTCTACACGTAAAATCACCAATCAGATGGTGAAGCATCACGGACAGAATTCTCATGTGAGCTAGTGATTTTCTGCGGTGACAAAATCAAGTGACAGAATTTAAATTATGTGATGTGGCCATATTTGCCAAATTATGTGCGTATAGTTGGCCAAATTATTTGCGATTCTGTGGCATGCTTACGAAATTATGTGTAATTCTGTAAAATTTGTCGGTAACTTGATGCCTAATACACGTAGTAAAATTCACGAGAAACATTTTTAATTAGGCTGCAGAAGGTGGTTTCTGAATTAAAATTTTAAAAAAAAAGCGGTGTCGCTTCGATTTTACACCTAATCTTGAAATTTAATTAATCAAAATTACGAAAGGAAGTAAGCTTTGTGGGTGCGCCTAATACAAGTCTAATTACGATTTATTATTATGCCACAGTGAAAACTTGAATATTCATTTTCAGGTTTAATTTATGTAATAATCTCGAGTTTAATAGAAATATCTTCAAAAATTGTCTATGAATGATCAAAATTAACATTTAAAAAAATTTCAATTCGTTTTTAATAAATCGTATAAAAACAGTTTATAAAGTTTTTCTTTCAAATTTTCGTCTTTTTTGACCATTTCAATTAATCTATAGCATAAATGCGAAGTTCTATTAGGATCAAAGTAATAATTCCCAGAGTTCTCAAACCACGCAATAGAGGTTGTAATTTCCACAAAGTAATCCATAAATAAAAACTTCTCATAGTCATTATTTGAATCAGTTGATAATTGAATATCCGAAATTGAGATTTTAGGCGTAGTATCCGAAATAAATTCATCGAAATTACTTGTACCTAAATAATAAATAGTGGAAATTTTTTATAAGATATTAATATAATATTCCACCGAAATATGTTTATTTGACAAATAATATTGAATTTCAGTGATTAAGAATACTGAATTCATTATTAACTTTCAGTTTATTANTAATACAAGTCTAATTACGATTTATTATTATGCCATATTGAATTTCAGTGATTAAGAATACTGAATTCATTATTAACTTTCAGTTTATTATACATACCAAATTTTCATTTTCCGATAGATCAATAAGCTTTCTTGAAATTTCTTCAAGTTCAGGACGCTGGTTGGGACAATAATTCCAACATCTTTTGTAAAGTTGAATGTATGAATTTGGTGTACCTTCTATAAATATTTCTCTTTCTCCTTTGGATGCATGAAAAATAATGTCGTAAGGGATTTTTTTCAAACGATTAAAATGGCGGTCTGCCATTTGAAATTTCCCAAAGAATATATATCAGATTTTTTGCTACGTTTATATGATCCGCTTTTGAAACATTGAGGGTCAATGCATCTCGCATTCCATGAACATTAGTATTTGAAGTCTTAGATGTCTCGTCTTTTGATAAGTCAATAACAATTTTTCGTCATGAACTAGAATATTTTTGGAGTATTGAAACAAAATTATTTAAAGCGTTAAATCATTATTTAAAAAATCAAAATATCAGATATAGTATATAAAATTTTTTCGTCATAATATGGCAACATAATTAAATAACGACACTTACAAGGTCTCGATGAATAATATTATTTATTTGAGGCCGTCTAAAATTTCACGGGCCATTCGCAATTTATCGGTCCATTCAAGCTTTGAAGAATTTATCTTTAAATATTCGCGTAAGTCTCCATTATTTGCCAATTGCAATTGCAAAATCCATATTATAAAATCCCCGATCTATTATTTAAAAATTATTTATTTCATATATAAATATACATGAAATATTCAGCTATTATTACTAACCTCGAGTTACTCCATAAAATCCAATAATATTTGGATGCATGCAAGCTTTTTGTAAATTCTTAAGCTAAAATATATATAGTGTTGAGGTACTCGCAGCTTTATTATTATTCTTGCAGTCTTATTGTAGCAATAATATAATTTCTTACCTCTTTAACAAATCTTTGAGTCGTCTTTTCATTCATAGGTATAATTATTGTTTATGAGCAATGGCTAACCCACAAGCTTTTTATTTTGCTTTATATATCCCCCTTACCAATTTGCTTCTGAATAGCAGATAGAGAATTCAGAATAGTCGTAAGACTAGAGTAACGTAAATAACATTTTTGAGCCATTCTTCCGAATATACAAGATTTTAATAACTTTAAAAAATGTACAGGATTATTTAGCCTCTACAATGTATACGAAACAGTTAAAACTTATTAACCGGTAGTACAATTTCGAGATTGCATAAACCAATAATCTGAATATCGATTATTGGGCATGCGAGTATTTTTTATAACCGTCATAAAATAACGCGAATGACACAATAAAATCCGCAGATTCGCGCACCACAGATTCCGCATCAAATTTTAAACACTGCGTCTAACGCTAATTAGCAAATATAGCGATATACTAATAAGTCTAATTACAAAAATATATCGCGAAAACTTGAATATTCACTTTCAGGCTTTAATTAGCACCACTCATTTTAATCAACGTAAATATCTCGAGCTTTAATTCACGTAATCATCTCGAGATTTAATCAACGTGACCATCTCGAGTTTAATAAATGTCGCAGATCATAATTTAAAATGAAATCTACATTCTATAGCCTTCTAAAACCCATTAATACTTGTTTATTATAATTTTTTTTAAAACTAACCCTAACCCTAAACCCCTAACCCTAAAAAATGCACCCCAAAAAAATTTAGTTTTCGAGATTTTATACTATCATTTCATTTTAATCTGGATTTCATTATGACTAACCTCCATAAAATTTAATAATATTTGAATTAAATATTTCTAATTTTTTTATATATAGTTTTTATTATTTTTCGCAAAAAGTATGAGGTTTTATAAGTTTGTGTTACGCAAGTGCTTTAGTGTGCATATAATGAACATATGGTTGAAAAGTCAAGCAATTATATTTTTATAAAATACAGTATATAAAAATTACTATTAAATTTATATAGTAATTTTACAATCAATATTTTAAAAAAAGTTAGTATAAATAAAATTTTTTATTTTAACAAGAAAGTTACTAAAATAATTATATTTTAATTATCCGCATACTAACTACTTTTAATAAAGTAAAAATATTAAAAGTTATTTTGTTTACTAATAGCTATTTTGAGGTACGAATCTTTTTGCACCGGACCATATATATAGTGTTAAATTAATTCGCAGCTTTATTATTATTGCAATATTGTAGCAATAATATAATTTCTTACCTATTTAGCAAATCTTTGAATAGTCTTTTCATCCATAGATATAATGTTTAATTGCTTAAGAGCAATGCTATTCCATTTTGCTTTATATACAATTTCGAAACCCCCTTTACCAATTGGTTTATGAACAGTGAATTCAGAATAGTCACAAGATCTAATGCAACCTCTGTCAATAGTATTTTTGAGCCATTCTTACGAATCTACCATATCTTAATATGTTTTGTTAAATGCTGTTTCGAAGAAAAATTGTTTAAGATGCTTATTTAACCTCTAAAATGTATACGATTTCGTCTAAACATGAATAATGAAAAGAGTTGGGAGTTTCAATAGTAGTACAATTTCGGGACTGCATAAACTAGATCTGGATAATCTGAATATCTACTACAAGCCTAATTATAAACCGCACACTCATTTTAATCAACGTAACCATCTCGTGCTTTTTTAATTCGTGTAACCATCTCGAATTTTAATCAACGTAACCATCTCGAGTTTATTAAATCAAATTTAAAGTTCATATTTCTGTATTTGAAAAATAAAGAAAATTTTTCGAGGTTAGCAAAAATAATTGAATGCTTTATATTTATTATATATGAAATAAATAATTTTAAAAATATATTCATAATAGATCGGGAATTTTATAATATGGTTTTGCAATTGGCAAATAATGAAAACTTAAGCGAATATTTAAAGATTAATTTTTCAAAGCTTGAATGGACCGATAAATTGCGAATGGCGTGAAATTTTAGACGATCTCAAATTCCTACATAAAAATAATTTTATTCTCTTGTAAGTGTAGTTATTTAAATGCTTAAGAAATTTTGTTTCAACACCCCAAAATATTCTAGTTCATGACGAAAAATTGTTGATTGCAGAGTTTGGCTTATCAAAAGACGAGACATCTAAGACTTCAAAACTAGTGTTCATGGAATGCAGGATACATTGACCCTTTCAATGTTTCAAAAGCGAATCATATAAACGTAGCAAAAAATCTGATATATATATATAGCTTTGGAGTATTCTTTGGGAAATTTCAAATGGCAGACCGCCATTCCAATTGTTTGAAAAAAATCCCTTATGGCATTATTTTTCATGCATCCAAAGGAGAAAGAGAAATACCTATAGAAGGTACAGTACACCAAATTCATAAATTCAACTTTACAAAAGATGTTGGAATTATGGTCCCTGAACTTGAAGAAATTTCAAGAAAACTTATGGATCTATTGGAAAATGAAAATTTGGTATGTTTAATAAACTGCAAAGTTAATAATGAATTCAGCATTCTGAATCACTGAAATTCAATATTATTTGTCAAATAAACATATTTCGGTGAAATATTATATTAATGTCTTATAAAAAATTTCCACCATTTATTATTTAGGTACAAGTAAATTCGACGAATTTATTTCATATACTATACCTAAAATCTCAATTTCGTATATTCAATTATCAACCAATTCAAATAATGACTATGAGAAGTTTTATTTATGGATTTTTACTCTGTGGAAATTACAACATGGTTTGAAAACTTTGGGAATTATTACTTTGATCTTAATAGAACTTCGCATTTATGCTATAGATTAATTGAAATGGTCAAAAAAATGAAAATTTGAAAGAAAAAATTTATAAACAATTTTCATCCGATTTATTAAAAACGATTGAAAATTTTTTTAAATGTTAATTTTGATCATTCATTATTGTAATAAGACAATTTTTTGAAAGATATTTTTATTAAACTCGAGATTGTTAGATTTTTAAGTAAATTAAAACTGAAAAATGAATCTTCAAGTTTTCACTGTGGAATAATAATAAATCGTAATTAGACTTATATTAAACGTACCCACAAAAATTACTTCCTTTCGTAATTTTGATTAATTAAATTTCAAGATTAGGTGTAAAATCGAAGCGACATCACTTTTTTTACAAAAAATTCAATAACTCGAAATTTTAATTAAGAAACCACCTTCTGCGGCCTAATTAAAAATGTTTCTCGTGAATTTTACTACGTGTATTACAGAGGCAATTTTTCGTAGGTGCGCTACCCGAAATCGTATAGATTATCGTTATGCAGTTTATATAGTCTCGAAACTCCGATATTCAATTCTACAATTCTAAGTTTTAACTGTTTAGACGAAATTGTATACATTTTTTTGTAGAATTTTTTTCATCGATTCAGCATTTAATAATTACATATAAAATAACTTATTAAAATATGATATATTTGGAAGAATGGCTCCAAAATGCTATTCACGAAGGTTACTTTAAGTCCTACGACTATTCTGAATTCTCTGTTCATGAACCAATTGGTAAAGGAGGTTTTGGACTTGTATATAGAGCAAAATGGAAAGATTGCGGGTTAGCCGTTGCTCTAAAGCAATTAAACATTATACCTACGGATGAAAATACCATTCACAGATTTGTTAAAGAGGTAAGAAAATTACATTATTGTTATAATAATAATGCAAGAATAATAATAAAGTTGCGAATAACTCAATACTATATATATATATTTAGCTTAAGAACATACGAAAAGTTTGCAATAAGCATCCAAATATTATTAAATTTCATGGAGTAACACGAGGTTAGTATGATAATAATAATTGAATATTTCGTGTATATTTATATATGAATTAAAAATATATTCATAATAGATCGGGGATTCTATATTATGGTTCTGCAATTGGCAAATAATGGAGATTTACGTGAATATTTAAAGATAAATTTTTCAAAGCTTAAATGGGCTGATAAATTGCGAATGGCCCGCGAAATTTTAGACGGTCTCAAATTCCTACATGAAAATGATATTATTCATCGAGATCTTGTAAGTGTCTAATTTTTTATGTTGCTATATAATGTTACACTTGGCTTTACTAGTTTTTTTATCAATAACATCTCGTGATCTAGTGATCACGTTTTGATAATTTTAGTATTAGGATGATCAAAATCATCAAAACATGCTCATTAGATCGCGAGATGTTGTTAATTAGTAAAGAACTAATAAGGCCAAGTGTTCAAGAATTAAAGTTCTCCCGTATATCCGACTCAGTTACTTATATCTAATATGGTATCTCGATTTTTTTTTTTTTTTAATAATGATAACAATTTTAACGTTCTATAATTAAACATTCTTTTGTTTCAGCATTCCAAAAATATTCTAGTTCATGACAAAAAATTGTTGATTGCAGATTTTGGCCTATCGAAAGACGAGACATCTAAAACTTCAAGTGCTAGTGATTATGGAATGCAAGCATACATTGACCCTCAATGTTTAAAAAATGAATCATATAAACGCAACAAGAAATCTGACATATATAGCTTTGGGATAATTCTTTGGGAAATTTCAAGTGGCAGACCGCCATTCCAATCGTTACCGAAAACCCCTTATGGCATTATTATTCATGTTTTCGAAGGAGGAAGAGAAAAACCTGTAGAAGGTACACCAGACTCATACATTCAAATTTATGAAAGATGTTGGAATTATGATCCCAACCAGCGTCCTGAACTTGAAGAAATTCAAGAATGCTTATTGAATCTATTAAGAAAAGAAAATTTTGGTATGTATAATGAATTGCAAGGATAATAATGAATTATTCTAAATGATTGAGATTCATTATTACTTGCCAAATAAAAACACATTTTGGTGGAATGTTAATTATCTGATTATTTGCGTAATCCTATTTCTAACATTTATTATTTAGGTACAAGTCAAATCGACGAATACGAAATTATTACGGGTATTCCATTACCAACTGAATCAATGAAAGAAAAAAGAAGATTCGACGAATTTCTGGATATTCCATTATCAACTAATTCAAGTGAAGAAAAAAGAAGAAAGAAGGAATTCACTAATAATGGCTGTGAGAAGTTATTGGGACCTCTTGAATTTATAGGCGACTAATTTATGGAACACTTTTTGAAGGCAGGAGCAGGAGTGTGGGAATTACAATCTCGGTCACGTAATGTGAGAAAACGGGAAGCTGGACTTTTTATACAAATTTTAATTGTAATTAATTTATCACATGATTTATGTAGCATAGCTTTTTACCAAAAAAATATTTCATATAGCCAAAAGATAATTATTTATTTATTACATTTTCTAAACTGATTTGATTATTGTTATTTTGCTTACGTATCATACGGTGCGGGACACCTTAAACCAGCAAGTAAAATAGCCGATTTTTAAATTCCATCACAAAAATAACTAGAATAGCTAGAACAATTTGATTTTTTATAAAAATGTAAAGAATGACCAGAAGAATAAAGTTCAAGAATTATTTTTTGAATTTATTAAATTTTAATATTTTTAAAAATTTTTAAAAACAACCATTTTTTACTATTAAACCTAAAAATTTGGCCACTATAATTCTGGTAAATTTATTATAATTCTGGTCAAGCTTATCATAGTTCTGGTCAGAATTATAAAAAAAAATTTTTTTAAATTTTAAAATTGGGTGATACAAATAAAATTAACTGGTTTACATAACATTTGAACCTCGAGGTTTTTTTTTTATATAGGTAAAATTTTTTATAAGTAATAATTATGTATAGTACATACATACATCGAAATTTAAAATTATACATTGATAATAAACTTATACCTTAGAGTAATTATCGCTGTTTTCAAAATGGTAGACATCTAGCCCTAACTTACGCGTTGACGATAGTCACGCTAGGGTTATTATCATGAGGATAACCTCTATATTGAAAAGGTAATAGCATATGATTGTATGCAACAGAGATTATAGTTAGAGATTTTAGATACATATGCATGCAACAGAGATTATAAAGATACATGTGGGAGTAAATGGTGAATCTTAGTGCTTTCTTACTTCGTTTGTCTTGTCACTTGTTCTCATTGATGCCCGATTAAAATCTGGCTCACGTCGTGTTATGCATAACCTGTGCTCCAGTATAAATAAATAATAATAATATGAAAAGGAAATGATTAACTTCCGGTCCTAGTAGAACGTAGGAGTAAAAAAAAAAAACTGCTAATATAGGTGAAGTTGGTGCAATTTTACAACTTGATGACTGTTATCGAAATGGATTCCTTATAACAAATTTCGAGACATAAAAGAGATAGGAAAAGGGGGATTCGTGACTGTACATTATGCGTATTGGAACGATAAAAATAGAAATTTTTAGACACCAGTTGTACTTAAAAACAGATTGCGATATTGGATACAAAAATCAATCAATTTTAAAATGTTATGGAATATCAAGAGATGATAAATTTAATGATTACATTATCGTTTTGAAATATGTGAGTAAAGGTTCATTGCAAAATATATTGGTTCAGTAGCACAATTAAAATGAAAAAATAAATTGGATGTGTTATATAGTATCGCTTCAGACCTTGAATCAATCTATTCTCAAGAATTAATTCATTAAGATTTATATTCTGGAATTATCTTGTAAGATCATTTACATAGTGCATACATTATAGATTTAGGACTTTCTAACATAAATCAAAAAGAATTTAATTTTGTTATACCATCCATTAATGCTTGGATCCAGATTACAAAATCTGGATGTATCCAGATATAAAAAGGATAAGGGATTTTATTTTTGTAAAGCGGATAATAAATCCGGATTTTTTATTTTAGCTGTTATATAAATCCGATTTTTTATCTGGATATTATATGCTAATCAACATCCATCGGGAAAATAAAAACATTAATAATCTGTAGTGATCTTCAAATTTTTAAAAAATTGCTAGATCTTCAAATTTTAGATTTTTGCAGTTCTTCGTTAAAAATTTGTGCAAATATTTAAAAAGTACAATCTTTGCAGATTATAATAGGCACCGCCTATTATAATTTGCGATATTCTCCAAAACTATAACTACTGTACTTACCTAGGACCCCGGATAATACTAATAGAGGTATGAGGTGGGTTAATAGTAAATTTTCAGGTATTTTGTTCACTCTAAACACTCTAATTTTGACCATTTTAAGTCTCATACCATGATTTATATGCCCAATTTAATTATATAGCCTATCAATCAATTACAAAATTTATAATCTTACAAAAATTACAAATTATACAAAATTACAGTAAATTTACTACTGAATAAATTGCTATAAAGCATAAATTTTAATTTTTTATTTGCATTTGTCATTGTAATTATAAATTGTTTGAACTACATATAAATTATAGCATAATTATTACTGCGAGTTAGAACAAAAAAAAAGACTACACTTTTTAGGGTTTACAGTATATTAGTAACACATTTGTATTAAAATTTTTTTTTTGTGCTCTAACAATTTTTCTTGTACTATTTAATATTACACATTCAATCTTTCTATCTTGGATTAAATCAATGCAAGTAAAAAATTAATTAAAAATAAATAGATTAGTAAATATTTCAATTAATAAAAAATTTTTATTCTTACAAATAATTGATGTGTATAAGAATTAAATAAAAAAATAGATAGCTTAAATATTTTGATTGATATCATTTAAAACCATTTTTCTAGTATTTTTTTTTTTTAGTTATGATTTCTAGTATTTCCAATTTTTTTTTCTAAAAATTTGGTTTAATAATCATATATCTGAACTAATTTGATATAAAGTAAAAATAAATTAAATAAGTTTAATATTTATATTAAGTATTTTAATTGACAAATTATTGATACAATCAATTAATTATTGTGAATAAAAAATCAAAATAAAATATACTGTATTTGCACATAATATAGTGCTATTTCAAGCATAGAAGTGCAAAAAAATTGGTTTTCTTTTTTTTCTATAGCAAAGCTTCTGAAACTTATGACCAAGACAAAACTTTTAATTATACAAAAATTATTAACTAACTATAGCTAAATTTTTAACTACATGTAAATGTTAACTACAGAGAAGGTTTTTTTATAGAACTTTTGATTACAAAAAAATCTTTAACTACTCAGGATCCTTGTTTATAGCAAACTCTTGGCTATATCAAAGCTTCTAACCATGCCAAAACTTTTGGCTGCTTGAAATATTTAAATACGGCTTCTGATAGCTAACTACTAGACAAAATCTTAAAACTTGGCACTAAAAAGTAGTGCAAAGTAATAAAATTTGAATATATATTACAAATGAATACAGCCAATCAAATTTCAAACTAGGATATTAGTCTGCATTAAATTTATATGGACCAAACTTTGAAATGATACCCTCGATTATTATTTTGTAAAAGCATATTATATGAACTTTTTTAAAATATTAGATATTTGTTTTTAATAAAATTATACCCACTTTAGGTATATAATCTTACTTTACTAATCCCAGTTTTATAATACTAGATTAATATAAAAAGCCTTTTTAATAATATAACCACCAAAAAATTTTTAAAAATACTTGTCTGATTTAATAATTTCACCAACAATAAACAAAACAAAACAATAAATAAATAAATAACAAATACGTAAATAAATAAAGTAAAAAACGTACTTTTTTAATTTTTCTTAATGCTTTTTTTTATTTTATTTATTATTAATTAAAATAATATCATTTTTTTTTTTATCTACATATAATATTTACTTTGTTAAAAAAATTAAATTATTTAAATATTTTTTTTAAATTTTAAGATGAGACCTTGCTTTTATTTAAATATTTTTTAAATTATCATGTTTATAATTTTATCAATTTTTTTTATTCTTATATTTTTTTTAGAAAAATTATAAATGGCGTCCCCATATGATCGGCCAATCAGATTTAAGATTTGTGATCATATACCGGTAGCTTGTCTCCAGAGTACTCAATTCGCTCTAAATACCCAATTCAATCTAAATCAGATTTACAGATAATGGATTTTTTTTATTTTTCTGTTTTTTTATTTCACAATCTAAATTCTATATTTCTTTTTTGGCTATTGTCTTTAGATAAGTATATTTTTTTTCTTCTTTTTTTGCTTGTTATCATCACTAACTTCTCTTTTCTTTAGGTCTTTTTATTCGAAATCAGCTTCAACTTGGTTCTGAGGACGAAAAAGCGTTAGCAGTGACTTCGCTGGAACTGAACTGCGAAATGGGTGGGTTGGGCTAGTCTTTAGGTCTTTTCATTTAAAATCAGCTTTGATTTGGTTCTAAAGACGGAAAAGCGTTAGCAGTGACTTTGCCAGATCTAAGCTGCAAAATGGGTGAGATTGGGCTGTTATTTAGATAAATACCGTATTTGTCTAAAAATAAGCTACCTTTTTTGGCCAAAAAGTTACACAAAAATTTGTGGTGTTAGCTTATTTTCAGATTGTTAAATTTTTTGAAAAATTGAAAACAGTACTAATAAAAAGTTGTCTAAATGCTATGAAATTTTTACTATAAGTATATTTCATTGCGCTGAACAATTTTACTTAATCGACCTTTTGAAGTTTACATAGTAAAAAAATGGGTTATATGTAGCAACTGTTAACGATTTCTTTAAAAATTTTTCTGAAAATCTGGGTGTAGCTTCTTTTGGAGTTAGCTTATTTTCGTAAACCTACAGTACCAGCCTTTTTTTTCTTTTTTTTTCTTCGTTGTTGTTTTTGTTTTTTTACTACTACTAATTTCTCTCTTTTCTTCATCTCGTAAATGCTGTCTTTAATATTCTTGTGACTGGCATTCTTTTTTTATTAGGGGGTTTCCAGAAATTACATGATTTTTAGGTGGGTGGGTGGGTTTACTAAATTATCAGGTTATATATATAATATATATAATATATATAATATATATCCATCAATTGAATATTTGTTATACTATATATGGATCGCATCATATTATTTGTTATAAGAGGCGTTTAGAGTATAGAATTAGAATACAATTATAGAAGTATACCATGCATAATATGCATGATATACCTCTATACCGGTAATTATAGCACGGCCACTATTGATCATGAGTATTAAACTATTTATATTAGCTTCTCGAACCGCAAACATGTACCATAATTCATAAATAACTTTCTTTTTATTTTGTTGTTATTTTGCACAATGCAGATATCATCCATACTTATATTATGTTACACTATACAAGTTTAAAAAAATATAAATAGTATAATTTATAATCAATAACCAATGTACTATAATTCTGATTTGATACAACGATAATTTTTTTGAAAATGCACTTCACTGATCAAAAAAATTACTACTCATACTATATTATATACTTGCACAGATCTACAGTATATATTAAATTCATGAACAGCTTGGATGCACTTTTACAGAATTTAAATATTCCAAATTTTAGTGACATTAAATTTTTGGTTGAAGGCCAAACAATTCTTGCACACCAAGTAATATTGGCAAAATGCATATTTAAAATTAATACGTAACAAATTTAAAAAATTTATTATAAAGAAATAACTACAAGCAAATGTAAGTTATTTTTATTTACTACTTTGATTTTTTCTTTATAAGTTTTCTATTCTAATACATCCTTATATATTAATGTCCTTAGGGTGCTGACATTTATTAGATAATATTTTAGGGGATGAGGAGTCAAGAAAAATCTTACATTAGTTAAATTTGATTGGCTAAAATTCTATTTATAGATCTTACCTGGGGTGGGAGTAAGCTTCTATAGTAAATGAATATTAGGTAATAAATGTTAGCACCCTTATCCTATCTTCTCTTGAATTATTTTTTGAATTATTGCAATATTTACAACTTTTTAAGAATTTCCGAAGTGTGGAACAGATATTGAAAGTCGCCAGATTCTTTATTCAGGTAAAAAGTGTCAACCATCTGATATATTTGAGTTTAACACATTATATAAGGTAATAGTGGAAGATAGTCATCTGTTATAGTATTAATTTTGGGCTTTCTATTAGTAGAAAAGTGAAACGCTTTTTTATGTTGAGTAAGAAATGCTAAAGTAGGAAAGTATTGTTTGCAAGTAGAACAAGTTAATTGTGAATACATTTCCTGGGAAACAGAAGGGCAGTTTTAATTATAGCCTGGTAATTTATTTTTATTTATATACTAAAGTATATAGATAGGACTGAGAAAGTGACCATCCCGGTCCTTAGTAAGTAATAATAAGAATCCATTATTTTCTGCAAGCAAAGCTTCTACAGCTTCATTTCTCCACAGAGAACAGCATCTAACATTATTACACCTTTGTATATCAAGGAAATAGCAATATATTTTATAGTGTTTATCAATTCAGTTCCATAAAATATCAAAATTTTTATCAAAAGGATTGATTTTATAATCAATATAGTTTATAGCAATTTTGTGTCTGTGTATATCGTCTCTTTGACATAAATCACGAAGTTTTTCACCAGCATAATTAAAATTGCGAAGTTTAAGATTACTATCTGTAACATTCTTCATGGTATCGAGATAAGATCCAAAATAATTAACAGGTAAAACGATTCCTCCTAACTTTTCCGAAAGAGTAGACGTACTTTTTTCTACCAGGTTGTAGGCTGACTGTCCTAGAGCATGAGTTCGAATAGTGAAATAATCGAGATTTAATAGTTTAAACAATTTACAGTATTCTTCAATATTTTTCAGATATTTAGGATTTTCGTTAGGTCCACCATCAACTAGCAAAACCAAAATCAGTTTGAATTCATTTTCTATTTTTAAAGCTTGATCAAAGTCTGGATTTTCTGACAGTGACAAAAATCTGCTATATGCGTTGATGATAATGTACCTGTTACATCCTACGAATTAGAATTTTCATAGTTTAGTCCCAATTAAAGTTAGGAAAAAATAATTTTAGTATGATTAAGGTAGGGTATCTGGCATAGCATTCATTGGCATGCCACTATGGTATGCCAATTGAGGGATGCCTATAGCATGCCAAAATTTTAAATAGATATTAGGCATGCCACTTATATAAAGTGCTTTATATTAAGGCTAAAATTACTTTTAATTCTAAAATTCTTGGTCCGGATCCAATAAAATTACAGGATTTTGTATATATATAAAAAATATAAAAAATTATAAAAAAAATATATAAATAACAAAAATTAACTATGACAATTAATTTTTGATTTTAAATAAGAATTTTGGCATATAAATTTAGTCATAAAACAGTTTTTAATATTAAATATACAATTTTCTTACTTATACTATGTATATGTAATTTAATGGCATGCCAGGGTGGCATCTTGGCATGAATTTAAATAATTGGCATGCCATATGGCACATTAAATTTTTTGCTATGCCAGGTACTCTAGATTAAGGTCAAATAACAAAATTATTATCTGGGATTGTTATATTGGGCCGGTTCTGATACAATACAACATACCTATCCATTAGGGACGTATAAAAATTGAAAGTTGGCCTTTTCGTAACAAATCACTTGAGTCTTTAGAATCAATAATAAGATACACAGATGGAATTAATTTCTGCATACTACCTTTAGGGAAGTCATGGTCGGGGATAGCAATAGGTTCATTATCTGACTGAATAGTTTTAAAGGTCCGTCCTACTGCTGAAATACCTAAGGGAACTTTCGCTTTATTATCTGTGATATGATTACAGAATGTGAAACAAAAGAGTTTACGAATTGTCGTGCACTTTTAAATGATAAAAGACAATAATGTTCATCAATATGGTCTTTTATTTCATTTCTTGAAACAAATATTACCTGGATACTACCTGAATTGTTACGGGATGATGATATCGTTTTGCACTTAAAGAATTAATGCGCCAAGGCCAGAGATACGTATTATACAGGAATGTCACATATAAATTTTATATCTTTCTTCCATTTCAGTTTTCAGGTGAAGGGTAGTGCGTACTTTAATTATCTCTTTTCTTCTTTTTTGTGAAGCACTACCGAATTCTACACATGGATAAAGTTGTATAGAAAGATCAAAATTTTGTTGAAGAAAAGAAGGTCACCCAGGAGAATCATAACAAATAACTTCACTGTTTTCTTCTAAAGCCTTAATTACTGATCCAGATAAGATCAGCACTATTTTTATATTAGAATTTGGGGGAAATTACTATGTTTTTTATTATATGCTGAAATCTGACAACCGTTACTATGAAAAGTAATTTTTTTATTAAGTTATTAGCTCAAGTCAATTAATTAAAAATTGTAGAGCCCACTGAGACGCATTTAATGGTAGTTGGATTATTCAAATTGGTCTAGTGTACGCTGAGATATCGCTAAAAAACGATTGGCCGACGATATAAAATTTCTAGTTTGTTTACATGGAATTTTATATAGTCGGCCAAACGTTTTTTAGCAATATTTTAGCGTACACTAGACCCATTTGAATGATCTAACTACTATTAGATGCGTCTCAGTGAGCTCTAAAACTTTCAATTAATTTACTTGAGCTATTAACTTAATAAAAAAAGCATTTTTCATAGTCACGGTTATCAGATTTCAGCATATAATCAAAGTTTATATTGTACTTATCCCCAAAATTTACGATAGTCCCAATATGGGGGATGGCTAAAGCCAGGTGTGTTTATATGTTTTTGATTATTTAATTAAAATTAGGGTAAGGGTTAGTTAGGGATTAGGGTTAGAACTTGACTTTTAAGTAAAATTGTCTTTCCGACATTTTTTATTAATGCTTCTAGACGGGTTTAGACACTCGTTTTTTGTATTTTCAGCATTTTTCACTTTTTTTCTTTGTTTTTGTCTTGTCGGTAGGGTTGTTGGCACAGTGGCATGCCACTTATACGCCATTAAATTATCATATAAATTTATAATATTGCGCCAGTGGCATGCCATTCATACCAACCACCCTACTTGTCGGGCTGATCCGTAAAGATCAAATTTTACAAATTGATTGGCTTTATATCACGTGAACACACCTGGCTTTAGACGACCCCCCAATATAGTAATAGTGCCAATCTTATATGGATCATCAATTAAGTTTTTTTGCTCAACACCTTGCTTGCGCAGCTGCATGATTTTTTAAATTTTTCTCTTTTTTTTTCTTCTTCAATTATTTGCTTGTTTTCTGTAATTTGAATGAGAAAGTTACAACGAAGTTGTGAATCTCATATGATATGATAAAGGTCATTTAATTCTGCAAGCTTTTTTTCAGTAGCTTTTTGTTTTTCAAGTGACGATTTTTGTGCTGATGCATTATACCGTGGCTCTTCTGTATTGGTACTAGGCGACTCATCGCTTTTTTCTGAATCAGATTCATAACCTTTCTAATTAATTAATGTTTTATTCCTTAAAGTGGATAACAAAAATGTATACAAAGGCAGTCGAATAGGTGTAGTGAAGTAAGTGTTTATAATTTGTTCAAGGTCTTCTTTTTTTTTTCTTTGCACTTGCTTTCATTTGTTTTGTGCATCAGCAAATACGGTTTGGGCATTTGGAAATGGATTGCCTGTTGATACTGCTAATTTGTATATATACACATTGCAAAACTTCTTATAAAGGTTCATGGGATTTTTGAATATATATTTTTTATTATAATGTGGAGTACTTAAAAAGGTTTGCATTTGCTTATATGCCGTTTGAATGAAAATGGATCTTGCTAAAAAATAGGATTGAAATTTAGTTTAATTTTTTAAAAACGAATTTTCAGCTTTGACAAGAAAGGAAATAATTAGAAATGGAATAAATGCCTTCGTTTGAATAAAAATGGATCTTGCCAAAGAATAGGAATTGAAGTTTTATAACAATAGCAACAGTTTTATCTTAAGTCCGACGACTCACGAAAATGAATATTTATATACGAAAAGACGTGCACACTTTATAGATTAATATTTTTTATGTTTTATTTAACATTTACAAATTGGAAACTTATTTTGTCGATAGCTTTGTATATATATACCTCCAAAAGTATGTTACGAAATTAATAATTATGCAAAATCAACAATAATATAGATAAGATAATTGTGTATGCATTTGTAAATAGTATTTGAAAATAACAGGTATATGAATTGGGGAATTTGGATTTTGTGGTATAATTCTAATATCTTTGTTATACTTAAATTATGCCCGAAGTATCTCCTTTTCCTGAAGTGGTTATATCAGGTTTCTAAACTTTATATGAATAATATTAGATTTTTGTATTAACTTTAAATAGCAATTTATTCAGGTGTAGTTTTAATGCAAAGGGCTTTTCAGGTATATCGATATAATCTATAGCAGGGCGGAAATGCCTATTTATTTTTTAGCCATGCAGCCCATTGTCAACAATATAATAGAAATAATTTGAATTAATGAATATTTGAAGGCCGGAAATAAATAGATCTTTTTGTCCTGGTCTATAGCCCTAACTAATCGGTATTGGAAATCTTTTTAGCATTTATCTTCTGTTGTACATATGCAGCCTGAGCCCTACCTTGTTCCTACATAAATGATAAGCTGTATTGAAAACTTTATCTATATACAAACAAAAAAATTTTTTTTGAGATCTATGTTCTCATAAGAACAAATATATTTTCAATAATATTCTTTTTTTAAATTCCTTATTTATGAAATATCAGATATTTATTCAAGTTTTGTTTTCGACCTTTTTTTTTTTGAATGATCAGAACTTCTCGATTTCTAATTTAAAGAATTCAAATGTTCTCAAATCTAAAAGTATACTTATGAGAACATAAGATTTTCAAAACTGGCTCTAGTCTAGATCAGATAAGTGCGATTTAATGGATTACTTCTTTTATAAATATATCAATTACTAAAGATATTCAAACAATAACACTTTTTAATTAGAAACGATATATGATGAAAACTTTGAAGCCGTGATTTTAGTTTATATCATATACTAAATTAATCTCTATGGCATTAAAATTTGAACTGATTGGATATTAGATCAACAAGGTATGGTCTCTTTTGATATAAGGTGAGCTAGGCTTTGATCAACATCTCTTGGTAGTATGTTCCAATTTGGATAAATCCGTTATTCGTATCTAATTACCCAAATAATTCAAATTACTTAGATATTTAGATAATCTGACAGGTATTCAGATACCAATAGTAAATGAATAGAAATAGATATCCAAATAAATTCAGAGCCGGATATCCAATAGTTAGTTATTTGAATAAATGCTTATTGTGAAGTTATTATCTTTCAGGAATAGATGTGTATAATTTCTTAATTTTATTAATTGTAGTTTATTTATTTTTTTAATATAGTACTAATATGTATCAGGTGTGGGTGGGTGTATAATAGATTAGAAAACTTTATAATAAATAAAAATTACGTAATTTCTGGAAGCCCCCAACTATTAATAAAAAATTATTTGATTTTTATAAAAATTTAAAAATAAGTAAAGTTTATTATGGAACCAAAATTGGGGGTCGTCTAAAGCCATGTACCCACGTGACATTTTCGTGTAAATCAACCAAATGGAGTCGCGAAATTTTGTTTACACAGATCACCCCGAAGAAGTCATAAAACAAAAAAAACGCAAGAACATAAAAACGGCATTCTAAACCTACCTTGGGCCATTAATAAAAAATGTCGAAAAGGTCATTTTACCTATATTGCTTCTTACCTTAACCCCGACCCTAATGCTAAAAACAAATTTTAACTAAAATTTCAAAAAATCACATGGGTACATGGCTTTAGCTATCCCGGCTTAATAATGAAGATCAATTTACTTAATAAAAAAAGCACTATTAGTGTACTATAGTTAGATTTTATTAAAATTTAAAACTAAAAATTTTTATTTTTTTGTTATTCAGCACTTGATGTGTTTATTGGCTAATTATGCAGCATAACAAATGTCATCATGTGATATGGCAAATTTCTAATGTCTAAAAATAAAGTGTTCTTAGCTATATTTCAGACAATTACTAAATTATAAAATTTTTTCAAAAAAAAATCCTTTTTTTCAAAGAAAACTTTTTTTGTACAGTAGAATTCACCTAAAGCCATTACTTTTAATTATAAAAATTTTTAAATTGTTAATACTCTTTAAAAACTGAAGATATTTAAAAAAATTTTTGATAATTTAATAGCTTATTGTTTAAATTATTTATATTAATTTAAATTTAAATGATTCAGAAAATTTGGTATTTATATATAAAAAATTTGAATTTATTAACAAAAATTTAAATGTTATTAATTAATTTTAAAATTGTATTAAGTTTTTTTGCATTTTTATTGGATAATTAGATTATACTGCAGCTAAAAAATTGGTGACTATATATAAAATATGTTGGCTTTAGGTGAATTCCACTGTAAAATTTTTATAAAAACTTATTAATTTTATCCACTTTGAATAATATAGCATTAAAAGCTTTTATCCACTTTGAAATATAACCTTTGACCAACTATTCACTTTTTAAATATAACATTTTTGTAAAAAAGTCTTTTTTAACCAAAATTTCAATATAACCTCTATATATATTGTTTGGGGTCCTCCGTAACCTGTCAGGTCAATCACTTTCATCAACTGGGGTACCCAAAATTAAAACTGGATACCCGATTAAAACGGGTTATCCGGTTATCTAGTTATGAAATTTCAGCATGAGCATACTGCATTATGAACTTTACATAATTAAAATATCATAAAGCATTTTTGGTTTAGTTTTTTAGGTAAGGTTTCAAAATTTTGTTTATAGTTGCACATAACGGCATATAAAACCAATTATTTACCCGAGTAAAGCATTGTTGGCAATAGATTACAATTGTTTTAATAAATTCTGGGATAGCTGAAAACCAAATTAATAAGTAGAGGTCTTACCTGGGTCAAAAATTACTGACCCAGGCGGGTCAAGTACTGCCCGGGTCAATGGGTCAATTTGTTTTTTTTTTGTTTTCGAAAACATGCTTAATTTTTGTTTTAACTGGAGTTGATCCAGGTCAGAAAATAACGGTAGTCATGCTAAAACCAGGAACGTTATACTTTATAAGTACATTTTAAAATTAAAAGTTTCTAAAATAGAATATATATTTACATTATTTTGTATCCTTTTAATGATAAATATAGGTTGTATAAGTACTATTTATACACCAAATAGACGATTTAGCTCAAGCAATTTATTTTTTATTTATTATAAAGAAAAAGCAAATAAGTACGTTACTGGATGTTTCACATCCAATAACAGCACATCTGGCTTTGAATTCAATGAGCTCGCAAGCTGACCTCTTCGTGATATGGAGTAACAAATTAAATTCAAAGCCAGATGCTTTTTACCGTAATTGTCAAGTAAAAATGATCACCATGTGATCTTTTGGATCTTTTGCCTGCCAAATAAACAGTTATTGGTTGCTACGCATTCATTAACTATATAATATAATTAATATTGTAATCAATTAATTTTCAAAGGGGTTAAAACCTCATTTTTATTGTGGACTAAATTATATTGTTGATTCTTTTGAAATAAAAATAAAATAATCGACACATAATAAATAAATGAATCTACTTCCGTATTATTTCACCGACAAAAACGCTTGTTGAAAACTTAGTTCGTAGATAATGATTTTACAGACAAGATTATTTTACAGACGAATAATTCAATATATTGTACCAACGATTTTTTTATAAATTGTATCAACTTTAAACATAAACTTAACTCTAACAACTTATGACTAGAATTAATTTGCCCAAAATTAGTTTTTGGTGAAATAACTTTTTATGAAACGGACTTGTCCGTGAATTAATCGATTGCAAAATAACCTTGCCTGAAATTAATTCTCTGCGAATTAAGTTTTCCGTGAAGTAATTATTGGTGAGTTGATCGAAACCGAGTGAACCTGATACTGTTAAATAAATATTTAATAAAATACTCAATAAAATTAATTAACGCATCTAAAATGATAAGCAGTTTATGTATTTTTCGCATCATTTCTGAATTTATGTCAATTCTGAATTGTCATTTAGAATCGGTATCCATTTAACAAATTAAAAAAAAAAAGCAAGCGAAAAAATTTAGAAATAATAATAATATTATTAAATATCTCATTAATATTCGAACTAACTAATGCGTTTGCATTAAAAATGAGAGGAAAAACAGTGTGATGCAGATATAGGGAATCACCTAAAAATTTAAATAAACCATTAGAATGAAAATTGTGAACGAACTTGAAAGAAAAATTGCTAAACACTTATCATTAAATAAAGCAATAAATCGTGTTAGTATTTTCCGATTGATGCAAATAGTGATACCTACCCGCATAAAATATGTTTATTTGGAGAGATATTTAATAACAAAAAAATGCGTTCTATTTAATACGTTTTCATAAAAACCATATTTTTTTAATATTAAACTTTACCTATTCTGAATCTTGACAAATTCTGACCCGTGACCCGTCAGGTCGGTGACCCGTACGGGTAACCCGACCCGGGTAATAACTCTAGAAATAAAAAAAATGCGTTCTATTTAAAACAATACGTTTATGCATAAATATCTTTTTTTTTTATATCAATATTGATTTGTAATTTAATAAATTTACCTATTCTAAATCTTGACTCGTTTGACTCCGGTTCAGCCAATTTCTGACCCGTGACCTGTCGGGTCGGGTGACCCGTACGGGTCACCCGACCCGGGTAATAACTCTATTAATAAGAACTTACCTATTCATTCATCGGCAATTTTTTCAAGTGTTATGAAAACAGCTGTAAAATTCTAATTTCGGATCACCCGATTAGTAAAAGGTTTCGGGTCAACCGATTTGCTAAAAGTCTGACCCGGTTGACAAAAATTTCGGATCGCGTGATCAGGTACGCGGGTACTCGGATGGCTGTTTGGAACCCTAAGTTTAACTTAAAAGATTTGGCAAATCAATATATTTGACATACATGATCTTAGAGCATTGGTTTTTACCTTTTGTAAGCTCTCATCTGCATATATAATAAATTATGATCCATAAAAAGATTCATATTTAAATCTAGAAATCTGGAGAATTACGTTGGCAATTCATTAAATAAGGTTTCTGTATGTTAAAAATTGGGATAATCGAAATTTGTTATTATTCAGAGATTTAAAGTTTATCAGCTTCAATTCGAACCAGCCAATTTATACTTTATTGCTGTATTAGAACTCTAACGTTACCAACCTAAAGATTTCACCAAAAAAATTTCACTGCAAAATTAAGGTCAGGTTTCGCTATTATTTTAAGTTAAAAAGGATTTTATTAATGCCAGAAAAGCCTTCTGCTACACATGATTTTGAAATTCGATTGGTTATTAAAATACTTTAAGGTGACAACGCTAGAGCAGCTGAAAAATTCCCAGAGCATGGGCAGGCGCAAAGGTTGTTCAATTCTGCAATTAACGCAAATTCTCACATGACTTATTATTTGGTTTAAAGTGCGGAATCATGTAATTTTGATAATGTCATAAGCTCAGAGTGTGGTTAAATTAATACTGCCATATAACAGTATAAAATCATTTTAATATAAATTTATATGACGACTTATAAAGTAGCAAGTCAGATACAGGTTTAATTTGACTGCGGGTACACCGTTATCCTCTCACTTCAATAGGATATAAAGCTGGATAAAAGGTTAGCTGGGTACGACCATTACGTAAGGACCATTTTTTTGTTAGTTAAAGGTCTTCAATTTTTGCCAAATCATTTTTTCCGTGTTTGTACATGTAGTGTGATAATTGTGTGCATTTATGAACTAGATCGCATCAATAAACGGTTAGGCTACGTAACTTTTTTGTAATTTGTTGTATCTTTGTGTGTAAGATCTACCTCCAAAATTTCCTTGTAATTCCAGGAAAGGAAATTTCCATCCGTCATTTTTGTAATAGATTGATACAATTGCTATCGCTTTTGCAAATGCAATTGCCTTTGTTGCAAAATGCAATTACTTTTGCAAAATGCATTTGCTATCGCTATCGCTATCGCTATTACTACGCTGTTGTAACGAAAAAAAAAGTCAAAACAGCGTTTAGATGGTGATAAAAAAGGTTAGCGTTCACCGTTTTATTAGCATCTATTGGAATTTACAGGTAAGTTTAGCATTTTTTTTTTGTTTTTTTGTCGGATTTTCTACAGGTCAGATGAAATGATAATCATTGATCGTCAAAGACCGTACAAAATGTTCGTGGCGAAATGATTTGTTAATCTTTTCTAGATATATCTTTGGTATTTCGTCAGAGAAAGAAATCATTTATCTTATTTTATTTATTATTTATTTAATATAAAAAAAAAAGGAATAAAAACCTTAATCACAATCCAGTAAAATTCACTGTATAAAATCAAAAATCAGTTTTTTTAATAGTGGGGAGCTTTTTTATCGGCTTAGAGTCATGATCATAACGAATTTACTAAATCGCAGCAACTTGGGTTTATTAGCCTTGTCGCATTTTAATTATTAATTACCAATAACAAAAAAAAAATCCAACTATTTGTCCACCTTATAACCTCGTCAAATTCGTTAACTAATTGTCATCGATTTAAACAGGCTATCTGTACATCAATTTAATTTAATTAATTATCTAAATCTGGTTAATTATATTATAAAATAATACCCGTAGGCATTATTTTGAATAATGGCCCAATTTAAACTTAATTTAGGCCGAAATTCAAGATAATACCCCTGTCGAACTATATAATAAAGAATGCGAATTTCGCTTATAATGATCATAACGAATTTACCAGCTCGTGCCAACTCGGGTTTAATCTCGTTTAATTAAAAAAATTACTGTAATTTCAATTCTAAACTTAGGTTATTTTCATACGATTATGAAGCATTGATTTTGCGATATGACTTGTGAAGTCGAGCGAAGCGAGGCTGAGAAATATACCATAGAAGAAAGTGTCACAATGTAAATATAATATAAAATTGAACTTGAAAAAGTCTAGGCTAAGCCAAGCGGGCAAAAAGTCATACAAAAAAATTTGTCAATAACGTTTATGATGTAAAAAAAAAAAAAAAATCAGATTTGCAAAGAGACCAAGCGAAGCAAAACCGAGTGCTATATAAAGATTTCCATTTATGTGCTTTCCTATTTACATTTAAAACTAGCCGTGTGTATTGAGTGGTGTTATTTTATTTTCATTAAAACAAAAAATGAGCTAATTTAAATTCTTTAGAAAAATTTAATTTCGATATTTTTTTACAATAAAAAAGGTAACATGTCATGTCATGCAATTTAGTTAACCATTCCTAATATGAATATGTAAATCACTCGCCTCTTACAGTACGTACGTGGTAAGTGTAAATTTGCATATTCATATACGGGGATGGTCGAGTAAGAAAATCATTAAATGCTTACATCAGACATCATTCGGGAGATAATAGCTGATTACTTGGGTAACCCGATTACTTCACGACTAGAGATTGGAGCCGTTTACCATTTAAAAATTGCTTCATAGTTTTGGGCGGAATTGGGCAGAATTATGTTGGTCGTGGGCCGGAATTATTTTAAAGTCGGCCAAATTAAGTGATTAAACGGTTATACGATTAAACGATTAACAGTTAAGAAAAATTTTAGGCAGTTAATCTCTATTCACGAAAAATACTGTTTCCTGGTGAATAATCAGCTTTCATCCGCAACCTGACAGATGACAAGAAATTATTGTCACACTATCTACTAACTCTAATTAATAGCTGAAATGGGCGGCAAAGCCGCCCGCATGTGCAATTTCTAGTTTACAAAAAAAAAAATTTCGTGAAATTTTACTTAATACAGTAATAGACCAATTCGGTTATACCTGATCTTTAACAAGTTTAATAAATGAATGCGAATAATAACATCTGATCATAAACTTTATTGGAAATGATCTGACAAAGAAAGATCATGGCAAAAACGAGTAATTAACCAATCATTTGAAGTTTCATTTTAACTTGAATCCTATTTAATCAAATTTTCTCACCTGGGTTGCTATTAATTTTTCTCATCCAGCAAGTTCCGCTACCTTCAAAAACAGCAAAGGTGCGTATACTTTTCGGGCATTAATCCTAGTGCCGTCTACGGTCTGATAGAGAATCGAAAGCGCATCGTGGCCAGCCAACTTCTAATGGTTGAACGTTCTTCTCTATCAATACCCCGGAAGACATTTTTCCTGGCCGTGCTATAAAAAAAAAAAAATAAAAAATACACAATACACCATACACAATACACAGCCGGCCGTCCATGTCAGGATACCCCGATGGACTTTTTACTTTTATATCCTCCCTTTTTCAAATTTTTATCCATATCCATATCCATATCCATTTTTTATTCCGTTTTTTTGGTATCACATACTGGAAAAGCATTTCTTTTCTAATGTTTTTTTTTTTATTTAGATGACTGCAAAGCCAGGCCAGAATCAAACATTTAGAACTTTGGAAATGATCTGACAAAGAAAGATCATGGTAATTAACCAATCATATGAAGTTTCATTTTAACTTGAATCCTATTTAATCAAATTTTCTCACCTGGGTTGCTATTAATTTTTCTCATCCAGTTAAGTTGGCAAGTTCCGTTACCTTCAAAAACTGCAAAGGTGTGTATACTTTTCGGGCATTAATCCTAGTGCCGTCTACGGTCTGGTAGAGAATCGAAAGCGCATCGTGGCCAGCCAACTTCTAATGGTTGAACGTTCTTCTCTATCAATACCCCGGAAGACATTTTTCCTGGCCGTGCTATAAAAAAAAAAAAATAAAAAATACACAATACACCATACACAATACACAGCCGGCCGTCCATGTCAGGATACCCCGATGGACTTTTTACTTTTATATCCTCCCTTTTTCAAATTTTTATCCATATCCATATCCATATCCATTTTTTATTCCGTTTTTTTGGTATCACATACTGGAAAAGCATTTCTTTTCTAATGTTTTTTTTTTTATTTAGATGACTGCAAAGCGAAAAAACAAAGCGAAATCTCCAGGCCAGAATCAACCATTTAGAACTCAAACATTTAAAAATGCAATATAAACATAAAACACTTATCGAGATTTTAGTCAATTAAAAATGGCGTAAGATAAAAACAATGCATTTTTTATATTAAGTTTATTTTCAATTTTATTTATTTTATTTACAATTTTTATAATATGTATTACAATCATTATTTTAAATAAAGTCCGGCACGGAAAGTTTTTTTTTAAACAATCATTCGTTACTGTAAAAAATTCGGGTACAAAACTTGCTATTCTGATAATTAAATATGTGAACTATATATATTTATAAAACTTCGATTATTTATTTAATAAAAAAAAAATTTCAATTATTTCTTTAAAAAATTTTTTTTTTCGATTTTTTCTTTAAAAAAAAAAAAAGACTTTGATTATTTCTTTAAAAAAAAATTGATTATTTCTCGTGATATCGTGATTTGTTTTCTTTGCGCAGAATGAAGTTAAAAAGCGATTGCGTAACAGATTTTGGTGACGATACTAGGTGCATTCATTTTTCAGTGAAGCGGCAATTCACTTTTCACTTGATCAGTTTTTTTGATCCGCAATACTCAAATCTTAAATAAACAACTAAAATTATACAAATAACTAGTTATTAGTAGTAAAATTCGGAGATAACGTGTCGGAAAATTTTTTGTGATAGCAGGAACACAGGAAATATACATAAAATATAGTAATAGTGCATTTTATACAAGGTAATGTTAATCTATTGTTTGCATATCGTTACATAAAAATCGGTTATACTGCAACATAAATCATGTAATAAATTATTTAAATTTCCAACTCTGAAAATTCGTACATTAAAAATGCATTTTATTTAACTTATTAACTAAGGATAATAAAGGAAATTAATTTTTGTTATACAACATATCTTTTTTTGGTAAAAAAAAAAAGCCATGTAACATAAATCATGTGATAAATTAATTAAAATTTGTATAAAAAGTCCAACTCCCCGCTCTCTCACATCATGTGATCGAGATTGTAATTCCCACATTCCTGCTCCTGCGTTCAAGAAGTATTCCATAAATAAGTCGTCTATAAATTTAAAAGGTTGTTCCAATATCTTCTCGTAATCATGATTTGAATTAGTCGATAATTGAATATCCGAATTTGAGATTTTAAACGTACTATCCGAAATAAATTCGTCAAATTTACTTGTACCTAAATAATAAGTGACAGGAATTTTTTAAGATTGCGCAAATAATTAACATTCCACTTTTTTAATTATTCAGAATACTGTAATTCATTATTAACCGTGCAGTTAATACACATACCAAAATTTTCTTTTCCCGATGGATCCAATAGGCTTTCTTGAATTTCTTCAAGTTCAGGACGTTGGTTGGGATCATAGTTCCAACATCTTTCATAGAGTTGAATGTATGAGTCTGGTGTACCTTCTATAGGTATTTCTCTTTTTCCTTGGGATACATGAATAATAATGGCATAAGGGTTTAACGATTGGAATGGCGGTCGGCCACTTGAAATTTCCCAAAGAATTACCCCAAAGCTATATATGTCAGATTTCTTGCTACGCTTATATGTTACGTTTACGAAACATTGAGGGTCAATGTATGCATACACTCCATGAACACTAGCACTTGAAGGTTTAGATGTCTCGTCTTTTGATAAGCCAAAATCTGCAATCAACAATTTTCCGTCATGAACTAGGATATTTTTGGAATGCTGTAACAAAAGAATTTTTAATTTAATTATAGAACATCAAAATATCACATCAGATATAAGCGACGGAGTCGATATACGGGGAGACTTTAATTCTTGAACACTTAGCTTTACTAGTTCTTTACTAATTAACAACATCTCGCAATCTAATGGTCATGTTTTGATGATTTTGATACGATCCGAATCATCTCGAATTACTAAAATCGTCAAAGCATGATCACTAGACTAGTAAAGAACTAGTAAAGCCAAGTGTAACATCAAATGGCAACATAATAAAATCAAACACTTACAAGATCTCGATGAATAATATCATTTTTATGTAGGAATTCAAGGCCGTCTGAAATTTCACGGGCCATCCGTAATCTATCAGTCCACTCAAGCTTTGAAGAATATATCTTTAAATATTCACGTAAATCTCCATTATTTGCCAATTGTAAAACCATATTATAAAATCCCCGATCTATTATAATTATATTTTATTAATAAATAAAGATTTTTTATATTTCATATATAAATAAATACAAAAATATTTAACTATGATTACTAACCTTGAGTTACACCATAAAATTCAATAATATTTGGATGCTTATTGCAAACTTTTTGTATGTTCTTAAGCTAAATATATATAGTGTTTGAAATTAATTCGCAGCTTTATTATTATTCTTGCATTATTATTATAACAATATTATAATTTCTTACCTCTTTAACAAATCTTTGAATGGTATTTTTATCCGTAGGTATAACGTTTAATTGTTTAAGAGCAATGTCTAACCCGCTATCTTCCCATTTTGCTTTATATACAATTCCGAAACCTCCTTTACCAATTGGCTTATGAACAGAGAATTCAGAATAGTCGTAAGACTTAAAGTAACCTTCGTGAATAGCATTTTGGAGCCATTCTTCCGAATATACCATATTTTAATAACTTATGTTTATATGTATATTAAATGCTAAATCGAAGAAGAATTGTTTAAAGTGATTATTTAACTTCTACAAATGTATACGATTTCGTCTAAACAGTTAAAACTTAGAATTGTAGAATCGAATATTGGCGCAAGATCCGGAGTTCGTTGCAGTTTCGAGACTGCATAAACTGCATAACGATAATCCATACGATTTTGGGTAGCGCATCCACGAAAATTGGTAAAAAATTAAAGCCAATAAATTGCGTTAGAGTTAGGATAACTTGATGCTAATACACGTAGTAAAAATTCACGAGAAACATTTTTAATTAGGCCGCAGAAGGTGGCTTCTTAATTAAAATTTCTAGTTATTGATTTTTTTTGTAAAAAAAGTGGAGTCGTTTCGATTTTGCACCTGATCTTGATCAAAAAATTACGGGAGAAACAATTTTTGTGGGTGCGTCTAAGTTAAAGCAGGCCTACCGAATAAATGACTGTAGGGGCAATTAATTGCAATTGTTCAAGCTTATTATTAGATTGATTTTTTGATTTTTCGCTGTTTAAAAAATCGGTGAAAGAAAATTGCAATTATTTCATCATCATCAATTGGGTTTCAATTAAGTTTATAATATTTTAATTGATTTTAATTGTTTTTATAGATTTTTCAGCAGGGCCTGAATTAAAGTCTACGATTTATCATTTATATCGCTCGTTATAGTTAAACTTGAATATTCACTTTCAAGTTTTAATTTGGCATCGCTCATATTTAATCAACGTAAATAATTTAAATAATTTACATAACAATCTCGAGTTTAATAAAAATACTTAAATCTTTCAAAAAATTGTCTTATCACAATACTGAATGATCAAAATTAAAATTTAAAGTTTATATTTAAAAATAAAGAAAAAATTTTCAAGTAGTTTTTATTTGATCGTAAGAATATCAACTCGGTGTATTTTACCAAGTTTCGTTTATTATTTATTCAACTAAACGACTAGTTGGCCAATCAATTATTAGTTGGTCAATCAGTCAACTAACCGATTAATCGATTAGTTGATTAATCGATTAGTTGATTAATCGATTGGCCAACTAATCGATTAGTTGGATAAAATGATCTATCATTCATCGATTTGTATCATAACAATTTTAAAAGATTCATGGGTATTCAAATTCTGGATGGTTTAATTTAAGAGACAGAATTGTATTAAAAAAAAGGAAATTGTTAACATTAACAATTATAAAAACCTGAAAACAGACATTGTTGTTAGTTGATACAGTATATAATCAGCAAAATATTAATATCAATATAGGATATTTTTTATGAATGTTGCTTCTATATTGCGTAGGCTTTTTTAACTTGAATCTAATAATAATTTACCATAGCAAATATTCACTTTAAATATTCATTTATATAAAATTGAATCTTTGTATAAACATCGAGCTTTTAGTCATTAAATGCTTGCGATAACGCAACACAAGTTAACCTGCTCTTGGTATCATAAGATGCTAAGGGAGTAGTAATTATAACATTTTGTGTTTGTTCTTTGTTTGACCATATATCATTTAAACTCCATACATTAATCACTCCATCAGATGAAATGGATGTTAGGAGTGAAAAAGGAGTAGAATAAGTTGGTGGTATTGAACAAATTATAGAAATATCTTTAATACTAAATAATAAATAAGATAAATAAGGTTGTGTTTTAATAAAACTACAAAAATAGGTTCTCATAAATTTTTGAAAATGTTATTTACCGACTTTTGTGACCCATATAAGTTGCAATACAATCACCATTTTTAACATTATACACTCTCACAGTTTTATCTTCACTACCCGTAATTAATAAATCACCCAATGTATCATGAGCAAAATATCGCATGCAAAGATATCGAGAGTTTTTAAGTTGAAAAGTTTGAATAACCTGACCATCCTTATTATAAGAAGGAATTTTTTAAGATTTATAACTATATGTTAAAAGAAATTATTAATCGAAAAAAAAAATCTTACTGTAGTATTATTACTATTTCTTGACCCATTAAAATGGCATAACGATCACCCGATGGATTCCATATTACCATTTCCCCTTCTAACAAATAAGTAAATCAAAAATTTTCAAAATATAGTGAAATTTGAATAAAAAAAAAAAAAAAAGTTTTTTTTTTTTAAAAAAAAAATATATTAATTACCTCTTCCTAATTTATTAGCAGCCGCTTTTCTCCCAGTTAAGAGGTTCCATAATCGTACAGTTTTATCACTTGACACAGATAATGCTATTTTACCCGATGGATGAATATCCACAGAATTAACACGCCCTTTATGACCTTTTAAAATTTTTAAATATTCCCAATCTTTTGTTCTCCAGATACATAATGTACCATCTTCACTTCCACTAATCATATGAGTTTTATTATAAAATTTAATAGTAGTTATAGAACCATCGTGTTGTAATAAAGATCCAATTTCTTTCCGTTTTTTTATATCATACAGCCTAATAATAATAATAAAAAAAAAGTTTGATCAATTAAAAATATATATATATATAATCATTAACAAAATAACATTTAAAATAATAACTTACTTGATAATTTCATCAGTACTGCCTGAAGCTAAGTATCTGGAACCTATGGCTACAGCTTTAATGCAACCAATATGGGCAGGAAATATAAAAGTTGGATCAAAACGTAATGAAGGTTTACACTTTATTTAATTCAATATTATTTTTTTTTTTTATTTAAGCATATTGAAAATTATAACAGAATTAAAAAAAGAAATGTGACAAAAAATATTAAAATATGTACTTTATCGAAATCATCCTGGTCTGATTTGACCCAACATCCATTAATTCCATATAATATTCTTTCATAGCTGCCCACAACGATAAGAAAATCTTCAACAGATTCTTTAATTATTAAATTTTCTTGAATTTGAAAAGTAAGGTTATTATCAATATCTGATGTACTCTCTTTATCGGTAACCTTTTTTTTTTTTTGATGGTGACTCATTAGTATCAAAATTTTTTGAAGTACGTTTTTGTTTCGGCATACTGTACTGAAATATGATAATCGATTTTTTTTTTTTTAATGGTCAAGTGATAATTTGATAATTAGATTAATTAGATTTCTGATTTCTAATTGGATAAATTACCAAATTACGTTCTATGTCTATAAAAGGTCTAATCGACACAATTAACACAATTACCATTTTTCGAAAAACCAAAAACAGCAATCGCGTGGAATATTTTAATAATAATAAACTTCAAGATGAATATTTAAAAAAAAAACAACCTGGATCGCTCCTTTCGGTATTTACACAGAACCTGTTACCTATTATGCAATAGGTAGTAATGAAATGCCAGGCCATTAAGGTAAATACGATATAATCTTTTATTTTTTAATGTAAGTGTTTAACATTTTGAACACGTGTTATTCGTAGAAGGTCCGATGTCACGGTTTTAAAACTTGCCCTAATCTAAAAACAAATGCATTCTGCTGAACGAAGACCATGGGCCTTAAATCATTTTGACCTTTCAAGGCTCGTCTTGGATCATCGGAAAATATTAGCCCTAGAAAAGAGACTAAACATCAAGCAAGTTTTCAATATTTGAATCCAAGACTTTTTTATCTCGAAGAAATGAAAAAATGATTGGCGTGGTTCAAATAGTGCCAAATATGTAGTTCAAGCTAGCACTTAATAGCAGATACAAATATTACTTTTTTAAACTTAGCAGAGCAAAATATTGATATTGAAAAAAAAATCATTTCATACCTATAGATGGGGATGAAATTGCCTTTCATAATAGAAAAAAAATTATTGAAATTGTTTATTGTAAAAATTTGTGAAATTATTCTTTCAAATAAAAATTAAATTTTATTAAATTTAAAGTTGTTTTTTATTGAAATAAACCAAACGGCATAACTGTTTTATTTAAAAAAAAATATATTAAAATGTTGAAATTAAGGCCATACAAAGTTAATTTTTTTGGTTCTCATAATATAAAATTTGAAAACTGACCCGGCAATCCGGCTTTTAATTTTATTTTCAAAAAATTTTATATGTAAAAAAACTTATAAAATTTTTTTATACAGATATTTAAAAAAAAAAAAAAACCACTCCGATAATAAATATAGTCAAAAATTTTTTTTCAAAATTTTGCAAAATTTGACCCGGCCATGTTATGAGAACCAACTTATTAAGTTTGTATTGCCTTATAATAAAATTTTAAAAATTTTTGACAACGTTACCTTAATTTCTTTAAACCTTGGCAATAATTTTATTCATATTGGAGAAGAAGCATTATTTGTAGATGTGATTTTCAAGAATACCACATTAGGCTTTTTTTGATTCTTATGATTCTTCGAGATATTTTGTTATTAAAAAGGAAGGAATATATTAATAATAAAGAATTTATAAATTACTTGATTCTGCGGGAGGGATAGCATTAAATTAGCGATACTAATATTATTTTAATTTATGATTTAAAATAATTTTTTTTTTTATAGTTATTAATTTCAATAAATTTCGTAAAAAAAAAAAAAAAAAAAAAAAAAAAAAANCTTTTCAAAAAATTATCTGATTTTTGGTACCTTTCTAACATATATTTGCTTAATGTTCTTATACTATTGATGGTTTATGATAAACTTTATCTATTTTATTGTAGTAATACATCAGTACATATGTAAAAATAAAAAAAAAAGTAACCATCATGATTCGATGAAAGGTTTATAAATATCTCTATATTCATAGGGAATATTAACACGAATAAAACAAAAAATAAATATCTACAAATTGAGTTATCGAATTTAAATGAATTTGATAGTTTAAACGATCATTAAGCGATAACGATGATGAGAATCGCATAATTTGAGAAATACATGAAAATCAACCAAGTTGATTAAACTTATAAAAGTTGAACGACCAGAACCATTAAAAATACCGTAGTGCACTGACTAAAGTATCCCACTTTTTCAAAATTCCCCTTGCAAAATACCCGGTGCAAAACAGGAAGCATCTATTAAATTAAATATAGATTTTTTTTTAAATTTTTAGACTGCTTATTGTAAGTGCATAATATGTATGTGCTTGAAATTTTTTTTCTTGCGACACTAACCAGCTGCTGTATAATATACCCAGCAGTGCACTACGGTAATTACAATCAGGATAATTTAGAAAATAAAGAACAGACTGAAAAAGAATTAAAAGATGACACTAATCTTTATTGACATATAGAAATTCTAAAGAATCCTAAGACTAACTAGAAGATATAGTCTATCAATATAGTCTTTATATAATAAAAGTTATTAAAATTCAGAAATGGATAAAAAAATTAACGACTTATTTTTGCAGTATACTAGGAAAGTCATTATTTCACACATAAAATCTTGATATCATAACGATATTGTGTGTGAATTAGGGTACCCTAGAGAATTATGCCTTTTTGTATGTTACCAGATAAATTGTTATTATAAAAAAAGATTTAAAATAAATAAATCTATGCATAATATTACCTCAAGGCGCATATAAGTCGTGTGATTTTTGTAAATTAGTAAAGAAAAATTTCCCTAATTTAAGTAAACACCACTAAAAAAAAAAACATAAATTTATCCTAGCACTCATTACTAGTCTTAGTATTAAGGATTAAACCAACAATTAATCCATAAAGACCCAATACTTCGGCAAAAATTAACATCAAAACCATTGAGACAAAAAGTCTCGTTTGTTGTGCATACGCTCTAACAAACTGTTTTTTTTTTTTTTTGTGGTATTAATATAAAAGGAAATTTTAAGTATCATTAGTATTATTGAAATCAATTATTGCAAGATTGGAAAAAAAGATTACTCACAGCATCACCAACAGCTCCTATTGAGTAACCTGCTCCTAAACCTGTAAGGCCTACTGTAAGACCTGAACCAAGGTGAATAAAGCCACTGAAAAAAAAAAAAATAAATAAATAAATAAATAAATTTTGGAATTAATGAACATTTAATTTACACTTGAACGAGGGATATAACTTACGTAAATAGAGAATATGACTTGTTTGGGTCCACTATTTAAAAAATAAAATACGTAGAAATATTAGTATGAGAAAAAATAGAAAATTTATTAATGAAAATTTGTAACATACGTGATCCACATATTAAAACAGATATAACAAGTCCATAAACAGCAAGAATACCAGCCATAATTACAGGTAGAAGTGACTAAAGTACGTAAAGTACGTAAAGTACGAAAAAAAAAATATCAATAAAAGTCTAAGAATAATAGAATAATTAATAAAAAATTACCTTCATAATAAGGTCAGGCCTAAAAGTTCCGACACCAGCAATTCCAATTCCAGCTTTTGCTGTCCCATAAGCGGCACCAATAGCTATTTCATTGGAAGAATTTTGTAAATTTACAAAATTTGGTATAAATAATAAATCGAGACAAATAACAAAAAAATAACGTTTTTTTATATATTAAACAAATTTTACAGCTAAAAATCATCTTTAAAAATTTAGAAAGGAAATATTAGTTAACGTTTAATTTCTTTTAGGAAAAAAAAAAAACTAAGCACCTACCGCTGCAGCAACTCCAGCGTGCCCGAAAAACGACGCATAAACTGGGCATTGATCGCTTACTGTCAAATCCATTGAAATATGATTGCAGTTCTTTAAATGAATTAACTACGATATTATATAAACACAAGCATTTTTATTTAATTTTATTAAACCAATGAAATTTCAAGATCTTATCTTAGTATCGCTTTATTACGTACTGTTGAGCCTACACAAAAATAGTATAATTTTTTTTTATTGCGAATCTGAGGCTAACTCTGAAGCACTCTGGAGTAGAACACAACCCAAGTTGAGGCGAGTTTAAAAATGTTTTTAATTTGGAGAAATTTGGAACAACCTGAATAGCTATAGAACATCTAGAGTAAAAAGTTAATCTACTTTACTGGAGTCCAACTAAAGATGCTGGTTAAGAGCGGTGAAATAGTTTCACCACTACTGGTGAAACTGGCGTTGAATTTGTGAAAGTGGTAAAACTAACCTCACCAGCATCTCTAAGTCCAACCCGTTAACAAGATGTCAACTATCTCTGAAAACTTATCAAATTTTGAGGATCCAAAAGCCATTAAGTCGCATTATAATAGATTTGGTAGAAACTGTTAAAGCTTATTCCGTAACTCGTCACGACATAGTTACAGCTTAGGTTGTAACAGTTTCAACCGCATCTCAGTCGACTTAGACAACGTTTTGAAAAATCAGCTTGGTTGTTTAATAAGTATTTATTTGTACACCATTCGAAGTCACAGGAAGGTAGAGTTTTGTTGCCCAGGTAACTAATTTACAATATTTTAACACTTTTTAAGAATTCAACATTATTAATAAACAATTTCTATCGTATCATGCTGGCGCGGATTTGGTTAAAAACCAAATCTGCCGATATATGTACAACTTCGCAAAGACGCTAATATTTATGCGTAAAATAGCAAAGATAATTAGAACTTCACTTTATATCTTTTATAATGAATCATTCATTAGGTGGTAAATATATATAAATGAGGATTGAGTTAATTGATTAATAATACCTTATAACCTGAAAGGATAATTGACAACTGAAGCGCATCGTCACCAAACGAAAATCTAGAGTACTTCTGTACTTGAATAGTCTAGTTTAAGGGTGATAATAATTATGAAATAATTATCCTGTTAATAACAAATTTAACTTAGGATCACTCACATCTTTGATTCTAATAAAAACTTCCATTTATACCATAGATTAATTGAAATGGTCAACAAAAAATTTTAAAATTTTTTTTATATGATTTATTAAAAATGTTTTGAAAACGAAAAAAATTTTTTATGAAATTTTAATTTTAATTATTCAATAATGTGACAAATAATGCCAATTTTTTGAGAGGTTAAGTATTTTTATAAAACTCGAGATGGTTACGTAAATTAAAATTAAAACTAGAAGTATTTTACGTTGATTAAATGAGTGATGCCAAATTAAAACTTGAAAGTGAATATTCAATTTTTAAATGTGGCGAACGATATAAATAATAAATCGCTATGGTTGTAATTAGACTTTAATTTAGACGCACCCACAAAAATTGTTTCTCCCGTAATTTTTTGATCAAGATCAGGTGCAAAATCGAAACGACTCCACTTTTTTTACAAAAAAAAAATCAATAACTCCGAAATTTTAATTAAGAAATCACCTTCTGCGGCCTAATTAAAAATGTTTCTCGTGAATTTTACTACGTGTATTAGGCATCAAGCTACCCTAACCCTAACTATAACGCAATTTATTGGCTTTAATTTTTTTACGAATTTCGTGGGTGCGTACCCGAAATCGTATAAGATTATCGTTATGCATTCATGCAGTCTCAAACTGCAGCGAACTCTGGATCTTGCAATTCTATAGTTCTAAGTTTTAACTGTTTAAACGAAATCATATACACTTGTAGAGGTTAAATAAACATTTTAAACAATTTCGCTTCGATTCAGCATTTAATAATTACATATAAAAATAAATTATTAAATTATGGTATATTCAGAAGAATGGCTCCAAAAGGCTATTCACAAAGGTTACTTTAAGTCTTACAACTATTCTGAATTCTCTGTTCATAATCCAATTGGTAAAGGAGGTTTTGGAGTTGTATATAAAGCAAAATGGAAAGATTGCGGGTTAGCAATTGCTCTTAAACAATTGAACATTATACCTATAGATGAAAAGACCATTCAAAGAGTTGTTAAAGAGGTAAGAAATTATATTATTGTTATAATAATAATGCAAGAATAATAAATAAAGCTACGAATTAATTCAACACTATATATATTTAGCTTAAAAACATACAAAAAGTTTGCAATAAGCATCCAAATATTATTGAATTTTATGGTGTAACTCGAGGTTAGTAATAATAGTTGAATATTTTTGTATATTGAAAAAATTTCTAAAATATAATTATAATAGATCGGGGATTCTATCATATGCTTTTGCAATTGGCAAATAATGGAGATTTACGTGAATATTTAAAGATAAATTTTTCAAAGCTTGAGTGGACTGATAGATTACGGATGGCCCGTGAAATTTCAGACGGCCTTGAATTCCTACATATACATGATATTATTCATCGAGATCTTGTAAGTGTTTGATTTTATTATTGATATTACACTTGGCTTTACTAGTTAGTAACATCTCGTTATATAGTGATCATGTTTAAGATGTATCAAAATCATCAAACCATGATCATTAGATCGCGAGATGTCATTAATTAGTAAAGAACTAGTAAGCAAAGTGTATATCCAATTTCATCACTTATATCTGATATGATATCTTGAATTTTTTTAAATGACAACGATTTTAATGTTCTATAATTAAATTAAAAATTCTTTTGTTTCAGCATTCCAAAAATATCCTAGTTCATAACGGAAAACTGTTGATTGCAGATTTTGGCTTATCAAAAGACGAGACATCTAAAACTTCAAATGCTAGTGTTCATGGAATGCAAGCATACATTGATCCCCAATGTTTCGAAGACGTATCATATAAACGTAGCAAGAAATCTGATATATATAGCTTTGGAGTAATTCTTTGGGAAATTTCAAGTGGTAGACCGCCATTCCAATCGTTAAACCCTTATGCCATTACTATTCATATATTCAAAGGAGAAAGAGAAATACCTGTAGAAGGTACACCAGACTCATATATTCAACTCTACCAAAAATGTTGGAATGTTGATCCCAACCAACGACCTGAACTTGAAGAAATTCAAGAAAGCCTATTGGATCTATCAGGAAAAGAAAATTTTGGTACGTATAATAAACTGCACGGTTTATAATGAATTATTCTGAATGATTGAGATTCATTATTACTTGCCAATAAAAACATAATTTGGTGGAGTGTTAATTATTTGCGCAATCTTATTAAAAAATTTCTTTTATTATTTAGGTACAAGTAAATTCGACGAATTTATTTCGGATACAACGCTTGAAATCTCAAATTCGGACATTCCATTATCAACTAATTCAAATCATGACTATGAGAAGATATTGGAACAACTTTTTAAATTTATAGACGATTTATCTATGGAATACTTCTTGAACGCGGGGGCAGGAATGTGGGAATTACAACCTAGATCACGTGATGTGAAAGAGCGGGGAGTTGGACTTTTTATACAAATTTTAAATAATTTATCACATGATTTATGCTTTTTTTTTTTACCAAAAAAAGATATGTCGTATAACAAAAATCAATTGCCTTTTTCTTTGTACCGTAGATCACAAAAAATTTTCCGACACATTACGTAATGTCATACCCATTTAACTATAAAATCCAATATATCCTATTGAAGTAAGAGAATAAACGTATAACCGAATATAATCTAATAAATAAAATCTGTATCTGACTTACCACTGTCATACTGTCATATAAATTTATATTAAATGTAACATGTGGCGAATGCTTGCAGTTTTAATTTTAACCACACTCAGAGCTTATGACATTCTCTGATTCTGTATCAAAATTACAAGATTCCGCATGACAGGGCAAATAATAAGTCATGCGAGAATTTGCGTTAATTGCTCTAGCGTTGCCACCTTAATAACCAATCGAATTTCAAGATCAGGTGCAGAAGACACCATTCAGTGCACTAATAAAAAGGCTTTCTGGGACTTTCTTGCATTATTTAACTGAATATAATAGCGAAACCTATCCTTAATTTGCAGCGAAATTTTTTTGTTGAAATCTTTAGATTGGTAAAGTTAGAGTTCTAATAAAGTATAAATTGGCTGGTTCGAATTGAAGCTAATAAACTTTAAATCTCTGAATAATAACAAATGATCTGTTCATTTCGATTATCCCAGTTTTTAACATACAAGAAAACTTATTTAATGAATTACCAACGTAATTCTCTAGATTTCTAGATTTAAATATGAACCTTTTTATGGATCATAATTTATTATATATGCAGACGAGAGCTTACAAAAGGTAAAAACCAGTGCTCTAAGATCATGTATGTAAATATCATTGATTTGCCAAATCTTTTAGATGTAAGTCAGGGACACGGAAAATTTGGATCCAAGTAAATCCAAATATCTAGGTATTTTCCATGTAAATCCAAATTTTCGACCAGTTTTCATAAAGTTAACGATGTTTATTGGTTAGAAAATTAAAAATGTGATCATTAATCAATCAAATCCATCAAAATTTAATATTAGCAAATGTTAATTTTTACTACAGTATCTATGAAAAAGTTATTCTTTATTTTCAGCCATTGCGACCTTTATTATACACATCTTTAATTCACTACCTTACTACTTAACCAGTTACGCTTACTATGTAGTCCTATAACATTAAGCAATAATATTGCTTAATTTTATACATCATATATATTATATGGATGTATAAGCATAAGCTTATTGTTATCATAATAACATGTTAAATAGTATACATTAGGTCTTCAAGTTTAAACTTTATACATAATGCTTCAATTTTCTTTTCTTGTTATAACTTGTAATAAATATTTTGGGTAGTAGATTATTTTGGATTGTCTCTTAACAGTGAATATTAATATTCGTGTAAAGCCACCATGTGATGTTTTTGTTACATTTTCATAAAGTATAAATAAGTTACCCGGCAATTAACATCAACCAATCTTGTTCTAACGGAAAACAGATTTTCAGCAAAGATTGATTTTTGTGATAATTTGACCTAGATTATAAAAATAATATTGACTAAAAATTGTCCAAATTTATCCAAATATTTGCGATTTACAAAATAAAAATTTTGCGACTAATAAAAATAATTTTTCCGTGTCTCTGATGTACCATTCGGGTAACCGTGTACCCAATCACGCGACCCGAAATTTTTGTCAACCGGCTCAGACTTTTAGCAACCCGAAACCTTTTACTAATCAGGTGATCCGAAATTGTTATGGGCTAGAATCTTACAGCTGTTTTCATAACACTTGAAAAATTGCCGATGAATGAATAGGTAAGTTCTCATTAATTCGGTTTTCAGCTACCCCAGAATTTATGAAAACAACTGTAATCTATCGCAAACAATGCTTTACTCGAGTAAATAATTGGTTTTTATGTGCCGTTACGTGCAACTATGAACAAAATTTTGAAACCTTACCTGAAAGACTAAACCAAAAATGCTTTATGATATTAAAATTCATAACGCAGGATATGTTCATGCTGAAATTTCATAGCGATAATCCGTCTAAGCGTATTTTAGTATTTACCAAATTTTTTGTGATAATCGGATAACCCGGTATCCGGTTTAAATTTCGGGTACCCGGTTGATTGACCCGACAGGTTCAGAGGTTACGGATAGAATCCTATTACAGTCCAGTACCGGAAAAGCAAGTCGATTTGGCTCAAGGAATAACCGATTTAAAAATTGAGAATGAGAAAGTATTGATTGTTACTGATTTTATTTTGAAAACTCATTTTTAAATAAAATTGAACTCACGCTCTTATTAATATAATACATTACGCGTTATTGATTATTGGCCGGAGCGTAGCGACGGTCAATTAGTGTCTATGCAAAGTGATACAAAAATTACTTTCCTGATGTGCTTCAATTGTAAAAATCTTGACAAATTTTACTTTTTTGATATACTTGCATATTATGATGTAAATCTTATCAGAAATGGTATGATATTTGGAAATTTTTTGTCCGCACGCGTGTCTATATTTGTGCTTTAATGTTACCAACATATGCATATTAACGCGTTTGTGTAATATGATGATGATGGGCTCCGTGATACTATATGCAGTACAATATCAGATATAGTATTTAAATATTTTGGCTCCGGCCCTACAATGCTACGCATTAGCCTAGTGAGTATTAAAAAATAAATTACTTTTGTTTTATCAAACGCAGATCTCACAATCACTCAATGCTGATTGGTCAGTTGTTTGTTTTGATGTTATAAATTTTATAAACAAACCTTCATGTTCAAAAATTCACTACACTCTTTTTTTTCTTAAATTAATTTTCGACTACTTTTCGACTTCATAACGCAACACTTTTTTTTTTTCTTATAATATTTTAGTTCTCAACTTCAAAACGATAATGAAGACGGCAATGAAGGTTAGTATTATGTTCATGAACATTTCGGGAATGGAAGGTTGTCTACTATATCGGGTCTAATGGTTTTGTATGAGAAATCGGTTACATGGGACTTTTCACTGGGTTCATAGGAGAATTTAGTTATGAGCTTTCCTGATCCTAATATAGTAGCAATCTTGGCTTATTACAATATGGGAGGAACGTCGTTTGCCAGTACTGGGAAGTCAGTAGGCTATTAACGTATATGGCTTGATAAGAGTGTCTAGTTGCGCAACTAGCAGCTTCGTGCTGGCTTGATAAGAGTCATTGGCTCTTTGGCAAGTGAGTTGACCCAGTTAACTGGCCTTTGGCAAGTATTAGTTTGTACTGTCTTTTTGGAAGTGCCGAGTCGGAACCAAGGACTTCTCGTAATAAACAACATAGTGTTAGCTATTTTAATACTTTATTTTGTATTTTACTAACTTTATTTTTTTAATAGTTTAAAATAATAGATTATTCGATTTTCAAACTACAGAAAACCTCCAATATCGGGAAGAGATGTGAAACTTTATTATGGATGAGTTCCCATATTTTATACGACATTATTTCGCTCATGTCTGTAATATTTATAGCTGATTTTAATTTATTTTTGAGATATTAATTTTTTAAAAAATTTCCGTCGTAATTATAATTTAAATTAAATAAAATAATTTAATTAGTTATAGAAATTAATTGCTTGTTTCTCGTGTAAATTTGGTACTAAATTTTGTTATATATTTACTATATATAAATACTGTATTCAGAGTGAATTTTCATACGGGTGATTCTTGTAAAAATTCCTTTTTATTAATAAAATTATTAATAAAGTTATTCGTTAATTTACAATCAAAAGAATTTTTTCTTTAAAACAATAAAAATATAATGAAATACCTGAGTGGTGGAAACTCTAAAGTCCTTCATGGTATGATGAAATGCCTAAACTCACGTCTATCTTCCGTGAACACATAATAATTCTGAATTTAAACCGGTTTATCAGAGTTTTACAGCCAAATTAAACCATTTACTATAGTATAAAGCCGATTTACCATTACAGTATTAAAATTTATTTTACACAAAAAATTTTCTATTAGTATACATATACAAGTATATTGATATCTCAAATTCTGATTATTGTATAAGCTAGCTTTGAGAATTCTAACAAAAAATATTGAAAACTCTTAATTGATACTAGCATATAAAACACGAGTATAATGGTAAATCAATGTAATGTAAAATTTAAAGAAAAAAAATTAAACTAGTTTAAAGGGTTAGGGTTACAGTAGAAGATAGTTTAATAATAAAATTTGCATATATTTTTCGTTAAACCCTAAAGTAATTTCACAAGCAGAATTACTTTTTATACATTAATGAACAAATAGAAATTGTCAAAAATATTGCAAAATTTTAGTAAAAAATTTTCCAACTCTAAAGCTAATTTTACCCTAACTTTATACTTTGTTAATTGTTTTTTGTCTTATAATTTATACTGTATGTTACACTATTTTGTAAATTAATAATTTAAATACGTACACGAAACTACTAAATTTTACATAAATATTTGTTTGAACCTATATATTTATATAAATACAGTATTATTTTTTCAAATAAATTAAAATGACAATTAATGAGTTTATTTTTTTTTATAAATAACTAAAAAAGAAATATTCTTCACAAATTCAATTAATATAACTAAAAATCCTATTAACAAAGTTACAAGTTATGAGCATGTCTAAAATTTTCACCCGCATAAATAGCATCAGAACCTAATTCTTTTTCAATAAGTAATAATTGATTATATGGGGTGTCCCCTATTAAAAGGGCCCATTTTTACAATCATCTCATTTTGAGATAATTGAGTTTAACCATTTGTTTTGATTTTCGGACTGATCCGGGATTAACCAAATTTCACACTTTTGATTGGTTAAATGTAGCAGGTGACTATCGGGTAGTCTCGTGATGTGCTTGGCCTTAGACAACTTCGTTTAATATTTCTTTTACGTTATCTCTATTTTTTATTATGCAAATCGACTTTCATTTATAATTGAAAAATGTCAATCATGTTAAAATTTACATGAATCTAATAAAAACTCAATTTTTGAAAAATTGTAAAAATGGGCCCTTTTAATAGGAGACACCCCATATTAGCCAATCTTTCGGAGCGGCATGGTGCACCAGTTTTAATCTGCCCGGACGTAAACCAACCACAAGATCAGCAAAAGTATCTTCAGTTCTCCAGATCGGTGAGAAACCATTACACCCCATCCACTCCCTTGAGATAATTTGGAACTTATATATATAAAAAAAAATTCCTTAATATAAAGGGATAAATAGTGAATAATCAAATTAAAATTAAAGATATTAATTAGAGCTTCGATCCTTAATCCGACAACCCAAATTGATCTTTAAATCTAAACAGATTCAGATATCCAGATCAGAGATTTTTACTCGGATTGATCNAATAAAGTTATTCGTTAATTTACAATCAAAAGAATTTTTTCTTTAAAACAATAAAAATATAATGAAATACCTGAGTGGTGGAAACTCTAAAGTCCTTCATGGTATGATGAAATGCCTAAACTCACGTCTATCTTCCGTGAACACATAATAATTCTGAATTTAAACCGGTTTATCAGAGTTTTACAGCCAAATTAAACCATTTACTATAGTATAAAGCCGATTTACCATTACAGTATTAAAATTTATTTTACACAAAAAATTTTCTATTAGTATACATATACAAGTATATTGATATCTCAAATTCTGATTATTGTATAAGCTAGCTTTGAGAATTCTAACAAAAAATATTGAAAACTCTTAATTGATACTAGCATATAAAACACGAGTATAATGGTAAATCAATGTAATGTAAAATTTAAAGAAAAAAAATTAAACTAGTTTAAAGGGTTAGGGTTACAGTAGAAGATAGTTTAATAATAAAATTTGCATATATTTTTCGTTAAACCCTAAAGTAATTTCACAAGCAGAATTACTTTTTATACATTAATGAACAAATAGAAATTGTCAAAAATATTGCAAAATTTTAGTAAAAAATTTTCCAACTCTAAAGCTAATTTTACCCTAACTTTATACTTTGTTAATTGTTTTTTGTCTTATAATTTATACTGTATGTTACACTATTTTGTAAATTAATAATTTAAATACGTACACGAAACTACTAAATTTTACATAAATATTTGTTTGAACCTATATATTTATATAAATACAGTATTATTTTTTCAAATAAATTAAAATGACAATTAATGAGTTTATTTTTTTTTATAAATAACTAAAAAAGAAATATTCTTCACAAATTCAATTAATATAACTAAAAATCCTATTAACAAAGTTACAAGTTATGAGCATGTCTAAAATTTTCACCCGCATAAATAGCATCAGAACCTAATTCTTTTTCAATAAGTAATAATTGATTATATGGGGTGTCCCCTATTAAAAGGGCCCATTTTTACAATCATCTCATTTTGAGATAATTGAGTTTAACCATTTGTTTTGATTTTCGGACTGATCCGGGATTAACCAAATTTCACACTTTTGATTGGTTAAATGTAGCAGGTGACTATCGGGTAGTCTCGTGATGTGCTTGGCCTTAGACAACTTCGTTTAATATTTCTTTTACGTTATCTCTATTTTTTATTATGCAAATCGACTTTCATTTATAATTGAAAAATGTCAATCATGTTAAAATTTACAAGAATCTAATAAAAACTCAATTTTTGAAAAATTGTAAAAATGGGCCCTTTTAATAGGAGACACCCCATATTAGCCAATCTTTCGGAGCGGCATGGTGCACCAGTTTTAATCTGCCCGGACGTAAACCAACCACAAGATCAGCAAAAGTATCTTCAGTTCTCCAGATCGGTGAGAAACCATTACACCCCATCCACTCCCTTGAGATAATTTGGAACTTATATATATAAAAAAAAATTCCTTAATATAAAGGGATAAATAGTGAATAATCAAATTAAAATTAAAGATATTAATTAGAGCTTCGATCCTTAATCCGACAACCCAAATTGATCTTTAAATCTAAACAGATTCAGATATCCAGATCAGAGATTTTTACTCGGATTGATCAAAGAACTTAAATAACGGATCTAAAGACGTGCTAAAAAGCTAGCCTTATATGTAATCTAATACGGATTCAATCCGGATTTAATAGGATCCGGATTGCCCGTCAAAAATAGGATCGAAGCTCTAATATTAATACTTACGCCTTAATAGACTCACTAACAGTACCAATTTGATTGACCTTTAACAGAAGGGTATTACAAGCCTCTCTTTCTATAGCAGTAGTAATTCTAGTAGGATTAGTGACAGTCAAATCATCACCAACAATTTGAATATTGCAAGATTGAGATAACTCCAAGCGGACCAATCATCTTGGTCAAATGGATCTTCAATGGGATATTCTTGAACGAATTCATTATACAAATAGCAAGTTTTTCACCAGATAACCATTTAGATTTATCAGAATTTGGATTTTTAAAATCTAAATCGCATGAACAATCTTTATAAAATTCAGAAGCTGCCACATCCATAGCAATCTTTACTTTATCGGTATAACCAGCTTTTTTAACGGTTTCTTTGAGCAATTCAAGACCTTCCTTGTTATCTTGTATGTTTGGAGCAAAACCACCTTCATCCCCAACATTAGTAGCGTCTTGACCATACTTTGATTTGATAACAGATTTCAAAGAATGATAAACTTCAGAACCAATCTTCATAGCTTCAGTAAAAGAACATGCACCAGTTGGAAGAATCATAAATTCTTGCATAGCAAGTTTATTACCAGCGTGAGAACCACCATTGATCACATTAAAAGCAGGTACGGGAAGAACATAAGGTTTTTTACTTCCAGCAAGATCAGCTATGCGTGCAGCCTTAGCGACAGCAAGAGATACACCAAGAATTGCATTTGCACCAAGATTTAATTTATTTGGGGTTCCGCCTAATTTATGGAGGAAATCATCAACGTAGTTTACTGTTTAATTTACCATAGTATGTATAGGAAATAGTGCATGAATATGTACTGTACTTAATATCGATATAATTTTTAGATAGATCTTTATCACGTGTTCGGTGCAACCAACACCAAGTGATTATTATAAATGCGATCAGATCAACTGTTAATTTTATTAAATTGATCTGAGAGCACTCTGCCAACCCAAGTTGAGGCGAGTTAAAATATGTTTTTAAAGTTGGAGAAACTTGGAACAACCTGGAGTAGCTATAGAATCTCCTAGAGTAAAAAGTTAATCTACTTTACTGGATTCCAACTAAAGATGCTGATGAAATAAAATTAGAACGGTGAAATAGTTTCACCACTACTGGTGAAGCTGGCGTTGAATTGGCGAAATTGGTAAAACTAATCTCACCAGCATCTCTAAGTCCAACCCAATAACAAGATGCCAACTATCTCTGAAATTGTGAGGATCCAAAAGCCATTAAGTAGCGTTATAAGTCGACTATGGATTTGGTAGAAACTGTTACGGCTTATTCCGTAACTCGTCACGACATAAGCTTTAGTTAGTTACAGCTTAGGTTGTAACAGCTTCAACAGCTTCTCAAAGTCAACTTAGGAATTTAAGTCAATGTTTTGAAAAATCAGCTTAGTTATTTAATAAGCATTTATTTGTACACCATTCGAAGTCATAGGAAGGTAGAGTTTTGTTGCCCAGGTAACTAATTTACAATATTTAACACTTTTTAAGAATTCAACATTATTAAAAAAACAATTTCCATCGTATCATGTTGGCGGATTTGGTTAAAAACCAAATCTGCCGATATATGTACAACTTCGCAAAGACGCTAATATTTATGCGTAAAATAGCAAAGATAATTAGAATTTCACTTTATATCTTTTATAATGAATCATTCATTAGGTGGTAAATATATATAAATGAGGATTGAGTTAATTGATTAATAATACCTTATAACCTGAAAGGATAATTGACAACTGAAGCGCATCGTCACCAAACGAAAATCTAGAGTACTTCTGTACTTGAATAGTCTAGTTTAAGGGTGATAATAATTATGAAATAATTATCCTGTTAATAACAAATTTAACTTAGGATCACTCACATCTTTGATTCTAATAAAAACTTCCATTTATACCATAGATTAATTGAAATGGTCAACAAAAAATTTTAAAATTTTTTTTATATGATTTATTAAAAATGTTTTGAAAACGAAAAAAATTTTTTATGAAATTTTAATTTTAATTATTCAATAATGTGACAAATAATGCCAATTTTTTGAGAGGTTAAGTATTTTTATAAAACTCGAGATGGTTACGTAAATTAAAATTAAAACTCGAAATATTTTACGTTGATTAAATGAGTGATGCCAAATTAAAACTTGAAAGTGAATATTCAATTTTTAAATGTGGCGAGCGATATAAATAATAAATCGCTATGGTTGTAATTAGACTTTAATTTAGGCGCACCCACAAAAATTATTTCTCCCGTAATTTTTTGATCAAGTTTCAAGATCAGGTGCAAAATCGAAACGACTCCACTTTTTTTACAAAAAAATCAATAACTCGAAATTTTAATTAAGAAATCACCTTCTGCGGCCTAATTAAAAATGTTTCTCGTGAATTTTACTACGTGTATTAGGCATCAAGCTACCCTAACCCTAACTATAACGCAATTTATTGGCTTTAATTTTTTTACGAATTTCGTGGGTGCGTACCCGAAATCGTATAAGATTATCGTTATGCATTCATGCAGTCTCAAACTGCAGCGAACTCTGGATCTTGCAATTCTATAGTTCTAAGTTTTAACTGTTTAAACGAAATCATATACACTTGTAGAGGTTAAATAAACATTTTAAACAATTTCGCTTCGATTCAGCATTTAATAATTACATATAAAAATAAATTATTAAATTATGGTATATTCAGAAGAATGGCTCCAAAAGGCTATTCACAAAGGTTACTTTAAGTCTTACAACTATTCTGAATTCTCTGTTCATAATCCAATTGGTAAAGGAGGTTTTGGAGTTGTATATAAAGCAAAATGGAAAGATTGCGGGTTAGCAATTGCTCTTAAACAATTGAACATTATACCTATAGATGAAAAGACCATTCAAAGAGTTGTTAAAGAGGTAAGAAATTATATTATTGTTATAATAATAATGCAAGAATAATAAATAAAGCTACGAATTAATTCAACACTATATATATTTAGCTTAAAAACATACAAAAAGTTTGCAATAAGCATCCAAATATTATTGAATTTTATGGTGTAACTCGAGGTTAGTAATAATAGTTGAATATTTTTGTATATTGAAAAAATTTCTAAAATATAATTATAATAGATCGGGGATTCTATCATATGCTTTTGCAATTGGCAAATAATGGAGATTTACGTGAATATTTAAAATTAAATTTTTCAAAGCTTGAGTGGACTGATAGATTACGGATGGCCCGTGAAATTTCAGACGGCTTTGAATTCCTACATATACATGATATTATTCATCGAGATCTTGTAAGTGTTTGATTTTATTATTGATATTACACTTGGCTTTACTAGTTAGTAACATCTCATGATATAGTGATCACGTTTTGATGACTTTAGTATTATTCGAAATCACCTCATTAAGATGTATCAAATCATCAAACCATGTTCATTAGATCGCGAGATGTCATTAATTGTCCGGAGCGTAGTGGAGGACTTACATTTTCGGTAATTGGTCGATCACGTGATCAGCACCTACTAGAGGTCAACGCAGATCTCACAATCACTCAATGCTGATTGGTCAGTTGTTTGTTTTGATTTTATAAACAAACCTTCATGTTCTACGCTTTTTTTTTTTCTTAAATTTGACTACTTTTCGACTTCATAAAGTTAATAAACAAACCTTTATACAACACTTTTTTTTTTTTCTTATTAAACAATAATATTTTAGTTTTCAACTTCAAAACGATAATGAAGGACGGCAACGAAGGTTAGTATTATGTTCATGAACATTTTGGGAATGGAAGGTTGTCTACTATATCGGGTCTAATGGTTTTGTATATACATGTTGGCAAAATCCCGACTTACTATAGTTTGGGATTTGTCCGTCATCCCAAATCCCAAATCCCAAATTCTAGTATAACTAATATCTCAAAAACTTTATTAATAATCTTTATTTAAACAAATCATATATATTCTTATAGTTATAAATAATATATTTACAAAATATTAAGATTATTTATTTGATTTAATCTTTTATAAATAGCAATTGTTTTTTTATTATTTGGAATTTGTCCGGGTTTTGCCAGCATGTATAGTTTTGTATGAGAAATCGGTTACATGGGCTTTTCACTGGGTTCGTAGGAGAATTTAGTTATGAGCTTTCCTGATCCTGATATAGTAGCAATCTTGGCTTATTACAATATGGGAGGAACTTCGTTTGCCAGTACTGGCTTGCAGAGGAAGTCAGTAGGCTATTAACGTATATGGCTTGATAAGGGTGTCTAGTTGCGCAACTAGCAGCTTCGTGCTGGCTTGATAAGAGTCACTGGCTCTTTGGCAAGTGAGTTGACCCAGTTAACTGGCCCTTTGGCAAGTATTAGTTTGTACTGGCTTTTTTGGAAGTGACAAGTCGGAACCAAAGACTTCTAGTAATAAGCAACATAGTATTAGCTATTTTAATACTTTATTTTGTATTTTACTAACTTTATTTTTTTAATAGTTTAAAATAATAGAATATCTGATTTTCTAACTACAGAAAACCTCCAATATCGGGAAGAGAAGTGAAACTTTATTATGGATGAGTCCCCATTTTCATACGACATTATTTCGATTTTAATTTATTATCGAGATATTAATTTTTAAAAAATGTATTAAAAAATTTCCGTTGTAATTATTGTAATTTATAATTTAAATTATATAAAATAATTTAATTAGTTATTATAGAAATTAATTGCTTATTTCTCGTGTAAATTTGGTACAAAATTATGTTATATATTTACTATGTATAAATACTGTATTCAGAGTGAATTTTCATACGGGTAATTCTTGTAAAAATTCCTTTTTATTAATAAAATTATTAATAAAATTATTCGTTAATTTACAATCGAGAAAATTTTTTCTTTAAACAATAAAAATATAAAATGAAATACCTGAGTGGTGGAAACTCTAAAGTCCTTCATGGTATGATGAAATGCCTAAACTCACGTCTATCTTTCATGAACACATAATGATTCCGAATTTAAACCCGGTTTTACAGCCAAATTAAAACATTTACTACTGTATAAAGCCGATTTACTATTACAGTATTAAAGTTTATTTTACATAAAAAATTTTCTATACTGTATTGATATCTCAAATTCTGATTATCTGTTATTGTATTAACTAGCTTTGGGAATTCTAACAAAAAATATTGAAAACTCTTAATTGATACTAGCATATAAAACACGTAAATCAATGTAATATAAAATTTAAAGAAAAAAATTAAACTAGTTTAAAGGATTAGGGTTACAGTAGAAGATAGTTTATAATAAAATTTTTGCATATATTTTTCGTTAAACCCTCAAAAGTAATTTCATAAGCAGAATTTTGAGTCACTACTTTTTATACATTAGTGTACAAATAGAAATTGTCAAATTATTTCTTGCAAAATTTTAGTAAAAAATTTTCCAACTCTAAAGTTAACTTTACCCTAACTTTAAACTGGGTTAATTTTTTTTGTCTTATAATTTATACTGTACGTTACATGATTTTGTAAATTAATAACTTAAATACGTATATGAAATTTATGAAACTACTAAATTTTACACAATTATTTGTTTGAGCCTATATATTTATATAAATATTACTTTTTCAAATAAATTAAAACGACAATTATTTTTTTTTATAAATAACTAAAAAAGAAATATTCTTCACAAATTCTAAGAATTAATATAACTAAAAATCCTATTAACAAAGTTACAAGTTATGAGCATGTCTAAAATTTTCAGCCGCATAAATAACATCAGAACCCAATTCTTCTTCAATACATAATAATTGATTATATTTAGCCAAACTTTCAGAGCGGCATGGTGCACCAGTTTTAATCTGCCCGATATGTAAACCAACCACAAGATCAGCGATAAAAGTATCTTCAGTTTCTCCAGATTGGTGAGAAACCATCCACTCTCTTGAGATAATTTGTCACTTATTATTGTAAAAAAAAAAATTCCTTAATATAAAGGGATAAATAGTGAATTATCAAATTAAAATAAAGATATTAATACTTACGCCTTAATAGACTCACTAACAGTACCAATTTTAACAGAAGGGCATTACAAGCCTCTTTTCCTATAGCAGTAGTAATTCTATAGGATTAGTGACAGTCAAATCATCACCAACAATTTGAATATTGCGAGATTTATACTCCAAGCAGACCAATCATCTTGGTCAAATGGATCTTAAATTGAAACAATGGGATATTCTTGAATGAATTCTTTATACAAATAGCAAGCTTTTCACCAGAGAACCATTTAGATTTATCAGAATTTGGATTTTTAAAATCTAAATCGTATGAACAATCGTTATAAAATTCAGAGGTTGCCACATCCATAGCAATCTTTACATTATCGGTATAACCAGCTTTTTTAATGGCTTCTTTGAGCAATTCCAGACCTTCCTTGTTATCTTGTATGTTTGGAGCAAAAACCACCTTCATCACCAACATTAGTATACTTTGATTTGATAACAGATTTCAAAGAATGATAAACTTCAGAACCAATCTTCATAGTTTCAGTAAAAGAACATGCACCAGTTGGAAGAACCATAAATTCTTGCATAGCGAGTTTTTACCAGCGTGAGAACCACCATTGATCACATTAAAAGCAGGTACGGGAAGAACACAAGGTTTTTTTTACTTCCAGCAAGATCAGCTATGTGTGCATAAAGTGGAATGCACTATACAATAACATTATTGTAAAAAAAAAAAAAAAAAAACCGATAAATAAAAAAATAATGAAGATATATAATATTTCATAATAATTATACCTTTTCAGCAGCACCAGCCTTAGCGACAGCAAGAGAATTGCATTTGCACCAAGATTTGATTTATTTGGGGTTCCATTTAATTTAAAGAGGAAATCATAAACGGCTAGTTTACTGTTTAATTTACCATAGTATGTATAGGAAATAGTGCATGAATACTGAAGAATTTGGGATGTATGTATTTGATATACAGGCATTCGATCGATATAATTTTAGATGTAGCGCGGCAGATCTTTATCACGTGTTCGGTGCAACCGACACAAAGTGCTAACTTCAAGATCTTCGTTTTATCTTTATTACGTACTGTTGAACCTACAAGTTTCGAAACAAAAATAGGAATGCAGCAAGGTTGAGGCGAGTTTAAAAATGTTTTTAAAGTTGGAGAAACTTGGAAAACCCGGAGTAGCTATAGAACCTCCTAGAGTAAAAAGTTAATCTACTGGAGTCCAACTAAAGATGCTAGTGAAATAAAATTAGAGCGGTGAAATAGTTTCACCACTACTGGTGTTGAATTGGTGAAATTGGTAAAACTAATCTCACCAGCATCTCTAAAATCCAACCCAATAACAAAATGCCAACTATCTCTGAAAACAAATTGTGAAATTTCAAGTGGCCGACCACCATTCCAATCGATAAATCCTTGTGCCATTATTATTCAGGTATTCCAAGGAAAAAGAGAAATACCTATAGAAGGTACACCAGACTCATACATTCAACTCTATGAAAGATGTCGGAACTATGATCCCAACCAGCGTCCTGAACTTGAAGAAATTCAAAAAAACCTATTGGATCTATCGGGAAAAGAAAATTTTGGTATGTATAATAAACTGCACGGTTAATAATGAATTATTCTGAATGATTGAGATTCATTATTATTACTTGCCAAATAAAAACACAATTTGGTGGAGTGTTAATTATTTGCACAATCTTATTAAAAAAATTTTTGTCTTTTATTATTTAGGTACAAGTAAATTCGACGAATTTATTTCGGATACTACGCTTGAAATCTCAAATTCGGAAATTCCATTATCAACTAATTCAAATCATGACTATGAGAAGATATTGGAACAACTTTTTAAATTTATATACGATTTATCTATGGAATACTTCTTGAACGCGGGGCAGGAATGTGGGAATTACAATCTCGATCACGTGATGTGAGAGTGGGACTTTTTATACTTTTTTATACAAATTTTAAATAATTTATCACATGATTTATGTTGCATGCTTTTTTTTTTTACCAAAAAAAGATATGTCGTATATAAACAAAAAACAAAACATATACTATAATATTTATATGATCAACTATTTATATGTAATTTATCATGGTGCAGATTTATGTTCATGAATGCAAATCAATTTATCGCTATTCAATAAAATAAATATGTCGTATAACAAAAAATAAGCAAATCCATTCTTTTTGATAAAAATAAACTACATGTAGATATATGAGATTACAAAAAATTTTCCGACATCTTACGTAATGTCGTACCCGTTTAACCTTTTATCTGAAAGGATTATTACTAGTAAAATCCATATATCCTATTGAAGTAAGAGGATAAACGTATAACCGAATATAATCTAATAAATAAGTGCAGTCAAATACCACTGTATATAAATTTATATTAAATGTAACATGTGGCAATACTTGCAGTTTTGATTTAAATAATAAGTCGTGAGAATTTGCGTTAATTGCAGAATTGAACAACCTTTGCGCCTGCCCATGCTCTGGGAGTTTTTCAACTGCTCTAGCGTTGCAACCTTAAGGTATTTTAATAACCAATCGAATTTCAAGATCAGGTGTAGCAGAAGACACCATTCAGTGCACTAATAAAAAGGCTTTTCTGGGACTGTTTTGCATTAATAAAGTCCTTTTTAACTTAATATAATAGCGAAACCTGTCCTTAATTTGCATCGAAATTTTTTTGGTGAAATCTTTAGATTGGTAATGTTAGAGTTCTAATAAAGTATAAATTGGCTGGTTCGAATTGAAGCAAATAAACTTTAAAATCTCTGAATAGTAACAAATGATCTGTTCATTTCGATTATCCCAGTTTTTAACATACAAGAAAACTTATTTAATGAATTACCAACGTAATTCTCTAGATTTCTAGATTTAAATATGAACCTTTTTATGGATCATAATTTATTATATATGCAGACGAGAGTTTACAAAAGGCAAAAACCAGTGCTCTAAGATCATGTATGTAAATATCATTGATTTGCCAAATCTTTTAGATGTAAGTCAGGGACACGGAAAAATTTGGATCCAAGTAAATCCAAATATCTAGGTATTTTTAAAGTTAACGATTTTTATTGGTTAGAAAATTAAAAATGTGAACCAAATCCATCAAAATTTAATATTAGCAAATGTTAATTTTTACTACAGTATCTATGAAAAAGTTATTCTATTTATTTTCAGCCATTGCGACCTTTATTATACACATCTTTAATTCACTACTTTACTACTTAACCAGTTACGCTTACTATGTAGTCCTATAACATTAAGCAATAATATTGCTTAATCTTATACATCCATATATTATATGGATGTATAAGCATAAGCTTATTGTTATCATAATAACATGTTAAATAGTATACATTAGGTCTTCAAGTTTAAACTTTATACATAATGCTTCAATTTTATTTTCTTGTTTAAGAACCTACATAGTCAATATAACTTGTAATAAATATTTTGGGTAATAGATTATTTTGGATTGTCTCTTAACAGTGTTAGTTCGGGTTTCGACGAACTAACCAATTTAAGCAGGCCTAATAGAAATGCAGTAAATTGCTCTATAAGGAACTTTTGAAGTCTTTTTACTATAAGAACCGCCATATTTACACGAAAAGAAACAATATCACTGAACCTTTTTTTGTAAATAAGATGGGTAAAAATATTAGATGTGCTCAAAACTTTAAAAACATGATAAGCATAATATTTTCCTAAACATGAATACTTTACTTTAAAATAATAATTATAACGATAATAAATTCAAAAACTCAAAAAAAAAAAAAAGCACATTGAAAGACTAAATTTGAAGCCTTTCCGGAAGATTTGTCGGAAAATCATGTCTGTTACCTCGATTATTGATTACGCTGTTGCTTTTAAAATGCGGTTACCGCTAATACATCTGATGAAATCGGGCATTATGAATACATTTGATGGAATCATGTTTAACTCTGATCGTCACTTGAGAACAAAAAACTAAAAAACCGTTAGAAAACATTAAATTATAATACGAACTTAATTTTTTATCATAAAAAAAAATTAATAAATTGATTATTTTTAATAATAATAAATATTTATTAAGCTTACTCTTATATGACGGCATTTATAGATCATAAATCAAAGACTTACCTCAGATAACTGATCAAATCATCAGTAAAAAAAAAAAAAGTATGATTTATGAATCGAATTTTTATATACTCACAATTTCCCAATTTCTGCAAAAAAAAAATTCATTCTTTTGCAGTATAATGTCAACTATTAAGATTTGGTGTCTTGAACGTGGAAGTAGTTGTAGTTCGGCTTTTTATGTTACCGTTAAAAGCAATAATAATATTTTCGATCTCAAGAAAGCTATCTTCAACGAAATTAGTGCTTCTTGCAATATAAAACCAAAGGACCTTAATTTATGGAAAGTCAACTTTAACCAAAATATATCTGATAATGTTCCTTTTGATAGTATATTAAGAGATGAAATGAGAATAAGAAATCCATCAAGTTTGATTAGAGATATTTTTCGTGGTGCTGAAGGAAGTAATATTAGAATTATTTTTGAAACACCTGCTACTAGTGGTAAGTATGTTATAATAAATTTATGAAAATTAGTTTAACAAGTTATATATGATAACATTCTTGCTGAAGGGCATTATTAATTGGCCGTGAAAAATTATTACCACGGGAATGCCTACGTTGATTGAAATAACATACTAACGATAATTTTTATGTATATTCGTAGATTTCACCTGTTTATCCATCCATTCAATAGAAACTACTGAAACATATTCCAATATTGTGAATGAATACACGAGGAGATTTCTTAGCGATGAATCTGATGGATTTGGATGGTATTCATATTCAGGTAATTTAAATATATAGATGTAAAAATATTCTTTTTCAAGTTCATTATATTTATTCTCATTTTGATTTTAAAAATAATAATATATGGTGATTAAAAAATTGAAGAAACCGATTATGATAGCTATTAAAAGTTTATTATATAACAATAATATTTTTTTAGAAATATGATCATACTGTAAATGCTTTAGTGCGATGCTTTTCCATAGTTTTTTTTTGCCTGTTGTTCATTTTTTTTATTTTATAATCAATATATTTATATATATATATTTGTTTTTGCCATTTTGAAAGGTAGTTTTGATTGCTTCCATTAAATAATATAAAATAAAAATATATAAAAATTTCTTTTTTGTTAATATCGTAATGTCTTATTTTTAATAACGTCTTTCTTTCGAATTAAGATATATCAAATAATAGTATGCCATTAAAAGCATTCTATATATTATTCTTATATAATGAAGAACGATCCTATTAACAAGACTCCTGGCAAAGGAATATACAAGTTACATCTGTACTCTTCAGCCTAAATCACAAGACAAAAAAAAATCACACTAGATGAAATACCATATAGTTCAAATCAAGAATATTAAACCGTTTGATCAATATTAAATTATATAGTTTGGTTATATAACCGGTTTAGCATCTTCTATCCAATCTAAATCTAATCAGGTTTTTTCTTAACGTTAATATATCACTGATAACTCTCGACTATACAGTGATCGCTGAAAGATTTATAAAAGTAACTTGTGCCTTTGATAGTTCGAGAACAACAGATTCATTTTGTTAATAATTTTAGGTTTATTGAATATAATACGTATATATATATGTGTACATATGTAATATACATAACAGTTAACAGTTACTAATACTTCGGTCTTGCTGTTTCCAAAAATGATATGTAGATTTCCAATCAAATAAGTTTATATTATCAGGCGCATTTTCATGAATCATTAAAAGCATATTGAGTGTATCCACATTCATACGATTTCGCATCTTATCCTTAATTAATTTATGTTGAGAAAAGACGCGTTCTACATGTGCATTAGATAGTGGAATAATAAGAGTAAGTTTAACTAGTAAAGAAATATTAGGAAATTCAGTATAAAAATATGGTTTCGTATAAAAAATAAAATGCCATCCATTTACAATTAAATTTCCGAATAGATTTCATCATTTCTTTAACTATTCCCCATTCTTGTTTTAATTCTTGTTTATCAATTAATGCTGAAATTATTTTTCCGTTATTAGTCTCCTTATCATTACCATAAAAATCAGCTAGTATCGGCATTTCAATAATTTGGCAGGTCACATTCCTTACGAAGTAATAACCTTGGTTCAAAAATTTTCATTGCGTTATATAAATTGGTATCTGGCAAGCGAGATTTTAGCCTTTGAATTAATGCTAGTGCAAATTCAAATATCGAAGATGGAAGTTGTTCTGGGTTTATAAAATTTTCTGTCATATATCTGATATGTTGATAAGTGCGTATATTGGTGGTGTATTATCATATCCAATAAATTGCGTCGTAATTGCTGATATTGTTGTTTCTAAATTAAATTGAATATCGGAAATTGATACATAGTCTCGTTGAAATATATTAATCAGTTTAGTTAAAATATACATTAAATCAGCTAAAAACTTTGTAGTTAATACAAAGTTTAAATTCAAAACAATCAACTAATTTTTAGCTTTTTCTTTACCTTGCTTATTGTCGGCTGTTATAAAATCATCTTTAACAGAATCGAGAATTTGATGCAAAATTATGAACCATTTTTGACATAGAAAGCCACCGAGTATTAATAATATTGAAACGCCAGTTTTTGAACCTAGAATAAATATTATAACAATATATAGTTAATAAGATAAGTATATCTGATATATAATAATTATAATAAAAATATTTATTTTTATTTATATATTTACCCATCATTGTCGAAGCACCATCACTGCCAAAATGCGCAATATTCTCAATATTCAAATCTTTGTTAAATATAAAATTCTTTAATTTTTCAAAAATATATTTTTTGCTCTACAATTTTCTAATTTCATTACACTCATATAACGAATAACTGGTACATTAAGTGACATATATTGTGTTGCAATATCAAGATGTTTTTCATTTATAGAATTACTTTCATTGATCATAATACTCCAGTTTTTTGCTAACTTAATTTCATTAACGATTACATGTACGATTGCCATAGCAAATTTTCAAGCTGCAACATGATTTAGATAGGTACCATAACCTTTATATTCTGAAGATTTTCTAAACTAAGTGCAGAAATTTTAAGTATTTGAGGATCTGAAGAAATACCATCACTGCTCGAAACTAAATTATATAAATCAGGATATACATTAAAAGAAATATGCTTTTTGGCTGCAAAATAGACACATTTCATTTGTCACATAATTTTCATATCGATATCATCAAATTGATGAAGTACTAATGTTGAAAATTGCTGCTTAGCTTTTTGGTGCTTGAAATCTTTTTCATCATGCCGTTTAACAATATCTTTTTAAAAAATATTAATTCCTCGAATAAATGCATTATCATATTTTACCCCTATACATAATTTGCAAACTTCCATCAGTTTCAAGATATTCTAACCATTGCCAATTTTTTTAACCAAGAAGAAGGTGGATTTGGTAAACTTGTTATATTTCGTGATTTTTTTTTTTATTTTGATTTTGATTATGAATTTCTAATTCACTAGTAGCTTTACGTTTCCTTAATCATTCATATTGAAGTCTAAATTATAAATTACATAATTTTGACTTTACGACATACTTTTATAAAATTCGCTTTATTATAACATGATTAAATAAATAAGTATATTCTTATCTCTTAACCGTTAGTTTTTACACACTGTTATATTTTAGTATTAGTATGACGAGTTTACTCGCTAAATGGTTTGAGATAAAGAGTAAATTATCTTATCATGAGTTTGCCAAAGCAGCCCTTCCAAAGTTCACTATAATCGACATCAATCACAGCTGCTAAAGCATATAATTAATTATATAATTAATTGATTGATTGATTGATTGATTGATTGATTGATTGATCGGATGCTATGGCAGTGACTTTAATTATTAGCGAAATTTGGGGCCACCCTGGCAAACTTAATGAATCACTATTGTTGATCTACAAATTTACATAAATAGCTAATTCATAACGAACAAGTCATGCGCTTGTAGATGCGCTGGGAGTTTGTTTAGCTCTAAATTTTGTGGTTTTTATAATTAAATTAATTTATAATTTGCTAAGTGCATTATTTTGCGATGGATAGTTATAATTTTGTGAAGTTTGTATATATATATGATTTGGGTGATGGGGTATAAAAATTTGTGAATTATATTACTTATTATTATTGTAGTGGTATGTACTTTTTATTTATATAGGGTAGTATCGATAATTAGTGAAATGATTTACAAGTTTTTATATTCTGTTATTTATTTGTATGATTTAGATTTGGTTTATTAGTTAATTTTATTGTATATTTATTAATCCTTTTCTGTGTACTTCATTTAGTCTTGCGTATTCATTTATAACTGTTATGTTTGTTTTTACAGAGTTAAAGTCGAAGTTTAGAATGTTAATGGATTCCCATGTAGGTGCCCTGCTCATTGCAACGTAGACCTGTCCCTCTGCGAATATTTTGTCATCTACATTAAGTATTGTATGTGGTAAGGTTAGTCCTTGGGTTTTATGAATTGTAAGAGCAAATGCATTTTGGAGGGGAAATTGGTGTCTAGTTGCTGGGTTTCCATTAATATCGAAATATGTTGTTTCTTTTTGTATATTTAGTTTGATAATATCTGTTGTAGTAGGGAATGTTACTTCTATATTTTGATCATTAATAATATTTGTAACTATACCTATTGTACCATTACAAATGTTATGTTCAAATAGTTTGTTGTTTAGGACATGACCCTTGCTCCTTCTTTTAAAATTACTTCATCAGGTAGGTTAGTAAAGCGATTAAAGTTGAGGTTATTATTGTCAGTTATGGTTATTGATTTGTGATTGAGGGTGTCAACAGATTTTGAAATTACTGAATTTATTCCACATTCATTAGTTGGAAGGTTTTCGCATATAACCTTGTTGATTTCTTTTGCGGTTTCTCGTATTTCTACAAGGTGAGTTGATGTAATTATGGTATGTTTAGAATCTAAGTTTTGGATTTTGTTATTGATCATATTTTTTGATGCTTCTGATAAGCGACCAAATCGTATTTCTTGAAGTAAGTTATAAAAACCAAGGTCATTTCTTTGTCGTTTTGGTTGAGTTAGAAATAGGGGGAAAAATCTATTCCAAACAGGTGAGTGAAATGCATATTGTGCATTAATTGGTGGTAGTTGGAAAAGATTACCAACCAAAAGTGTAGGAATTCCTCCAAATATTTTTGAGTTATTATGAACTGAACCAAACATGTTACTAATGAAAGAAAATAAGTCGCTTGAAACCATTGATATTTCTTCAATGATTATTATTTCAATTCGTTTTAGATTTTCTCTTTCAGTTTGATCTTGGAGTGTTAGAGTTTCGTAATGTGAATGGGTTTGTCTTATTTTTAGTGCTGAGTGTATTGTTTTTCCACCAATATTTTGTGCTGCTACTCCAGTTGGTGCAATTATGAGGTAATTGATTTTTTTGGATTTGAGGAGGTTTATGATTATGTGCAAAAGGTATGATTTGCCTGTGCCGCTGATCCAGTTAAAAAGAAGTAAGGGTATTTACCATCGTTTTCTATTCCCCAAGAGTTACAGAGGATATCATAAATTAAATATTGATCTTGGTCAAGCATTAATAAACAGTATGAATCATAGGTTGGAGTTTTTCTTTCTAGTGATATTAATTGTTTGAGAATTAACTCATGTAGTTCTATATTATCAGCAAATTTATAATAGTGTAATCTTACGTAAGATCTTACGAACTGTAATATAAGCAAAATATTATGTAATATATTTTGAAATATTTCGAAATATCAAATTTTCGAAATATTACGAAAGTAATTTCGAAATATTTCGAAATATGTTACGAAATATTTTGATCCTCTTTCAAAATATTTTAGGACTAGGAAACCAAGCAGGATCAGTAGATCTGTAACCTGGATCGCGCATTAGACAGACTTTTCGAAATAGTTCGAAATAGTTCAATGATGTTCAAATTCTGTACTACAAGATCAGATTAGATCTTTTGTTTAATTTTCTATTTTGTTTTTTTTTCACTTTTTTGTTTTTATTTCGTTTTTTATTTTCGTTTCATTTTTTGTTTTCGGTTCGTTTTTTTTTGCTTTCATTTGTTTTTTTCAATTTTTTTTATTTATTTATTTTTTAATTTTTTATTTTATTTTTATTTCAGCACTTTACAAGAAAAACAAAAAACTTTCGAAACCTTGCACATTCCAACTACAACTTCCGAAACTCAAGAACACAACTGATTTCCCTAGCAATTTCTAAATTTTCGGGAACGCTTCTTTAAAAAAATGGGCACAAGTTTTCACAAGTTTTCGCACGTTTTTGCAAAAGAAATTATCCAAGTAGCAATCTATCCCAATGTGATTCAGTTAAAGTCTGCTGTAGATAAATACGTGCAGACAAATTATAAAGATTATATAAGTTTTTGCAAGTTCTTGCAAGGTTTCGCTTTATTTATTTTTTCATTTTGTGTTTTTTGTTTTTGTTTTTTTTGGCTTATTTTTAAAATTTTTTTTATTAATTTATTTTATTTCGGCGCTTTGCGAGAACAGACCCCTAACGCTTCTTTAAAGAAATGGGCACAAGTTTTCACAAGATTTCGCACGTTTTTGCAA
>QKWP01000687.1:0-77249 GCA_003550325.1 Gigaspora rosea
AACCATAGAATTAAATTATAACATAAAATTTCAAAGAGGAAAAACCGGGGTTGAAAAAAAAACTCCCAGCTCAAGGGTAAGCGCATACCTAGTTAAATCTTATAACACCTCAAATTTTTTGCGCAATCACATGACACCATATATGCACATATGTGAAGATTCTTTTTAAACTTTTAATTTTTTTTTAAAAAAAACTTCTAGCGATAGTTTCTCAACAACTACTAGGTCAGATTCGATACAATATTTTTTTATTTTAATTCTATTTTAAAACTTCTAGCGATAGTTTCTCAACAACTACTAGGTCAGATTCGATAAAATATATTTTTTTATTTTAATTCTATAAAAATTTAGAGTGAAAATAAAAAAAAATTTATTGAGTTTAGTCTGGTAGTTGCCGAAAAACATTCATATAAAGTTTTAAAAAATGGTGAATATCAGAAAAACAAATCGCAATCGTATTTTTTAAACTTCAGACCAAATTTGATGAAATTTTTATTTTAATTTTACAATGTTGTGAAATTAGAATAAAAAAAAATTTCAATGAATTTTATTAGTGTAGTGATGCCTGACGAAATGACGAAACCTGACGAAACCATAAGTTTCGTCAAGTTTCGTCATTGACGAAACTTATGGTTTCGTCAGGTTTCGTCATTTCGTCAGGCATCTATAATTAGGTGGTTGTTGAGATATCTTCATTTAAAATTTAAAAAAACTTTGCCGCAACTTGAACTCTAAACAATAACTCATAAAACAAAAATATCTCATCAACCACCTAATAAATTCAATGAAGCTTTTTTTGTTCAATTCTACTAATTTATAAAATTATAAAAAAAAAATTTTCGTCAAATTCCATTAGGTGGTTGTTGAGATTTCTTCGTTTAAAGATGAATGGTTTAGAACATTAAGTTGCGGCAAAATTTTTAATTTTAAATGATGATATCTCAACAACTACCTAATAGAATTCATTGAATTTTTTTTTATTTTAATTCTATAATATTGTAGAATTAAAAAAAAATTATAAAATTTGTTTTGGTAGTTATTGAGAAATTGTTGCTTAAATACGATTGCGGCCTTTAAATCCATTCTACATGTTTATAGGATTGAAATAAAAATTTTATCGGATTTGACCCAAAAATCATCGCTACAAGTTTTTTAAATTTTAGGATCTTCACATATGTATGTACATATATGTGTCACGTGATTACGCAGAAATTTATTACTCCCACACAGTGATTTAAGCCACATGAATTTGGTCGCTTAGCCAGTCGACCAAATTATCGGCTAAGCGGCTGGCTAATGGCTAAGTACTAATAAATTACTTTCAAAATATTTTAGAAATCTTTCTTGTACTTTATACTTATATTAAATTTACCAGAAATCATAATTAGACTACATATATAAGAGAAAATCAATTAGATCCTAACACTGTTCATGATTTATTATTTCTAAAAGAAAATCCAAAGATCTTTATCATGTATCTGAGTTTAGATAGAAATTTTTTACTTTCATAGCATAATATAAGTATTTCTGCTAATAGAAAAATTTAATAATAATTAGTTTGATCAATTAAATGGCAATGTGGGTTTAATATAAGAAAAAAATTAGACAAAGCCAATTTAAGTTTGGCCATTATTTTCAAAAAATGGAAAACATTGTTAACAGTACAGCAGTAAATAAGTGTTCTATGATTTTCTCAAGTGGATAGAGATAAGAAAAATTTATTAAATTAAACTAAAAATTAAAAAAATTAGCATAGTATATTAAATATAAATAGGAAAAATTTACCTGAACCAGGGGTCTATGATTAATCTGTAGACCCCAGTTTGCCAAAGAATAGGATCGAAATTTAGTTTAATTTTTTTAAACCTGAATTTTTCTTCTTCGACAAGAAACGAAAACTAATTAGAAATGAATAGATGCCTTCGTTTGAACGAAAATGGATCTTGCCAAAGAATAGGAATTGAAGTTTTATACAATTTTTTATTGAAATTTTACACAATTTTTTAAAAAACAAAATATCATCAAAAAATAATTATAAATGAATAAAGGCTTCATTTGAATGAATTTCGTCGAAAAATAATTAGAAATGAATAAGGCTTCGCTTGAATGAAAATGGATCTTGCCAAAGAGTAGGAATTGAAATTTGCACAATTTTTAAAGACAAAATGTCGTCGAAAAATAATTTGAAATGAATAAAGGCTTCGTTTGAGTGAAAATGGATTTTGCCAAAGAATAGGAATTGAAATTGTTGCACAAATAAATTTTCGTCGAAAAAATTAGAAATGAATAAAGACTTCATTTGAGCGAAAATGGATTTTGCCAAAGAATAGGAATTGAAAGTTTATGACTTATAAGTACGACAAGCATGCATGTCGATATTTAGTCTTATTGCTGTATTGTAATATATATTAGTCACCTCATTAAACTATGTATATCCCGAAATCAATAACTTATCGACTTCGGCCGAATTAATTTCGGCCAAATTTTTATCAGTTGTCCCAGAATTTATGAGAACAGTATAATCGCAGCTTAAGCTGAGCCACAGTTGAGCTGCGGCTCTAAGTTATATCTCAAGCCACAAATTAAGTCAATTACTATAGCTCCTCGGCTTGGAACGGCTTGGCTCTATTATGCAGCTGAAGCCGGCTTCAAATGAGCCGTTAACAACTCTATTTATACAGTATAATGTAATTTTTTAAAGGAAAGTTTATTAATGCCAATAGTTTATTAAAGCATATCATTTCCGATCTGGCTCCGAGCTCTGATTCTAAGTAAATCGGATTTTTTGTTTATTTCTTTGTTTTACTCCGAAACTAAAATTATTACCTATCATTAGTATAGTGCTGAGTGAGCATGTTTACTGTGTGGATTAGACTAAAGACCCTATAAACTGAAGTTTCCACGACATATAGATATTTTAACATGCTGAGAGCCTGGATTTTAAATTACTCCAAACTTAAATAACCAACAACCGGAGTGGTAGATCTAAAAGCAGTTACATTGTGTGGCAATACCTATTAAATTATTAAATTATTGATATTATAATCTGTTTAAATGTTGCAAATTGTAAATTTTGAAATTTTTTATTAAATCAAAACAAATATATAGCAGTATTACAAAAATTATATTCATATTATATGAAAAATTATGAAACGACTAAAAATTAATCGAAAGACTTTGAATCCATACACTTTCTTCAGCTTCTATCTCGTCAACTTAATCATATTCTTCCACATTTCTTTTATTTCGAAATGTTTCAATTGTTGACATTATTGTCCTTATTTGCACCGCTTGTAAATTGCTCATTTCTCTGAGCCTTCTTATTTGATCCTCCTGATTATCAATTTTTTCTGGAGGTTTCCAACCATTTTTTCAAGTTCTTTTATTGTTTGGTGAAGGCGTGTAATCTCTCTATTAAGTTTTCTTTTCTCTCTTTCGTAGTCGCTTACTTTAATATAATCGGTGTCTATCTGTTCTTTGTACCGTTTCGTTACTTCAATTTCATTTCTCACAAAGTCCAATAAAATTGGTTCTGATTCACTAACTTCAAGCCTTTTCAGATAACGGTTTAAGTATTTTACATGTTCGTTTAGTAAGTAACTTATAGCTTCTTTTCCAGTTCTCTCTTTTGCTATTTCTGTTTGCAAAGTTTAGTCTGTAATTACGTTTTGATCAAGACTTGTTGTTTTCATAGGATTCTGAGAAATTTAGTGGGACAGTGATAGTTTTTCGATAATACAATTTTCAGCCGATATATTGTTGCGGTATCATTTGTTTTGATTTTCGGCCGATATATTGTTGCGGTATCATTTGTTTTGATTTTCGGACTGATCCGGAATGTTTTGTAACAACCCATCCCGGATCAGTCCGAAAATCAAAACAAACGATACCGCGGCCAGGGACCCAGAAAATTTTGGTTTGGAAATTGCAAAAATTTATTTGGACGTTGGCCAATATTTGGATAAAATTTGGATAAAATCCTCGAATATTTGGAATTATTTGGATTATAACTAGTGAAAAATTTTCCAATTCTGAATTTCGTAGGAAATTTATCAAAATTTATTATTTGCATAATTGTGGTATGATAATTTTTAGTAGGGATTTTTTTTTTTCATGTATTTAAAAAAAAAATACTATATTGTGTAAATTAACTCTTGTACTTTTGCGAGAGAACTGGCAAAATTATGAGTGTAAACTTGATGAGCATAGTGTTTCGATCTAAATCCGAAATCTGGATTGATCCTTCAATCCAGACAAATTCAGATATCCAGGTTAGAGATTTTTACTAAGGATGTACCCAAAGTAAGCTTTATACATAATCTAATGCGGATTCAATCCGGATTTGATAGAATCCGGATGGCCTGTCAAAATTAGGATCGAAAAACTAGTAGCACATTTTTATTGTATGTATTTTTATTGGTCAGAGATCACATGTATACAGGAAAATCGGCAAAAAATTTGGAAAAGTTTGGCCGAAATGCAAAAATTTGGAAATATCAAAATTAGGCCAAAAATTTGGAATAATTTGGAAAAATTTATTTACAAAATTTTCCGGGTCCCTGACCGCGGCCTACCGAAAAATATGACCGAAATTTGGATGATCATCACAAAAATTCATCACTGTCCCACTAATTTTCAAATCAGCTGTAAAAGTGAGATTTTAAATCGGTTTATTGTTTGCAAGAAAAAGGGATGATAGATCATGATGTCTGGAATAACATGCATACGTAAGGTTTTTTTTCTTATAAATTAAATTATAGAGGTTTTTTCTTATAAATTAAATCATAGAGATTTTTTTCTTATAAATTAAATCATAGAGGTTTTTTTCTTATAAATTAAATCATAGAGGTTTTTTTCTTATAAATTAAATCATAGAGGTTTTTTTTCTTACAAATTAAACTGTAACATTTTACCATTTTATCTATAAAAAATAATTTTTTTCATAATTAGTTTCAGAAGAGCATTGCCTTTCATTATACGAAATAATCACAAAATAATTATGAAAACAAAAAGCATAATTAGAAACAAAGTTGACTACGTGTATTATTAAGTAAGTAATTAATAAAATGGAAAAAAGTAACTGAGAACATTATTTCTAAAGACCAAACTAACAAAACTTTACTAAAGTTATTATTAACTTTGAGCAAACATTTTGCCATACTTTATATAGGATAAAAAAACACAATAGCCTATTGGTCTGTGTGAAATTTACTGCTAAAAATGAAGGTAAGTTAAGGTAACTAAAAATGGTTTCATTTAAAATTACCTTATTACAATAAATTTAAACACATTTTTATTGCTATTTTAATTAGAATAGGTACAAATCTTTAGTAGCAGATCTTAGTTAAAGTTGTAATTTGTCAAATCTTGTGTAGATTTATCAACTATAAATTAAAAGGTTTAGTTTAATCTTTTATATCTTGTAGAATTTTTTAATAAGTTCGGTTTTATAGTAATAAATATTATATTTATCCACTTTACGTGTATTCTTCTAGTTGATAAACATATATGATAAATTCTTTTTTACATGTATTTATAAGAGCTTCTTTTATATGAAGTTTTTATTAAAATTTACCGTATTAAAACGATAAATCTTTAAAAAATTGCGCATTTTGATTGGCTAATCGTCATGGGAAAGCAAATAATTAATCAATGTCCTTAAGCGTTTATTTGGACTAAGGGTGCTCTTAAGCACCTAAATTAATAGGTCGGAGCACAATTTTTAATTAGTCGAAAATAAATTATTCGGTCAAGCGAGTTCATTATCGCAATCAAAAAAAAAAAAAAGATGGTCAGAGACCACCTTTTTTTTTTTTATCAGAGTTTCATTGATTGGCTAAAATTTAATATCCGCATTTCGCAAAATGAACTTTGGCAAAATTACCGTAAGTCTTACTTCAATTAATATTAGAGAGCACCCTAAGTGCCTTATGTTCAATAAAAAAATATAGACATAGTCCATAAACGTCCGTGTCTAATGATCCATATAATCCATGTCCATATTCTACCAGCACTGGTTAAAAAAAAAAAATCGAATATTCGGATATTCATTTTAGTTTTTTGACAAATATTTGATTATCAAAAAAATTGAGAAATGAATATTCGAATACCCTTGAATATTCATTAAATATTATAGTGATTTGTGACTCGATTAATGATACTTTTTATTTTACTTTTCATAAGTAACACAATTAAAGGAATGAAACCATTCCACGCTTCTTTAAATAGTACATAAATTTTCTGCTAATAAATTAGTCGATTCGAACAACTTTGTTCGATATTCTAATTACTTAGTTCAATCAAATTTCATTTCAAACTAAGTATATTGAGATCCTATTTTTGACAAATATAATATACATAAATTACGTATATTCAATGAATATATTTATGTATTTAGCGAATAATCTATATAGATTTTTTTTTTAAAGTCTTTTTTATTTAAAAAGTATATTAGCAACCCGTACATGCTTTGTTTCAATATATCGCACATTAAATCATGCAACAAATCAAAGAATAAAGATAGATACATATCATGCCTTTATTTATATAGATTTTATTTCATTCTGGAATCTTTAACTCATTTAATCCGCTAACTATTAAATAATTATAAAAATTAACAATAAATTATTATTTAATAAAATAATAAAAATAGTTACCTTGATAAATTGATGTAGTGCATGCAATGAATTTGTTTTTATAAATATCATCAGATGTTTCAAGTCTGTTCATATTTTTGAATCCTTCCTCTATTAATACATCTGATACTTCATCTGATTTATCAAAATCTGATAAAATACTTTCATCATTCTACCATTCTATAAGCAATTTACAAATTTCTATTGCTTATAGACAATTTGTTGGTTCTCTTTCCCAACATTTCTTCATTAGACTTATGAATAATGGTGGAATGTTCTCAAGAATTGGTGGTCGTAACCCATTTTTGCATATTTCTATTTGAAGTTGCGTTTCATTTACTTGATTATAAAAATAAACTGCAGATTTTCCATATAAAATTTCCCACATAATTATGCCAATTGAGTAAATATCTGACGCAGTTGTATATTGACCTTTGTCTAAAATTTCAGGTGCTATAAATGGCAAAACTCCATAAACACCACGATGTTCTGACTTGAATGCTATACTTGATGATATTGAAAGTCCCAAGTCTGCAATATATGCGCTCGCTAGACCACTCACTAAAATATTACCGCTATGCAAATCTCGATAAATCCGCGAGAATGAATTATTTGTAAATCAAAGACAATACTATGTAATAAAGTTAATTTGTGTTTCCATTCCCTTAGTGATGTAAAGAAAAGGTGTTTACGCAAAGAACCCAATGGTATATATTCTAAAACAAGGATATAGTCACCAGAAGAGTCATCTTTTGATATTCCATAGCACCTTAAAAATGTTGGATCTTTATTGCAAATATCAAATATGCTTTTAACTTTAGCGTTAAAATTAGTTAAAATAAGGCTTAGAAAATTAAACATATTAGGTAGTATATAATTAAATGTAATTACCTCTTTTACAAATTCTTCTTTATGATACTTCGAATTATGGAACAATTTAAGTGCAACGTATTGATAAATACTTTCGACTTGATTCAACCATCTAGCAGAATACACTGTTGCAAATCCCCCTGCCCAATCTCTTTGATATTTTCAAATTTATTATAAGCAATCCAAGACAACGGATATTTACTGTCAGAAAGCATCTTCTTTAAATCACTGTCAATATCTAAATCATCATATATTCTCTTGTTTGTCGCTAAGCTAAATTATTTATCGTTATATTTAAATAATATAAAAATAATATGAAAAATAAATACAATTATAATAAGTAACTACCTGTTATTTTTTTCTGTTCTCTAATGGGGTATTTTTAATTAGTCATTAAAGGGAAATATATGAGTTATAATTATGATACAAAAATAACATACTTCTGGCGCCATTCATCAGCCTTTTGTAAGTCTCTCGTCACTCCAATTCCATTTCGATAACAATGTCCAACTTTACTTATTGCCGGAAGACAATCCATATTTGCAGCTTTTTGATAATAAATGAATGCTTTATCTTCATCTATTTCACTCCCAATTCCATCACCATTTTCATAATAATTTCCAACAGTATATATTCCCATAGCATCCCCCAACTCGGCTGATTTTTGAAAATAAATCAATGCCTTATGTTTATCTTTTTCAACTCCTCTTCCATGAAAATAACAATCGCCAACATTATATGTTCCCATAGCATCCCCCATCTCTGCACATTTTTGATAATAAATGAATGCATTATGTTCATTTTTTTCAACTCCATTTCCATTCGCATAACAGCAACCAGCAGAAAAAGTCCCTTTAACATCCCCCATTTCTGCCAATTTTTGAAAATAAATGAATCCCTTATGTTCATTTTTTTCAACTGTAATTCCATGAAAATAACAATGTCCAACCATATATATTCCTTTGACATGCCCCATCTCTGCTGATTTTTGAAAATTGATGAATGCACTATGTTCATCCTTTTCAATTCAAATTCCTTCGCAATAACTATATCCTAAATTATATATTCCTCTAGCATTTCCCATTTTCGCTGATTTTTGATAATAAATGAATGCCTTATGTTCGTCCTTTTCAACTCCAATTCCTTGTTGATAACAATCACCAACTTTGGTTATTCCTTCAACGTCCTCCATCTCTGCAGATTTTTGATAATAAATAAATGCATTATGTTCGTTCTTTTCAACTCCAATTCCATTTTGATAACAATATCCGACCATAAATGTCCCATAACATGTCCTATCTCTGAAGATTTTTGATAATAAATGAATGCGTTACGTTCATCTTTCTCAACCCCAATTCCCTTAAGATAACAGGATCCAACTAAATATGCACCAACAGGATCATCCATTTCAGCGGATTTTTGGTAATAAATGAACGCCTTACATTCGTCTTTTTCAACTCCAGTTCCATATTGATAACAACCTCCAACATTAAACATTCCCTCAGAATTACCCATATCAGCAGACTTTTGGTAATAAATGAATTCCTTATATTCATCTTTTTCAACACCAATTCCGTCACTATAACAATATCCAACACAAAATGTTCCCTTAGCATGCCCGACTTCTGCAGACTTTTGATAATAAGTGAACGCCTTACATTCGTCTTTTTCAATTCCTATTCCATATTGATAACAATTTCCAACATTAAACATCCCATCAGAATTACCCATATCAGCAGATTTCTGGTAATAAATGAAAGCCTTATATTTATCTTTTTAACACCAATTCCGTCAATATAACAATATCCGACACAACATGTTCCCTTAGCATGCCCTCATTCAGCTGATTTTTGATAATGAATGAATGCTTTATATTCATCCTTTTCAACTCCAATTCCATTTTCATAACAAAATCCGACATTATATGTTCCATCAGAGTTCCCCATCTCTGCTGATTTTGATAATAAATGAATGCATTACATTCGTTCTTTTCAACTCCAATTCCATTTTGATAACAATATCCGACCATAAATGTCCCCGTAACATGCCCCACTTCTGCAGACTTTTGATAATAAATGAACGCCTTACATTCGTCTTTTTCAATTCCAATACCGTTTTGATAATTGTATCCAATGTCATAAGGATCTAATTCAGTTGATTTTTCGGGACGAACTAAATAGTTATCAGTCATTTTACTTTTAATTATGAAAAATAAATGAATATCTGAATCAACATTTACAGTAAATGCAAGCGTGCTACTACATATAGTCCTAAAAAGGAAGTAGACAATAAATCACGGCTTATTTGTGCCGGTAATACAAACACCTAAAAAGGAACCAAAATTGATCCTACGTATACGTTCAACTTTTTTGATGTAGCCTATACGTATTGATTTTTAAAAAATCCTATTTTATAGGTGCAATGATTTTCATTTGCTTACTTTTGGAAAGAGTTACGATTACCATGGAACGTAGTCATGTTTGCATAACGTATGGTTTCTAAAACGGCGTGGAAACAAAATCTTGCATTGGGCGTTAAAAATATCTGATTTCACATGTTAATGCGTTGTGTTGGTTTAGCATACTGCTAGTGTACGAATTCGTATCACTTTCGTACGTACCTACGTACGTACGTGCGTACGTACCTACGTACGTGCGTACGTACCTACGTACGTACGTGCGTACGTACGCGGTTCGGGAGGACTTATAAAAATCGTTGCCTAGTTTTGCAATAAGCCGTGATCATTAGATATATGATAGAAAGAAAGTAATTTTTATATTTGGTGAACAGTTTATATTTACAAGAACGGTCATTGATTTACAAGAATTCTATTTTCTTTCTTTCTGGCGAAAGCCATTCCTTTAAATACATTCTTGCACTCCATTTTCCCACATAAAAATGGTCAGAATTACAAATGATGAAGTAATAGTTAAAAGTATTGTGAAAACGATATAATGTTGAGAAAAAGGAAACCGGTAATAAAGGTTTGTTAAAAACAAAGGAATGAAGTAATTGTACGTACGTACGTTACGTAAAAATGTAGTACAGTAGCTAGGTTGGTTATTTTGCCTTATCGCCAAAACGATCAAAGTTACAACGTGATGCACGTGGTAACAATTAATTAGGACGACAAAATTTCCCGTGACATCGTACGTACTTAATAGGAACGGAATCAAAATACATAAATCACTTTCTATCGTTACGTATCAACAGACCCCCTTAATATTTAAATTGCGTTTATTGAATTAATTCTATTTATTTAATACTGTATTTTATTTAATGATATCAGGTTCGCTCGGTAATCTTAATTCGCAGAAAATTAATTTCAGGCAAGGTTGTTATTTTGTCTATTAATTCACGAGCAAGCCCGCTTATAAAAGATATTTAACCTACAACCACTTTTACAGGCGATTTATTTCTAGCCATTGTCATTAGAGTTAAATTTGTTTAAAGTTGGTGCAATTTATAAAAAAAAAAAAAAAAAATTGCCGGTAAAATATATTGTACATATCAAAACTAATTTATCTGCAAATTATTCGTCTGTAAAATAATCTTATCTGTAAAATTAATTATCTATGATCTAAGTTTTCTATAATGCAATTGTTGGTGAAATAAGACGGACTTAGATTAACATGTGTCGATTCTTTATTTTCATTTCAAAGACACATAACTATTTTTTTTTTATGTAACAATAGGCATACTTGATTAACTATTTGTCAGATTATATGTGAAATCATAGAATTTAAAAACCGTGACTAGTGATGTGCCGCGTACTGTTCTATACGTACTGTACTGTACGTACTGTACTGAACGTACTGTACGTACTGTACGCTAAAATTTTTGCCGATCACTTGTTCCAGCCAATCAGATGCCAGAAAAGAACTATACGTACTGTACGTACTGTACGCTAAAATTTTTCAGGTGTCATATAAATGGCACATCACTAACCGTGACTAATATGCTAGATAGCCTAAATGTAAATATAAGCTGGATATAAAAAGATATATCAATTTATAATGACGTTAAAGTACAATTATAATCGGCAATAAAATAACATTCGCATATCTGATAACTATTAATTATCCGGTAGTTACTATTGATCATGTTACCCATATTAATACTATATCACGGTATATCAATGTTAGTTCCATGGTTCGGAATTTTAACATTTAATTTTTTGGATATATTAATATATATCTTTTTTTTGTTTTTTTTTTTTAATGTTATTTTTAATTCATATCAAAAAGTCTCCGAGTAAAAAAAAAAAAGAAAAAAAGAAAAAAGAAAAAGAAAAAAAAACAACCAGAGAAAGAAATCACATAATCAATAAACTAAACTTTATGAAATAACAATAATTTACAGAATTAATATGGGTAACATGATCAATGACCACTCCCGGATAATATCGTTAACAGGTAGAAAATGTAGATGACATTGGGTCAGCATCATTTAGCGGCCATTTGATTGACTCAGATCATGCCGCTTCGCGGCATGATCTGAGTCAACAAATGGCCGCTAAATGACACTGACTCAATATCATCTACATTCTACCTGATAACTATTAATTAATAGATAAAGGTATATACGGGAAATTGAATCAACAATATAATTTAATCCACAAGAAATGATGAGTTTTAACCCCTCCGAAAATTCATATGAATTATAATATATTGCTACATTTTATTTTTAAAATGAAAAATAAAATAATGTAAATATAACGTTCCTGGTTTTAGTGCGACTGCGTCACGCAGCTACCTTAATTTCGAATTCTAATATGATAATTTCATTGATGTATTTTTTGATCAAATTTGTAGATCGATGAACGCCTATATTCTTGCCTTGCAAGATTTGTGAGCATGATCATTTACAGTAATTTGAAACGTAACGTATAATAAAAAAAGAAAAAAAGAGATATATTTTATTTTTACAAGAATTCATATAATACAATTTAATGTAATCAAAACAAATTTAAACTTTTTCATCTAATTTTTCTAATAATTTAATAGCTTTTTCACTATTTTGGTCATTATGTTGTGAAGCCGCAAGCCTTAAATATTTTAAACCAAGCTCTCTATTTGGTTCTACCTTAAGTTTTCCATAAACATAAATATCACCCAAATAATACATAGCATAAGCATGCTTATTATCAGCAGCTAATTTAAAATAATGTAAAATTTCTTTACAGAGTTCTTGTTTTCTGGTTTCATTAGCAGTACCAAGATCAGAAAGTAATAAAACAGCATATCGACATTGAGCATCCGAATGATCATGATCAGCAGCTTCTTTAAAGAGATGTTTTGATCGTTCTATATCTTTTTCAACATCAAGACCATAATATAAATAATAACCTTGCCAATATTTTGCTAAAGAATCACCAAGATTTGCATTTTCTTCAAAACATTTCCAAGCATTTTTATAATCTTTATTTTTATGAAGTTTGATTCCTTTTTCGAGAGGAAGAGGAATAGTTGATATATAATCATCACAAATTTTAACCATTTCTTCGGATTCAGATAGGTCAGGAATAATTGGATATGTCCCATCAAAGTTTAGAGTTTTATCTTTTAAAAGCCTAGGAGCATCAAGAGGAATCGGGTGAGCAGCAGTTAATTTTTCAAGTTTTCTATTTAATTTTGTAATATCTATTCGTTCACGTGGTTCATGTTCCCATGCTATTTGTTAATTAAACAAAAAAATATAAGCTAAAAATTATTAAAAGTTTTCCAATATCATTTTATTAAATTATTATATACTTATTAAATTTACGTACTTTTTTTAATAATTTCAATAAGCTTTTCCTGAATTTTTTTATCATTGGGATTATCAAATTTTCCAGTTAAAAGTTTTTCACGTTTTCTAGCCAAAACAAGATCAGATATTTCTTTAAGATCCAAATTTTTATAAGGCAACTTTTCATAACAAAGTTCCCAAATAAGCATTCCAAAACTTATTGCAAAGAATAATAGGTAATAAATAATTAATTACTAATAAAAAAAAAAACAGTCCAAAATGTTCTGATTTTTGAAATTTATATTAAAAATTTCAAAAATCTTTAACAGTAAATAGCTTTTGATCCACTGAACCGTTTTAATGGAATAAAACCAAAATACTAGTCACGATGAGACGATTCTAACAAGTCCAAAATCACTAAAATTCAACCACAGAATCCCGAGGATACATGTGTCACTTTGGTTTTTTAAGAATTAATTTAACCAATCCTAAAATACCAAAAGAACATAAATCCCTAAAGATCTCTGGATCCTGTAGTTGAAAATTTTAACGATTTTGAGCTAGTTAGGATCGTTAGTAATTATTTCATCAAAATCGATTTAATGGATCAAAAATTATTTACTGTTAAAAAGATTTTTTGAAATGTTTAATAGTAAATTACAAAAATCGCACATGCAGAATATCTAAATAAATACCTATACATTTCACAATTAAACGTATATCCTTTTTCATTTTTTTCAGCTTTATCACTAGTTGAGACTCTTCTACCTTCTTTTTCACCTTTATCACTATGAGAGTTTCTTTTTTCTTTTTTTTCTTTTGTATTATCTCTTTTAGCATAAGATAAATAGCCTTCATTTTCATCTTTGTCACTAGGTCTATATTTTTCAATCTGTTCAGGAGCCATCCAACGAATAATGTCAGTTACTAAACCCGAAAGATTAGAAGAAATAGCATCAACTTCACGTGCATATCTAAAATTTCCAAGTTTTGGATCTAGACTTTCTCCTATCTAAATTTAATACATTAGCAAGTTTTAAATAATTGTTATAAAATTCTTTTTGTTTTATAATAATTAAAACCAAATATATAGATATAAATTAAAACTTACAAAGACATTTTCACATCTAACATCATGATGAAAAATATTTACAGTTCGTAAAAATGCAAGACCACGACATAAATCACGAATAATACGTATCTTTCTAGTCCAAGGAATATCATAATTATTATAAATATCTTTTAAAGTTCCATATTCAGCCCAATCAAAAACAATAACATCATGATTTTCAATATAAGAGAGACCATAGAATTGAAGAATATATGGAGATTGACTTAATTTTCCAAGAATTACTAATTCACCTTCAAGATTTTTAAGATCATAAATAGGTTTACATGCAACTTCTCTATAATCTTTATTAAATTTTTTAACAACATTTCCACGATAATTTTTTTTAGATTGAGCAGGAGGTTCACTTAATTCACTTGGGTTAATCCTTTTTACATGGACTTTACTTGGTTGTTCAGCTATTTGAGATTTTATTATGGATATATCTTGAACTAGTACATCGAGTTTATCATTAGCATCTGTGACTTCTGAATCAACTTTATTGAGAGTCTAGAAAAAGAAAAAATTTGAAAGAAAAAAAAAACTTTTAAAATAATACATTATAATATTAAAATAGCATGATAAAAATAATAAATGATGAATTTATAAATATGATAAAGAAAAGATTAATATTATAAACTATTATACTCACATCTTCAACATCTTTTAAAGCCTGATCAACTTTTTGATTTTCCAAGTTTCTATCAATTTCACTAACAATAGCTATAGCAAATTGTAATTCATTCATACATACATAATATTCTCGTGTTAATGTTTCATAAACTTTTTTAACTTCCATAGCATTAAGATATTTTCTAAAACCTTTCAATTTTGAAACTTTACACGTAAATTCTTTTATATTTTTTAAAAGATTTTCAAATTTTTTAAAAGATAAAAAATATTTAAGTTGTGATAAATATTTTTCTTTATCTCTTTTTTTCATTAATTTTTCAACTGCAAATTCGGCTATTTCTATTCTACGAGTCATAATTGAACAAATTTCTTTATTACATTCCGCATCTTCACAAATTTGATAAATTTGTTCAATTAAATCTCTAACTGCACCAACTAAAGGAATGAAGTTACTTAAAACATTAGCACCAGTCATTAAAGTTTCTTTCATTATATTGGGATTCATATTTGGTGAGTTAGACATAATTGAAAATTATTTTACAAGTAAACTAAAAAATTTTTTTTGACTGAGATTCTGATTTTTCCTTTTTTAACGTAATGATCTGCATGAGTCACACAAATATCCAAGTTTTGCTTTGAAGAACCTACTGTGTGACGTATGCGAGTTACTGTCATGTGACGCGACGGTTTAGCATGTATTACGCAGTTACAAGCATATATATTTTGTACTAGAAAATCGTCGCATTGTGTGATGTGACTTTTTACGTACGTACAGTACGTACGTACGTATATGTACGTAATAAGTAATTACCTTGCTCTCTAGTTCTGTCGAACTTTAATGTTAAATTTGTCGAAATTAAAATGCCGTATCATGTAGTACATGTAATCTGCATATACAAAGGACGTATTGTATATACGATACAGTACTTCATTTGAAATATATTTTTGCATTGTTTTTTCGACCAAGTTTAGCACATACAAACAAAAGTTATGCAAATATACCAGAAGAATGGCCTGCAAAAGCTATTTGCGAAGGGCATATTAATTATATAGATTATCATAAATTCACTAATCCTATTGTAATCGGCATTGGATGTTTTGGAAGGTTCTTAAAATACAAATGGAAAGACTGTGAATTAACAATTGCTCTTAAATGCCTTAAAGCTGTACAAGCATAGATGAAAAAATCATTAAACATCTTATTGATACGGTATTAATTTGTTATATTGAAACCTTATTGCGTCCAAGTGTTTCGTACAATCCAAGCTTTATTGCTTCTATGGAGCCACAAAAGGTAGGTAACGATTTATAATTTTTGAAGATATCAAATAATGATTATGTCAAACAAATTATTCATAAAATTGAATATATAGACAGCTACGGACATTTAATATAATTTTAGAATATTCCAGTGAAGGAAATTTACGAAAATACCTAAAAACAATATTACAATGGACGTATTACTAAGGAAATACACTCGGACTTTACTTTTCGTATCATTTATAGAGATTTTGTAAGTATTATATATTTTCTCTGATGTTATTTACCAAATCATTGATAGCATTTTAATCACAAATGCTTTAATAAACTATCATCGGAATAATAATTTAATTCATGTAAGCAAGCCAAAGATCAGATTTTGGTCTATCGAAGCAAATAAATAAGATATCTAAGAATTCAACCGCTTTTGGAATGCCAGCCTATGTCGACCCTAAGTACCTTAATGATCGATCCCAAGTCCACCTATTTCTCCAGCCAATCATATTTCGAGATCAGGTGTAACGTGAAGAAACGCAAAAAATCAAACCAAATCAAAAAAAAACGTTCATAAATCAACATTTTATCTATAAAACTGCTTACTGTGCACTACCAAAAAGCTTTCCTTACGAAATTTTTGTATTAAAAAAACTCTTCCTAACTAATTAATAGCAAACCCTAACCCTGATTTAACAGCGAAATTTTTTAAGTTGGTGACGCTAGAGTTTTATAAAAAATCTGACGTCTATAGTTTTGGAAAAATTCTTTGGAAAATTGCAAGCAGAACCCATCATTCGATTGTTTGACCCAGAATAAAATTTGCTTTTTATATTTTAAAGAAAACATAGAAAAATATTGAAGATACACTATCGCAGTTCATTAAACATTACAAAGAACCTGCTATCGTCTAGAAACAGCACTTTAGAACAGCTTATTCCTAATACAGTAATAGTATTAAAAGTTTGAGAAAAAAGCACATGAATGTTTTAAACAAGGCGAATATATTAAAGCATTAGTACTTTTTTTGAAGTGATTCTCAAAAACAGTCGAAATAGTTTTGAAAATCAAAAAAGTGTTTCAAGCTGGAATTTTTCTAATTATAGATGTGGATCAGAAAAAATAAGCGAGCTATCAAAGGTGTTTTGCAAGAACACCACGTTTACTTCCTTAAATCTTAGCAACAACAAACTGAACCATCAACATCAGCTTTATAACTACATTTAAAGCGATCTGAATTAAAAGTATTCGCAAGAACCCACGTTATAAGATTCGAATTTTAATTATAATCAATTTTGGCATTTGGACTATGTCAACAATATTTCATTTGAACATGGGCATATGGACTTCTATGTCCAGATTTGCCCAAATAGAATTTTATATGTCCAAACCGGCACAATTGCCAACACTGGTTATAATAACCTTGGATCAGAAGAGGAAAAACATTAGCACATAAACCTTGCAAGAACTCCACATTGAAAGATTTAAATCTCAATGCGAATAATCTTGGAAGGAGGAAAATCGTTAGTAGATGCACCTTGCAAGAACTCCACGTTGAAAGATTTAAATCTCAATGCGAATAAACTTGTATCAGAAGAAGGAAAATCTGTGCCTTGCAAGAACTCTACGTCAACATTATTGAAACTTGGATATAATGATTTTGAATTAGAGGGAGGAACGGCATTAGCAAATGAACTTGTTTTAAATAACATCAAATAATCTAAATACTAGGTAAATGCACAGCATTGTATGTCCGGAACCAATATTTAAAAATATACACTATATATTATATTTACAGCAATATAAGTTGATTACGTATATGTTATCAGTTATTGTTTTTGTCGATCAGTTGAATGTGATTGGTTATATCACATGATGCGGCCGGACAGAGCTGATCAAACCCTTTCTTAAAAATAGAGAGTCCTCCGCTTCGCTCCGGACTAATTAAAATATACTGTTGATAAATAACAAATTATTAAATACAATTAATACAAAAAAATATAAACTTTATATTAATGTTAATCAATAAAAATATTTGAAATAGAATGCCATGTAAATTAATTTATAATAAGATAACTAACAACTTGCTTGAAATCTGACTGATTTAAATTTTATATATAGAAATTAAAAATTGACATATATAACATGTAATATAATTATATTCAAGAGTCTACACAATACAAAAAGCTTTGCTATTAATCATATTTCTAATTAATATTGAATTTATTTAATTGTTGATCCGGATAAGATCAGTACAATTTCTAGTTTAGGATTGATAAGCTGAAATATACAGTAGTATGTATCAGTTCAATAATAAGTTTCTTTTTTATTTAGCTCATTGAGTTGAACTTGACAGTAGTTAAATCATCAAAATTGGCCTAGTGGATGCGACGCCCCTAGCTCTCCCACAAAAAATTGTTCACCCCTGTAATATTGCCCAATCGAATTTCAGGATCAGGTGTAACGTAAAGTTCGAAACGAAACCAACTATTTACAAAAAAACAAAAATAGCTTTAAATTTTAATTAGGAAACCACCTGCGGCCTAATTAAAAATGTTCCTCGTGAAATTTTACTGATAGAGCATTCTAACCTACGTTGTTCTCATCCTAACCCCAACTATAACGCGTTTTTAGTTTCATACGCAGGTTTTTACTTAGAAAACAAATGTTAGTTTGAATATCACGTTACACCTGTTCTTAAATTTTGGTTGCCACAATTTCAGGGGTGAACAATTTTTTGTGGGAGAGCTACCTAAGTCTAGTGAATGCTGAGATTAATGATTGGTGCCGTAATTCAAAATGCAATTCGTAATGTAATAATTATTTACTAGCATCACCTGGTGTAAAACTTGTCTACATCATAAATTTAATGTATTTTAAATAAGAACATGATTTTAATATTTCGTTTGTTTATTATATTATTTAATAGGTCGATATAAATAAATTACACTTTAAACTTATATACTGGCTTTCAGTTTTTTGTAAGTATATACTGTAATAATTATACCAGGAACGTAGTACAAAGTACGAAGAGTATGGTTTACTGAAGAGTTAAATGGAGACAGCAAAATCTGAGAATTAATTGGTTGATTAAATCTCATGACTTCGGATATTTCTATATCTGTGTACGTGCATATACCAGGAACAGAGTACGAAGTACGTTTACAATGGTATAGCGCATCTGATTGAATGATCCATCCTCATGACTTCATCAGGATTCTGCCTATATCGGGATCATTGTGCACTGATGATGTTTCTATATTTTGCATTAAATGGGGCTTTTCTTCTAGTATCGCATGCATGAAAAATTTTGCGCATTGGACAGTGCGTGATCAGAGAATCATTCTAAACCATTATGATGATATATTAATTTTTTTGTCTGGTCATTGATTTAAAAATATGTTAGGAACGGAGAGTAACAAAAATTATGGTTGAGCATAACGTGCATGTTACAGTAAATGGCATGTGCGATTTTCTAGTAGCACAATAAAAAAATGCGGTATGAACCGAAGACATTGTTTTATTGTATAAGCGTTGAACTGAAAACATTGTTCTATTGTATAAGCGGTAACATTTATAATTACCGGTATGTATTAAATTCCTTATCTGACACTTGATTTGAATATCAAATTTTAAATTGCATGTGCGATTTTCTAGTAGCACAATAAAAAATTGTTCTATTGTATAAGCGGTAACATTTATAATTATGTATTAAATTCCTTATCTGACACTTGACTTGAATATCAAATTTTAAATTGCATGCTTGTACTGAATAATCTGGTTTTACTGTAAATGGTGTGTGCGATTTCCTAGTGGCATGATAAAAAGTAGTAATGATATATTAAATCCTTATTTGGCGCTTGATTTAACATCAGATTTTTTTTTAAACTACAATAACGTTGTCGTCACAATAAGCTATTTCTACATATGTCTGACAGGCCACAATTTTTTGGCTGCCATCTCAGCAGACCAATCAAACCAACGTTATGGTCACAATTTATGGCTGCCATCTCATCAGGCCAATTAAAGCAGTGTTACCTCATTTTCAGGGCAGGAGGGAAGGGTTGATGTAACCAGTATGAAAGTTGGCAAAAAAGATTCAGATCCGATTACCCATACTTACTTAATTCATACATACTTGCTAATACTAAATTATCTTACATCCTAATTGCATAATCAATTACTGCTACTTACATCACCAATACATACTGCACGCTTAAGATCTCACGATCAATCGAACATGTGACCATAGCCAGGCCTATCACATGTTCGAACGGGTAAATAGATTCGAGACAAAAGCTGCCTCGATACTTACGTATCGAGCAGCTATTGTATTGAATAATCCAGTATTAAATGGCATGTGCGGTTTCCTAGGCGCGATAAAAATGCAGCATGAACCAAAAATATTGTTCCATTGTAGGTTTTCTTATTTAGCACTTGATTAAAAGCCTGTTTATATAATTTATTAGTGCAATAAACATTTTGCGCATTGGACATTGCGTGATCAGAGAATCATTCTAAAATATTATGATAATATATTAATTTCTTTCTGTGGTCATTGATTTAAAAATAAATATTACTATATTGAGAACGGAGTGTAACAAAGAGTATTTGCACCATAATTTTTATCGCATTCCTTATTTAGTTATAATTACTGTTTGCGGAAGGTCATTGCAAATGATCTTACCTCTTGAATTCTTGATTTTGTGTGTTAGATCTTTCCTTTCCCACAGCTATTTTCACAGAACCTGTTACTCTTGCTTAGCACATAATTGATTTGTTTTCTTTAGCGACTTGAATTTTATCTCAAAAATTACTATTATTATCATATTCCAATCATTTAAGAATATCTTAATTCTTTAAATACCAGGAACATAGTACAAAGTATGAAGTGTATGGTACAAATCCGAGGATCTAATTGGAAAATTGAAACTTGTGACTTTATAATTCTATTATTAATTAATGTGTGTATGTTGATGTGCGTTCATACTTATAGTGCGATGGATTTAATTTCGTTGACTGGTTATTAATTAAACACAAAAAAGTAAATAATACCTCTGTTAGTATTAATAAGAGTTCTCTTATGTGCTGTACAGGAGTGTGTGAGAGGCACCTATAATTAAATGTCCAAAGAAACTAGTAAGTTGATCCATTCTGGACCTTGCTCAGCGTACTATATCTTTAATTAGTTCTTTTCAACTATATAGTGTAATATGAATAAAACTACGTATTAAGCCCTTGAGTCCGGTAAATTACTATCGTAATATTTTTTGTGCCTCAATATCATGATATTAACTTATTCTACTTCTGTCTTATAATTATGATATTATTAAATTGATCTTACCTCTGATCATCCTTTATTTTTATCATTCACCCTTTCCTAATTTGTTTCTCTATACTCATCCTTCGTTATTACTAGGTATGGCAGTCAGTCATAGGTCGGTTATTATCAGTGTTACTATAATAATATTTCTACGCCCAAAAATTACAGAATTTCCTTATGCTACCACTGCCTTATAATCATCCCACCTTATTACTAATTTTATTCTTCGTCCTTTTCCTAATTTGTTTCTCCATACTTACCCTATGTTATTACCATATATAGAACTTTCTTATTACTATATAGTTTTTCCAATTTCCATATATGTCCTTCTATATATATATTTAATTACCTTACTCGAATTTCATACTACATTATTCTGTGACGCGTGAAAGTAAATTGGTTCGATGCATAGACAATGCTAAGCATCATTGAACAATCAAAGCTTTTATATATTTTCGCGAATCTGCTAGCTCGATAAAGAGTTAGTAGAGCTGATTTCGAGATTAATGTTTCGGGTGTAATATCTTAATGCAGATAGTAATATGAGGGGAAGTTTATTGGTGTTCAAGGAATTAAAGATTAGTAATTTCAGAAAGAAGCTGATCTAACAATTGAATAATTTAGTTATTTATATATATCAAACATGTATATAAGTCCGATGTATTCACTCTTCATATATCTTCAGAAAAGCATTAGGCATAATGATTCCTCCTTTATAATAAAGTGAATGCTTATTATATCGTATCCCGTGACTTTTATTTATTTTTGTATCGCTTCCTTTTGAATCCCCTTTCTACATATTTATAAATCTGACCCTATGTATTCTTTCTCTTGTTCACTATCGCTGACTAAACTTAGCTCCCTAATCTGACGCTCTCCCAATTCGCTTATAGCTGGTTGACTATGATCGGTCATACGTTAAGTAACCGGTTATAGCCGATAAATTATTTACCCAATTATTCAATCAATTAAAATAAGTGACAAGTAGGGATGGGCACTGTACAGACTGCCAAAAATAGAAGTAATTTTCATCACATAATCTGTAAACTTGCAAATCATTTGACCACATTTAAAGTTGGTTTGTTCTAGATCTGGCCAAATGATCTGCAAATTTGACCAGAATTAGTAACGATCTGTTTTGACCAGGCACACTGCAATTTTTGAACTTAATTATTTGCTGATCAAAAAAAAAAAAGAACTCGCAACGCAAAGTTAATTTTTCATTTTGCATAACCCGCCGACCCAATTTTATTTTTTAAAAAAATTTTTTTAATTATGTCAATTATCCCGTTTTGCTATTTAATTTTTCTCCGGTGTCTCCCGATGATGACCCAAATAGATCCGAAAAAAAATTAAAATTTTCTGATTCAATGTTATGTAAACCGAAAAATTAACTTTTCATGACCTTTGATGTAAACATGAGTATATTAATTTACAATAGATTAAAAAAATAAAAAAATTAAAAAATGAAAAAACCAACCCACTGACTGAAATCTTAGAACATTATGTTATGCAAAATTAACTTTCCATGGCCTTAAATTGCATATTCATCATTTTGTAATATATTTGACTAACATTTTTGTAGAAATACTGTAGAAGTTATAAATTCATTATTTTGTAATATAACATTTGTGAGAATATTGCGTATTTATCATTTTGCAAAAAATTTGAGTATTTGTTTCTTTTTTAGTCTAGTTCGCTCTTAAATAAAAAAAAATACAACTATAGCAATAGTATATATATTTAAGCCAGATTTTGATAATCCTTTAGTAAGCTTACAATACTAGATATTATGATGTAGATTAATATATATTTTTAGATACAATGCTGTTTATAGATACACTCATGTTCCTGGTTTTGCATGACAACATCGCGCAGCTACTTATTATTATACTATATATATGAATACATACTTGTACAATAAGCACTTATTTTATTTTTCTATTACATACTATACACAGTACGGAATATAATAAGAAAAGCGCAAGTTGAACGCTGCGTGATAAAAGGATTATTTTATACTATTATTGTTCCGAGCTATTTCTAAATTTACTTCAATCTGAATTGAAACGTGTTCTTTCACGATTTTCACAGATAATGAGACTATAGAATAATTACTTATTAATAATTACATTTATATTAGCAATGATCATTTTTATTGATATTTATAAAGACAATTCTTTTATTGTTTCATCTTTTTTTTTATACACTTTATTGAGCAAGCATATGACTTTTGTAACTCGTGAAATTCGTTATAATGAATGTTTAATAAATACTAAAAAATTCTGATCTTTAGTATAACCCGACCCTATGAAAAAAGTGGCCCGTGTGGGCACGTGTTTCTACGGAGAGACACGGTAAGTGCGGCACAGTTGGATATCCGGGTTTGTACGTCTGTGGTCCATGTTGGCACGTTGAATTGGTCCAAATTGGACTGTTTACCCAGACATTTTGGACCGTAAATGGACCGGGTTTTGCTGCACTTTACTAAACCAAAACGCACGGGTTTTGGCACGGGTAATTACACGTAATATAACGTGCTTGTACGGGGTATGTCTAAAGCCGTGTGCGGTCATATGTTTTTGACTTTTTGATTAGGGTTTGGGTAAGGGAAAGTGTAGAATTAGGATGAGATTAGACTTTATAGTAAAATTGCCACCCCGGCATTTTTTGTTAATAACCCAAGGTAGGTTTAGACACTCGTTTCATGTATTTTTGACGTTTTTCACTTTTTTCACTTTTTCTCGATCAAAATAACCGATTTTATTGACTCTATGTCACGTGACCACACACGGTTGTAGACGACACTGTAGGGTGTGAAATAGCATAACAAATACAAACATAGTGAAGATCACATAATAATTTTTACTAATCAAGATTTTTCTGATGATCTGCATGATCTGCAACCTATTTCTGACTGCTAATAATCACTCGTTACGATCATTATCATTATCAATATAAAATTTAAACTGAAATAACTTTTGAACTATTAAAGATATATGAGTAAAAAATACCTTTGTTAGATTCCACTTAATGTTCTCTTTATGGTAATAGAGCTCTTTTTCTTATTGTCATAAAATTAATCATGTTTTAGTAATCAGTTTTCGCTTTAACTTATATGAGAAATAAAAAAAGGGCTCTATTGCTTTAAAGAGAATGTTAAAAGGAATCTAATAAATATAATTTCGCATGTATCTCATGAATAGTTCAGGAGTTATTTCAATTGAAAATTTTATATGTTTTTGTTATTAAACAGAATGATCGACAAAAATCTTTATTAGTAAAATTTAATATATGGGCGGTCAAAAGTAGAAACCAAGGAAATTGTTTCTAAGTAAATTTTTTCTAGACTTTAAATTAAAATATCTCAACAACTATTAAACCAAACTTGATAAAATTTTTTTTATTTTAATTTTATATAGTTATAGAATTAAAATAAAAAAAATTTATTAGATTTGGTTTAATTATTGTCAAGATATTTTAATTTAAAGTTTTAAAAAAACTTACTAAAAACAATTTCCTTGGTTTTTACTTTTGACCGCCCATATGATCTTCACTATGTTTGTAGATCATATGACATTTCACACCCTAATGACCCTTCTTATACGTGCCACCCAATTCACGTATTATTACCGTAAAATGTAATATACGGGCAATTCTGTCACGTTTTGGTTCGTGTTTCATGCCTTTACGTGCTGTGTGACACGTGCCTATCCAGACAACCCGTGCCTACCCGTACCAACACCCGGACCACTTTTCTCATAGGGCGAAATTCAACAGAAGAACTGCTCATACCTAAACAAGATATGAATAACTTGGGGATGCAAGTTTGTTATGTCGAAAATTTTACGAAATAATCTGTGCTACCACCAGGTTGAGCATGAAGGTCATGAAAAAAACCTGGAAAAGATAAATTTGGGTTTTTTTTTAAAAAAAAATTTAGTAATTATCTTCTATCTTCTTATTAGATTCGGGTTAGACAAGACACCCGACCAGATTCCTGCTGTTGCCGAAAAATAAATGCGGATGTGTTCTACGCGGGGGACGCAAAAATTATTAATTACATTGTTAAAATATATATATATGAATATCCGAATGTATCCTTTAATGTATGAAAAGTTAGCATTTAATATTTAGTGATTCATTTTTATTCGCGCTTATTTATTTATTTATTTATTTTTTTTTAATTTTTTTACTTTATTATTATTATTATTTTCGCGATTTTTTTTTTATTAATTGATAAATGGATAGCGGTTCTAAATGACAAATGACATTTCACGATTCACGAATAACACATGCCAATTGAGAATCAGAAATGATGCGGAACATTATATTAACACATGCCAATTGAGAATCAACATAATTCAGAAATGATGCGGAACATTATAATAATAAATGGTTTCAGAATTAAAATTGTAAATCTTATTTTGAAAAACAAGAAGACGTATTTATTATCAAATAAGAGATGTACAAATCCTAATTATTTTTTAATTAAAAATTTGAATACACTTATTTATATGATCTTCAATACTATAAATTATTTTATTGTTAATCGATACTGCTTCTAATATCGTTTTATTTATTATTAACAAGTCATGCGCCTGCCCATGCGCTGGGAGTTTAGTTATCCATATTTTTTTTATATTGTTGTCATTCTAAAATGCTAATAGTTAATTTAATTTAATTTAACTTTTGATTCCTATTTTATTGTGTTGCAATTCTTTTTCGTTTTAGTGTAATAATGAAATTTGATCTAATAGTTTTTGCTGGAATTTTGGTTTAATATTAAGTGATTGGGTTCCGATTAATTTTGAAATTCGTGATGTAATGTTAAGTATTAATAAAAGAATCACGATTATGGGTATGAATAGGTTATTTATATTTGGTTTTTTTCAGTTTTGTTTTCTGGTCTTTAAGTAATTTGTTAAGTGTAGAGTTTCAATTCAGATCAATTCTTCATCCATTTATCCGATAAGCTATTTCTGGTGCTACAACCAATGGGAGAGCTTATAGGAGTTTAGCTTCGATCGTGAACAAATAATGGTTAAGGTTAAATGGTTTAAATCAAAAACTAACACACATAATTACAGGTTATAGGTTTCCCTTTATTAGAAAAATTTATATGTCAGATTATTCAAGAATACTATCCACAATTATTAACAATCGTTTTAATACTCTTTCTTTCCTTCACAGACTGAAGCTACATCCTTATCTATCTTTAATTCCTGTGGTTTTTTAATCCCTCGCTTGGAGCTTAGGGATTGGAACCGCCTAAAATTTTTTCTAATCGTTTAATTGTTTAACAGTTTAACCGTTTAATTTGGCCGGCATTAAAACATAATTTTGCCCGGACTATAGAGCAATTTTTAAACGGTTAAACAGTTCCAATCTCTATTGGAGCTTAATCTCTCAATTAGAGTACACCAAGCGCTAACAATCATTTATAAGCGTTAAAATAGTATATTGATCTGCATAATAAAAAATTTTTACTTATTTCGTCAAATGGGAACTATTATTGTTCCACATTATTTCTGAATTTATGTAAATTCTGAATGACATGTGTTCTTTCTCGATTTTCATCTTGTATGCAGATCATGTAATAAATTATTGATAATAATTACTTATTGTTCCACATCATTTCTGAATTTAATTCTGAATGAACATGCGTTCTTTCTCGATTTTCATCGTTTGTGAAATGCACAGCAATGTAATAAATTACTGATAATAATTACTTATTAATAATTACATTGATTTTTTTTCATTAATATATATAAAGATTATTCTTTTATTGTTTCGTCATTTTTTTTTGTATTGGCGTAACAGAAGAACTTCTCATGCCTAAACAAAATAGGAATAACTTGGGGATGAAGTTTTTTATGTCGAAAAAGATAAATTTATATTGTTTAAAAAAAATTTAGTAATTATCTTCTAGACATGACACCCGACCACGTTGCCGAAAAACAAATGTGGATGTGTTCTACGCAAAGAATGTAAAAATTATTAGTTACATTGTTAAATATATATGAATATTAGAACTATTCTTTTAATGTATGAAAAGTTAGCATTTAATATTTAGGCGAGCATATAGTGATTCATTTTTTTTTACTTTATTATTATAGAGTTACTTTATTTGATTTATGCATTAATACTGTATATATAAATCAACAATCATATAAATATCTTATCCGGATATAACCGTTATCCTTTTATTTGAATAGGATATAAAACCGGTTATTAAATTTTGTTAAAGGTTACAACCTTTCGGATAAAAAGTTATCCGGGTACGAGCACTATTTATCACTCGCAAATCACGTGATATGATTGGCTAAGCGTCCCTAAAATCCTGAAGCCGAAAATTTGTCTTTGAAAAAAAATCTATGTATACTGTAATATGTGTCAACTGCCCACCCCCGAGGGTAGAGGGGAAAGTAAAACACATAATCAAGTTGGCCTTGCCTTAATAAAATTAAAATAAAAACACATCATTAATTGATAGAGTTATATTATAATTACAGTACACTGCTTGCTATTCCTAGTGAAATTGGGATCAGTTTTAGCGCACGTTTTTAATTTCCTTATTTGAAGTATATTAAAACGAAGCATTTAAAATTAGGTTCGGCTTTTTTGGCTTTTTTTTTTTCGTTTTATAAAAATTTGTGATTTGATTGGTCAATCAATGTAAATCTCAAAATAAGAACTGTATGGTAAATGGTCTGAAATTGTTATCAAAGCTTTGATTTTAGTAATCAGATAAAATTTTTTTTGCATTTATGTAATATCTAACATATAAATCATTTTATCATTTTTAGTGAAAAATATAAATACTATGTTGGGTCTAACGAGAAGGTCAATAGATGTACTCAATATTCAACGAGTTCTACATCACTTCTATTTAATATTACATCTAAAGGAAGATATTCAGAAATAACAGTTAACCTTTTAACATGTATACCAACTAGACCCACAGTTACTAAATCTTGAGAATAAGTAAATACAGGACATCCACTATCACCTCCACTAGATATTTCAGAAGAGTCTTTACCGTAATAGATAAGATTCTCGATCATTCCAGCTCCATTTTTCCTCGTTCAAACGGTAATGAATGCTTTAACAAATCCGCAAGTAACACGCGTTATTAAACCAGATTTACAAACATGAGCACCAACTAGTTACTTTTCTACCCTCTTTAATAATTAATTCACGGTTATGTCCGTTACTTTTTATAATCATTGCTATTGATACTAAGGCTTTACTATCTGTTATATTAATCAAAACATAATCGTAATCGAGTATATCACTAGAATCTACCATTGGTCCAAGTTCAGTGCTTCCTATAGGAGCATCCCAAGGGAAGTGATCAAATTTTTCTGTACCATTCAATCGTGCAGCTTCTTTAGAACAATGTCCAGCAGTTACGACATAATTCAGCCTTTTGTCTTGATTATTTCTTGCCTAAAAACTCAACGAACATGTTTCTCCATTAGCATGATTATATAAACCTTCTCCAGCGAAGATCTTGTGTACTATGTTCCTTTTCAATACCTGAGATTCATCATTACGTGTTGTTCGTGAGGAAAATAAGGTGATATTAATTATAATTGGGTTATATTAAAAAGTGGAATTTAAAAACTCCTTATTTTTTTGCATAATACTCTACATAATTACGGATTACTATATTATTTAGTTTAACATCAAGATGGAATCGAATAAAAGATGGTTTAAATTGTTTAATTAAATCATATATTTTAGTAAACCGATATTTTAATGTATCCATGGAATTATTTGCTGGGATAAAGTTTATAAAATTTAAGTAACCAGGCTGAGTTATCTCAGAAGAATTTTTTATGATATTAATTAAAGAAGAGCCCACAATATTGACATATACTGTTTTATTTTTTACATCTATACATGTTCCTCCAGAACTTGATGTATAATTATTTAATAAACCTTGTAAGGTTGTATCTATTGTGATTAATTTTTCTTCCATAGCCAAAAGACCGGGTAACTCACTATCTTCTACGTCCCATAATTCTGCCAATACCTCTCTAGTATAGACCAGAGAAAGTTTGTTTAATGTGAATAATAGTAATAATAAATTTAAAAAAAAGCAAATAATTCTCATTATTATAATAGGCCAAAGGTAAATTAGACTTTAAATATGTGTATAATTAATCTGAACGCGACAAAGAAATCAAATATTGTGCTTTTAAATTAACTTTTAACGAAATAATGAAGATCAATACATTCATACTACAAAATAATCGTCCACCATGAATCATTTGGTTCATGTGACAATGAGATATGCATTGCTACTTTATTTAAATTACAAGTTCAAATTTTTGATCTTCAACTTGTCGTTATTTTCGTTGAATACTATAACTTCACTTAATTTGTATTGATATATGAGATTACAGATCAATTTAGTATAGATGTTGTACGTCGGAATAGGATATTGGTAGATTTAGAATCAATATAAGTTGATTTTAAATACACTTATGTTAAAACGAAATTTTAAATTCACTAAATCGGTAAAGAATTCCGAACTAATTTAAAGGCATTCCGAATTCATTTAGCGCGTATTCAATTAAAACATTAATTAATTTATCAACAGCTATGATATTTGCGTATAAAAGTTCTACGTTATTTCTCAATTTTTGTCAATTAAACACAGGTAGAACTATAAGTATTTTCTAAATCTATTATAGCAGAAACTTTTGTTAGATATCAACAGTTTTTTAAAAAATTTTATATACGAAACTTTATGGTGTGATATGCAACTTTTATTGTGGTATTCTAAACTGAATTTTATGACACATTCTATAATAATAAGATCAGATATAATGTGAGATCAAATTGCTAGTTCTATACCTTATTAGCCCTTATTCCAAATTATTATATTATCTGATCTCATATTATGATCATTATAGAATGTGTCACAAAATTCAATTTAGAATAGTGATTGTACCCGAGTAGAACCTGCTATTGTGTAACATAGTTGGTCCTGAGCGAAGCGGAGGACTCTCTATTTTACGAAAAAGCTCTGTCCGGCCGCATCTTGTGATATACAACCAATCATATTCAACTGATCGACAAAAACAATAACAGATACGTAATCAACTTATCAGTCATATTGCTGTAATTGCTGTATTGATGTTAAATAAATATTGGCTCCAGACGTACAATGCTGTGCCTAGTAAATTATCCGAATATCCGGGGAATTTAATAGTAATCGGGTAGAGGTTTCCCAATGGGTACAATCTCTAGTTTCTATCTCAAAATTTGCAAGGAATTTTTTTTTGTTAAAACACGAAAGGAGGTTTCATAAGCAAAAAATTATGAGTTACGCGCGCTTTCTAAAAAAACGCCACTATTTTCTACGATTTCACGATTTGATGGTTAATAATTCTATAGAAAATACTTGTAAAATTTGCATATCACGCCAAAGGTTTTTGTAAGAATGCTTGTAAAAAGGTTTATTGTTCTATCCGTGTAATGTCATTAGTAAATTTGCAATCGGTATAAAATTTATAAAATCTTGATTTTATTTAACAATCTAAAATATTTTATTTACGAAAAAAAGAGTTTATAGAACTACTTTTTTTCTTTTTTATAAATCAACTTCACTTTTTTTTACGTTAATGGATTAATATTCAAATTATATAATAAGTTAAAAAATTTTTTTGCTTAAAAATATAAATTCCTAGCAGAAAATCTGGATGTAAAGACAGCATAAAGACAATCCTTGAAGTCTTATTATTTTGTCAATATAAATACGACTTGTCGATATGAGGTTTTTACTAATTTATCTTTTATGAGCAATAAAACAATGTAAATATTAAGGTGGGAAAGGTATACGTTTAATCGGTTTAACTCTAATAGTTATTAGGAGATAAGTTTCTGATTTATTCGCTCTCTTCAGCACTACACTAGCTTGTTTCCTTTATTTTTCATTAAGTAAAATCGAAGGGAACTTCTCTACTTGTATTATATTGTATTGTATTTCTTTATTGAAGTCAAATTCATTCGTTTATATACATTTGAATTTAATATATGACACGTTAATGTTTGTTTGGCACATTAACATGTTGTTTAACACGCTACGTGCTATTCAACTATGGTGCTACTAAGCCCAACATGTTGACGTGCTATTGTAACGAATAATTTTTTCCCTTGTCTCTCACTTTCATATTTGTATAATTCTTTAAGCTGTCATATACCTTCCATAATTGTATCGCCATAGCCATGTTAATCTTACTTTTCTAGTATTATGTATTTTTAGTGGGATGTTACCCAAGGAGCGTAGCTAGCTAAGTAACGTAGTGGTAGCTAAGTAACGTATTAGTAGCTAAGTAACGTAGTGGTGGCTAAGTAACATAGTATGTAATAGTGGTGTAGACGTGGTTGTTGGAGTGTAGCCTTGCCTGAGATTTAGAATGTATATAAAGGTTGCTCTCGCCCTTAGGTTACGATATCTAATGTACCTAATGTATGCTCTCCAAAACCATTCTTAAATAAATACATTCTTTTTATAATAAATGCCTAATAAATCATTAATATCCGTGTCCCATAAATTATTGCCAAATTCATGTGACCTTCTAACGTCAACCATCGGAGTTAAACTCGGCATGAAAGTACAAAACTCTCCCATACGATGGTTACACTATTGAGAATTTTTATAATCTGTGCCCCTTAACACGTATACATTAAATGTACCATTTTAGAGGTGGTTTGAGTATAACAGTGACATTTAATATTGCTGTAGCTTGCTTGTCAAGAGAAGGTTGGTCGTCTAACGGTTGGTATTGTTTGGTAGTAGTTCGTTTTGTAGAGTTATTAGAGTTTCACTATCTATTGTTTAAGGGAAGGTATAAAGGTGATTAGATGCTTGTATTTTTCAGAGATATCTGGTGGGAAGTATCATGCTAGGGGATTATTTGTGGTGTATTCACAGTATCCATTGCGAGAAAGTAGGTCTGCATCTTGGTTGTTAACTCCTGGTATATGTTTAATTTTTATTGAAAAATTGCCCTGAATTTGTATTGTGTATATGTTGGCTATAAGGTTGTTGACGTCTGAGTTTTTGCAATAGCCTGTGTAGTATGCTTCGACATTGGCTAGATTGTCAGTCCAAATTATAAGCTTTTTTCTCTGCCACATTGGGCAAAGATTCGTATTCAATTAGAGTAGTTAGTAGTTCTTGGATTTGGATATTGTTGAGAATACATCCAGCTTGTTGGACCATATGAAGGTGGTAAAGCTATTCTGAAATGTTGCACCTCCCCCTATGTTTGATATATCTGTGAATAAATTAATGGCATGTGGAGGGTGGCATGTTCGATCCTGCAGAAGTTGGATGCCAGTCCAAGATCGTATTGTTGAAGACCACCATTGGATATCCAACTTCATTGATTGAGTTATCTGTATATGATACTTGGGCGTTTTGGCTAAGTTCTGTGCTTGGATCAATCACTATATGAATGGGCATCCCTGTAGAATTATTTGGCATGCAGCCTACCAATAATTGGAGGTCTTTTAGAAAGCACCATTTTTTGGATATCTATTGAGTTAGTAAGAGGATTAGCTTTTTCTTTTTCTGGTCAGGTATGGATGCAGTCATAGATATGGTATCTAGTGTTATGCCTAGAAAAGTAAGATTGGTGCTTGGTCCTTCCAATTTTGATGCTTTATATGGGATGTTGATAGTGTCAAGAATGCGAATGAATTGTTGGAGTTCTTGTGAACCATCTGTTGGAAGATTATAAAAAAGTTGTCCACATAGTAGATAATTGCTAGTATCCCTTGCTAGACTGCAACCCAAGCAATAATATCAGCGAAGCAGCAAAAAATTTCTCCAGAAGCTCAGTTTCTGAAAGTAAAAACTTTGTTAAGTAGATGATGTCATTGTATGAAAACCCTTGTAGAAGCTGGTCTACTGGGTGAACTAGAAGTATTTGATAAGCATCTTTGATATCTATTTTTAACAAGGTGCAGACTTTGCCGAAGTGGTTTATTCAGCGAATTGCGTAACTCATATTTTTGTATTTTGTGGAGAATTCTTTCTAGTCAATTCTGTCATTAATGCTCCTATTGGGGTAGTACAGGTGGTAGGTGACTTGGTATGCTTGGGGTTGATGTCCTTTTTTCTACTAATCCATATGGATTAGTTTGAAAGAGTTCACAAGGCATGTTATTCTCATGAAATGGGCCGCAAATTCATTTGTTAATCAACTCATCAGAAATGTAGTTTTGGAATACTTTGGAAGATGTATTAATTGATTTTAGGTTTTCTTGTATCAATTTTGTTCAGGTCCCCTAAAGTTGAATCTAAAGCTATGTGTAATACCATTTGTGAGGTAATTGATGAATTGACAATTTGGGTAGAAGATCATTAGGCTTTTGAAGGCTTGAATATTGATAGTGGTTTGTATATTAAAATGCTATGAGTCCAGTTGTGAGAGCAGGTACTGTTCACGTTGGTCAGAGGAACGAAAGAAGGGTGTACTGCTAAAATAGTTTTGTTTACTGATTGTAGAGTAGGGACTTCGTTAGTTGTTATATTGCGTGATAGTTTAAATTGAGCTGAGTTTTGCTGGGTTTTGCGTGCAGCTGTTCCTTGTTAGGGCTGAATCTTTTTCTAGTTTATGGCAGTATTAATTTTTCAATTAAAATTTACTGTGCAGATACCACACAATTCATAAACTTTCTGTACAGCAAATATTGAGAAAATGTTGCAACTGTGTGCACTACTTATAAAATGACAATTATTTCTGTGCAGCATCCGCACATCTACTAAAAAAAGATGTGTGCAAATTTTTGTTTCTGTGTGCTGCGCACAGTGCACACAGTGAAAAATAATTACTGGTTCTTGGTGCTACTTCCTGTGGCCATATTTGAATTGTAGTAATAATTGTATCCAGATGTTGTCATGGTGCTTTACTATGCTTTAGGATATTCTGGTTCTGCTATTGATTTATGTATGCATCTAGATGCTCAAATTATATTTATCTGTATGCTCATATTTTGGTTAATGTAGGATTTTATTGAGTCAACAATTGTATTTGCTGATACCTGGCATGCAGAATCGATATAAGCTCTTGTGTTGTTGTCAATTTTGGATAGATTGATTTGGAGCATGGCCTGGCTAGGAGTGGTCATGTTAGTTGCATTAGCTGTGACTGTTTCCTCAGTTATGTATATAGCCTTTTGTCCTTTTTTCTGTGTTATACTAGAGACTGTATTTGTGTATGTTTGTATTGTGAGATTTTATTGTTTTGGTTTGCTTGTCAGTGGGAAGAGAGAGAGAGTTTGTGGCGAGTGTATTTATATTATTTTTGTTAGTGCTTGGTGTAATGACACATGATTGGCTAATATGCTCACCTGATGTTTGCTGGTAGTTTAAGTTTAATTTGTTAGCTTTTGTATGACCTCATGTGACTGGCTAGTGCCTTAGGCCCTGTACGGCTTACCTGATCGGCTAGTGTATTAGTGTTGGCCTGTACTTGAATTACTGAGCACTTTGTTATTTTTCAAATAGTTGACTTATGGTTATCTTCTATTACATATGACAGTTCAGATCTTTTTGGATCTTTATATGGATCTGAATTCGATAGACCGAATGCGAATCTTGATTTTTGGGATCCTACGAGTACGGATCTGGATCAAATCCAGATTTCGAATTGGGTCTGCAGAACACTATGTGAAATGACAAAATGGCACATGTCATTTTAAAGTTAGTAGTAGGCAGTGTTGGCATTGGACATATGTCCATCTAATTTTAACATGATTGGACTGGACTGGACAATGGACATATGCTTGGACATAGTCCAGGTCCAATATGTCCAACTATTTACTAAAATTTCTAAAATTATTTATTATATAAGCTACAACAAAATTCTATTTAAATCTATACAATAAAAGAATTTAAATTAATTCTAAATTAGTATAAGTTGCAATAGAATTCTATATAATCCTGGGCAATAAAAGAATTCTATTTAATATATAACTTTAGAATTAACAATTATGAATAAGTTATACCAAAGTTATAATGTAATACTTTAATTTTATTCTTGACAAATCATCTGGATTCTATAAAAGTCAGATTGAATTGCATTAGATTATACATATTTAAAGTTAGCATTTAAGCATATCCTTAGATTTGTTATTCAAGTTCTTTGACCAATCTGATTAAAAATCTCTAATCAGGATATTTAAATTTATTTGGATTGGAGAATCAATCTGAATTGTCAAACTTAGATTGTGTTCTACTATATATATATATAGTAATTTTATAATAATTATTATTACTATTAATTAGGCTGACTATTACAATTACAGAAATTAGTAGTTTCTTATACTGTATATTGCCAAAATAAGCTACCTCCAAAAATAAGCTACTCCAAAAATATCTTTAACTTAAAAATAAGCTACCTCATGATTGATGAAAGTTACTATATAGTAAAGTCCAAACTTTACTAAGCAAATTGATTAAAGCAAAGCCACTTAAGTAAACTTATTAAGGAGATTAAAATATGTATACCCTAAAATTTATAACAAAATAGGAGAACTTTTTATTAATTAATTTTTAATTTTTACATTTAACAAAGAGATTAAAATTTTATTAACAAAATATATTCATTGAATATAAAAATTAAAAGTCAAATAATAAAAAGTGCTCATATTTTGATGAAACTTTCAGAATATGTGTAGTGTAGTTCCCAAACAAGTTTACTTAAGTGCTAATAATCGATTTACATAGTAGAATTTAGACTTTACTATGTAATGACTATTGGTGATTGACCAAAAATTGATTATATCTGAAAATAAGCTACTCTGGATTTTTTGTGTCCAAAATTGTCCTAAAGAGGTAGCTTATTTTCAGAAACATATACTAGTAACTATAGTTAATCTTTAAATTGTTAAATTATTTGAATTTTATCTTTGCATCAAAAGTATATTATAATAAATCAAGTATAATAGTTCAAAAATTTATAATTTGATTGGCCAATTGTCACATTTTTATGCACTAATTTAATGTTACACAATGTCCAATGTCCAACCCCTTCTGGTCCAATGGATTGGACTGGACTGGACATGGGTGGTCCAATGTCCATGTCCAATGTCCAGCCCAACACTGGTAGTAGGTGTTCAGAATTATGTGATGCATTGGGTAAATTATATAATTTCACTAAGTTCAATTATGCGATGGATGCAAATTATGTATTTTTTAATTAGATTTTGTCAACTATGTCAACTTTTCAGATTATTTTGAACTTTTTTGCAGAAGTTTTTGGAATTTATACTTCATCAAAACACATTCTTCTGCCAATCAAATCCCACTCATGTGCTTTATGCTTTTTTTCTTAATTATGCGAAGTATATGTGATGTGAAAAATGGCCAATTATATGCATAATATCACATCACATAATCCTGTACACCCTAGTTGGTATCCATTTACTAATTAAGGGTAGAGTGAACAAGTGGTGAACATAGATTTTTTTTAATATTGATCACATTGGGATCATATGAAATCAAACAACTAAGGATGCATTAGTCTGGTCTGGTCTGGGCCCTAAGAGGACCATTATCATAGTATTTATGGTCCCAGCCCAGTCTGATCCTTCGGTCCCATAACGGTCCTTTAATGATTACATCAATCTTAATACATAAGATTTTATTGACCAAAAATGACATAATTATTTACTATCATATGTAAACAAACATTATATGATCTATATTACACCTGATCAAGAAATTTGATTGGGTGATATGAATATACAGTTATGTTTACAAGGACTGGTCCTTTAATAGTCCCACAGTCCTTATCGTTCCCAGTTCAGGACTGGTCCTGAACTGGTCTTTTTTAGGACTGATGCAACTCTACAAACAACATAGATTCAGCCAATCTGAATTAATCATTTTAGTGTAACTACAGAAAATTTGAGCCAACTTAGGAAAAATTTATGACATACTTTTTTCAAATACTATATTTATTAAAATTTTACTATTATAAAGAGTATTTTGTAAATATATTATAAAATTTTTGGCTAAATTAATAACAACTATAAAAAGTTTTATTTGTAGCAAGGCCCCTATATTACTAGTTTGGATGTTTTTAGTTACTTTGCACCATGCCCATATTATCTAATTAAATTAATTTATAAATTTATGTTCCTGGTTTTGCGTAATAGTATTGCGCAGCTACCTTATATTTATTTTATAAAGAAACTTACACATAAATTTTAATAGTACTTCATATTCATTATAATAAATACTGATTGATTACTTTGACTATTTTTTATTATAATTGATATATACTTATAACAAATAGAACATCAACTTCTTCTTCTAGCTACTTATTTTTAAATTGATACAAAAGGTTGCAATGACAGAGAAGACCATGATCTGTTTAATTACGTGGACACATGACCGATTACAATAATCATTGACCAGAATTAAAATAGGTTTGTTAGGGGAGTAACAAAAATCAGGTGATTTTTTAGGGGGGGAGGGGGGTAAAAAAAGTTGAATTTATATATAAGAACCTGACTATTTATATATTAAGAAAGAGGGAGGGGGGTAGGCCTCTGATTAAAAATAATCAGGTGATTAATGACACTGCCCTTATAATTCTGGCCAGATGATGAACAAGGCATTACATTAAAATCCTGTGATATACATTAATTTTATATGCTTGTTATTGTTATATTTATCATTTGTTCACTTATATCAAGAAAAAGGTTTATTTAAGGGTAGAGTGAATATAGATCATTTTTATATGATCTACATGGTATATTAGATTTTTATATAGTAAATAAAAAAAATGCTTCTGATAATTTTTTTAAGATTTTGGCCAATTTGTATAAAATTTATACAATAGCTAGATTTAAATAGTTTGTTTATAATATGAAATTGCGCAATATTCATTGCTTTAAAAAAATCAACTTTACATATTATTAAATAAGTAGTTACGCAACAGAGTTGCGCAAAACCAGGAACAGGAAAGTAGAAATTAGATTTTATATATCATGAAAAGAAATTTTTAAGGTTATTTTAATCTTCAGGACTAATAATTATTGATTTAAGATAGCTAAGTTCAATGCATATGTGTTCAGTGTTAATTTATATTATTGATATATATTATTTATAAATTGGAAAATAATGGATATTACTATGATTAAGAGATCAATTGTCTTTTTATAAGAGTTTTAAAAAAAGAGTAAATCTATTTGTCACTGGCGGTAATAATCCTGTGCCAACCGTGCCAATAAGAATCAAGACAGATGTGACGTTATACCTGATCATGTAACATAAAAACAAAGCAAAAAAATGCTGTTTTCAAAAATATCGCAATAGCTGAAAACTTTGACTATGAAACCACCCTTTATTCTAGCAAAAAAAAATTTCTTGTAAAATTTTACTATATAGTTATCTCTAATCCTAACCCTAACCCTAATGAAAATAAATTTACACATATTTATGTTTGTTTTGATTGTACGTTATACAGGGGCATGTCACTGCCAGTGACAATTACATTTTTTCTTAAAAGAAATAACAAAATAGAATAATAAGTTATTATGAAACTTTGACTTGGAAGGTAGAATGAAGTGTGGAGAGACTTAGTCCAAATCTTAAAGTGTTTGAGTCTTAATGTCGTATCGTCCTGACTTGCACTTTTGTTGGTAAAATATTTACTTCAAAGCGAAGTTAAAAATTATGTCTCAAGTTAGGATGGTTATAGTATTCAACTTAAGATTGTCATTGAATTTCGGTTTACAGCTAATTTGAGATAACAATAACGTTAATCAAATTTGGTATAAATTTTTTTTTAGGATCAGGTTAATTTTTGCGATAAAAAAGCAATTATTAATTTGATCGTCACATTACACCAATTTTGCATTTTGATTGGCTAATTTCAATTAGTAAATACAAATAAAAAGCCAATTGCCACAGCAAAAATCAGGTTCATTAATGCAAAAGTTTAAATACTTACATAAAAAATGTAATTCAAAGATATACATTTGACAAAGTTCACAACAACTAGCAACATATAATAAAATTTCATGATTACAAACGCATCGCACAGTATCATATAACTACATGCCCGTATACTGGGACAAAATTCGAGTCGCTAAAGTTAGTAAATCAAAAACTTGCTAAGCCAGAGTAATGGAACTCATACAGGGGAGTCCCCAAAATTCCAGGTTGGGATACGTCGAAAGGCTTCAGAATCATGATCAGCTGGATCAGAATTGATCAATTTTGCCCTAAGATCATAAAAAATTTTACAAATAAATCATATTCATTCATTAAGTAAAAAATGCCCAGCTGATAATTTTGCTATAAAACCTTCAAAAACTAGACTACAAGTAAATGCCAACATCAGCAAAAATATATATGTATAAACTTGCGCAAGTTTTTACAATATGTAAGAAAATCGTAAACTTACGTAAAATTTAGTGTAATACTACATAAGTCTTATGATGTGTAAGAAAATCGTAAATTTACATAAAAATTTTATGTAAATTTACGATTTTTTTATGCACTGTAAAACTTGCAAAGTTTTACACTAAACCTTTTATATAAGTTTACGATTTTCTTATATATTGTAAAAACTTGCGAAAGTTTACGCTAAATTTTTTACAATTTTTTTATGAACTGTAAGAATCGTAAATTTACACTAAATTTTTTACATAAATATTCGAACTCTTTCGAAATATTTTAGAACCAAAAAACAAGCTAGATCAATAGATCTGTAATCTGGATCGCGCATTGGGCTAATTTTTCGAAATAGTTCAAAATAGTTTGATGAAATTCAAATTCTGTACTACAAGATCAGATTAGATCTTTTGTTTATAATTAGATCTTCTATTTGGTTTTTTTTCACTTTTTTGTTTTTCATTTTTGTTTTCATTTGTTTTTTTTGTTTTCGGTTGTTTTTTTATTTTTTTTTAATTTTTTTATTTTATTTTTATTTTGGCACTTTACAAGAAAAACAACCAACTTTTCGAAACCTTGCGCATGCCAACTACGACTTCTAACACTTTTAAGAACACTCCCCCAGCAATTTCTAACTTTTAAAGAACACTTTTTTAGAGAAATAGCACAAGTTTTCACAAGCGTTTGCATGTTTTTGCAAGTTTTTGCAAGTTCTTGCAAGGTTTTGCTTCATTTATTTTTTCATTTCATGGTTTTTGTTTTTGTTTTTTTGGTTTATTTAAAATTTTTTTATTAATTTATTTTATTTTGGCACTTTGCGAGAAAAACAAACAACTTTCGAAACATTGCGCATACCAACTATGACTTTTGACACTTTCAAGAACACATACCAGCAATTTCTAAATCTTCAAGAACGCTTCTTTAGAGAAATGGTTGCAAGTTTTTGCAAGTTTTTGCAAGTTTTTGCAAGTTCTTGCAAGGTTTCATTTCATTTATTTTTTCATTTCGTGCTTTTTGTTTTTGTTTTTTTGGTTTATTTTTAAATTTTTTTATTAATAATTTTATTTTGACACTTTTGTGAGAAAACAACAACTTTTCAAAACCTTGCGCATGCCAACTACGACTTCTGACACTTTCAAGAACCCCACCCCCAGCAATTTTTTAATTTTCAAGAATGCTTCTTTAGAGTAATGTGTGTAAGTTTTCGCAAGTTTTTGCTAGTTTTTGCAAGTTCTTGCAAGGTTTCACTTTATTTTTTTTTGTTTCGTGTTTTTTGTTTTTGTTTTTTTGGTTTATTTTTAAATTTTTTTTATTAATTTATTTTATTTCAGCACTTTGCGAGAAAAACATCAACTTTTCAAACCTTGCGCATGCTAACTACGACTTCTGACACTTTCAAAAACGATAGAAAACAAAAAAGTGAAAATAATAGCTAACTGTAGGGTGAGCGAAAATAAGTGTATAGGGCTAGTTTTTTGTATATAGTAATAGAATTAGATGCAAAAAGTGCAAAAGTAGTTTAAAATATTTGTAATAATGTAAAAATAATATGTAATATATAATAAAGTATGTAATATTAATTAAAAATATATATTTAATAAATATAAAATATAATATATAATAATAATAAATAAAAAAATAAAAATTTTATAATAAATTGTGAAACCATGTGAAATATTGCGAAATTCTGTAAAAAAGCATGATTATGTGAATATGTATATCATTTATTTATTTTTTAAAAAATTTTGAAAATTTGCGAAAATTTGCAAAATGTTGCGAAACAATGCGAAAACATCACAAAATATGCAAAAATATTACTCCTGCGAACCTGCAACCCCCAAAGGGTTATTTTTTTTATTTCGCATTGTATCATAAGATTTTTGAAATATTACGGCAATAACTTATGTAAGATTATGTATATATTTGCTATAGCGTAAACTTACGTAATTATTACCCCTACGTAATACTCCGAACTAATCGTAAGATTTTTGAAAGATTACACTCGCGTAAAAACTTGCGGAGGTTACGCATATTTTTTTTTGCTGATGAACCTAGATCTGACGCATCTAACTCAGAAATCTGGAGATAGCCCTGTAAAAATCGAGTAATGGACATCGCTATGAGAATAGACAGAATTTTAAGAGATAAGATGATTTGCAATAATTCTGCAAAAAGTAATATTAACCAAATATAGGATAAGTTGAGAATAATAGAGAGCGCGAATGCAATTCTATATCAATAATTACCAGTTCAACTCTGGATTATTCCAATACAAGACATTATATAATATTTATTGAATTGGCAAGTTCTCAGTTTTTTTTTAAAACTCAGATTTAATATAGCAGTCTAGTTAATAAAAGGTTACAATTAGAAGACGATGATAATAAATAGTATTGTAATCAAGCAGTAAATATAAAAATAAATATTACTTATACAATAGAACAATATTTTCAGTTCACACCGCATTTTTTCATTATGCCAATAGAAAATCAAACGCCATTTAACATACCTGAAACATATGTAATTTCTAATTCATTTCTGGAAGTTATACTCTATTCTTATTATTATAGTAATTTTTATTTTTAAATAAAATGCCATAACAAAGAAATTATTAATATTATACTGAAACTTAAACTGCATAGAGTAATTATATAATTAATATAACATTACTATGCAAGGTAAATATTATTGTAATAGTTTAAAATAGTTATTCGACCATGCAATGGACTTAAACTGCATAGAGTAATTAGCTACAGTAATTAATATATCATTGCTATGCAAAGTAGCATAGTTTAAAATGGTTATTCAACCATGCAACATACTTAAACACATAGAGTAATTATATAATTAATATATCGTTGCTATGCAAAGTAGCATATAATTGTAATATTTGACCTTGCAATGTCTAACATGCAAAGTTTATTTTGGCCTAAATTTTAAATCATACACCCAACAACAGACGAAATACCCCAGCAGGAAACCCAAGGCTATACTCATCATTGTATACTATTCCTGATATAGGCAGAGGCAACAAATCGAGTAATTATATTATTATTATATCATTACTATGCAAAGTAGCATATTTATTGTAATATATTGTTTAAATGGTTCTTTAATTTATATTGTCCTAATTTATTTAAACATATGACCTCTTTCGAAAGCCTCAGTTATGCAAAATACAGAAAACCTAAGGTCATACACATCATTGCACAACAATTCTGATATAGGCAAATAGAGATGAATTCATGTGAAAAGTTTGTCCAATCAGAATTAAAGAGCTACATCACTTAATTTACGTACTTTGTCTCCGTTCCTGGTATTTTTGTAGGAAGATATATGATTTTTGTAGGTTGTACAAAGAATTGATTGGTCAGATCATATGATGTTTACATGTAAATCATATGACATCATATAAATTGGTTACACAAAGTTGATCTACAATCGATTTTATATGAAATTGGAAATTTCTACATCCTACTAATGCATGCATGCATGCGTGCATGCGCATGGTTTAAGCAATTTTATACTAATATGCCCATACAAAATTAGTTAAAATCCAAATATTATAAAATCTTTCTAACATTTGATTAAGTAGATTTTTTCGGAATTACAGAATATCAGTATGGTATAGGTGAGCTGAACAGTCTGGTATTAGTGTAAAAATACCAATTCTAAAAACAAACCCTTAATAATATAAAACCAAAACAGTATTATAGGATTTTAAATAGGTATTTTACACCCTTATAACATACTGACTGATCTATTTTAATATTATATGTAACAATAACACTGTAACAGAATTATATGGTACGGAATAAGGGTATTTTACACTCCACTTGGTTATCTATATAATCTTATCCTAAAATTTGTGCCATTACCATATTGATCTGCTGTAATTCCCCATACTATACAATAGATCAGTATGGTATACCTAATATGGGCACCATGCGCATGGTCTAAGCAATTTTATACTAATATGCCCATTAGGGTGGTTGGTACGAATGGCATGCCATTGGCGCAATATTATGAATTTATATGATAATTTAATGGCGCATAAGTAGATGCCACTGCACCAACAACCCTAATGCCCATACAAAATTAATTAAAATCCAAATATTATAAAATCTTTCTAACATTTGATTAAGTAGATTTTTTCGGAATTACAGAATATCAGTATGGTATAGGTGAGCTGAACAGTCTGGTATTAGTGTAAAAATACCAATTCTAAAAACAAAACCTTAATAATATAAAACCAAAACAGTATTATAGGATTTTAAATAGGTATTTTACACCCTTATAACATACTGACAGATCTATTTTAATATTATATGTAACAATAACACTATAACAGAATTATATGGTACGGAATAAGGGTATTTTACACTCCACTTGGTTATCTATATAATCTTATCCTAAAATTTGTGCCATTACCATATTGATCTGCTGTAATTCCCCATACTATACAATAGATCAGTATGGTATACCTAATATGGGCACCATGCGCATGGTCTAAGCAATTTTATACTAATATGCCCATTAGGGTGGTTGGTACGAATGGCATGCCATTGGCGCAATATTATGAATTTATATGATAATTTAATGGCGCATAAGTAGATGCCACTGCACCAACAACCCTAATGCCCATACAAAATTAATTAAAATCCAAATATTATAAAATCTTTCTAACGTTTGATTAAGTAGGATTTTTCTGAATTACAGAATATCAGTATGGTATGGGTGAACTGATCGGTCCGGTATTAGTGTAAAATACAATTCTAAAAAACAAACCTTAATAATATAAAACCAAAACATAGGATTTTAAGATAGGTATTTTACGCCCCTGATCATCAATACTGATCTGTTTTAATATTATATGCAACGATGACACTGTAACAGAATTATATGGTACGAAATAAGGTATTTTACACCCCACTTGGTTATCTATACAATCTTATCTTAAAATCTGGGCCATACCGGTACCATATTGATCTGCTACAATTCTCCATACTATACAACAGAATGGTACGGATGACCAGAATTAAAATAGGGGTATTTTTTGCGTCATACCGTTAAGATCTGATCAAATTTAATAATTTGATTATATACTGATCTTAATTTATTAAGGTAATCAAAAACGTGATGATAGATTATACATTTTGATACAGCTTAACCAATTTGTATAGATGCTAATACTTATACGAACGGTTATGGTACGTATAGTAAATTTGTTAATTCTTTCAAAAATGGATTAGAGCATATTAATTATATGTAAGTACGTACGTTCAATATTCTTGATTTGATGTATCAATATACATTAAACAAAAATAAAAACAACCACACAATCGTTGGTAAATTTATTTGTAGTTCATAATATATCATTATAAAATCATAATCGATCAAATTTCATTGTGGTACATTAGAATGTCCAGGCATCATTTTATAATATGATCTCGAGAACCATGATGGGCTTTAATAATTTTAGACTTATAGAATCGTCTTATTGAGACGTTCATTTTGACAGTAAAATTATCAAAAACGGACCAGTGGATCAAAGTTAATTACTATTAAATATTGTATATATTTTAAACTGTGTTGTGTATAGCATGCATGCATCCGTGCATGTATGCAGCATACCATGCGCATGCATATTACAGAAAAATGCTATTTTGCCCATCTCTACACCCTACCCTTAAAAATTAATGTCGCGGCTGAAGCTGGAAATGGTTGAAGCTGGAAATTAGAGGTCTCGATTTAAAACTATAAGCCCTGCTAAAATCCAACTATACTCTTTTATTATAAATCCTAACCCTAAATTCTAATCTAACTATAAAAAAAAATCGTACAAAATGCATTCCAAAATTTTTTGTAAATTTCATATTAAAATATTTAAAATTTCCAGCTTCAGCCATTTCCAGCTTCAGCCACGACAATTAATCATATCATTATTAATTATGCAAAGTCACACGATCTGAAAAATTTTTGAGTGGTATCTATTTATCAGATGATACAGATACACCGATATGGGTTTTAAGCAATAATTATTCATTTATTAGCCAGAATCTAAAGAAATTTCCATCAGTCATAGTCTTGACCGGTCGGTCAAACGCTCTGACTGGCTAATATCGGTCACGGTCATTAACCGGTCATGGTCCGTATCCATCCCTAATTACAATAGTCATTCAAATATGATCAATGAAAGCTATTGTAATGAATTAAAAAAAAAAAGAATTAGAAATGAATTGTTGTCAGTGTGACTCTAAAATTAACTATACGTTAAATAAATTAATCATGTAAAATTAGTAATAATGTCGCGATACGTAATTATATAGTATGTAGGGCTATAAATAAGAAAAGTAAAGTAATAGAGAAAGTAATCAAGTGTTTTTGTATTAAGAACTATTGAATTAAGCAAAGTATAGTTAAACCAATATCGCTTAACCCCGTGCAATGATGTTGTGAGTTATATAAAAACTTGATAAAGCTATTTGTACACTTATATAGTTCCGTTCAAATAGAAAAATTTATTACTACATAACTAATACATAACTGATTGGCTAATAAAGATTTGAATGTTTTGATAAAAATTTAAAAACTTTTGCCGTCATAATATTGACCAGTGTTTTCTGCCAAGAAATTTGGATTCACTTTATCGTGTTCGAATGAAATAACTTCAACCTTATTAACTCCAGCATCTTTCAAACTAATACCCTTTCCATTTATTAAAACAGGAACTATCGTGATATTATTTTCAATATCAAAACACGCAGTCGAATTTAACAAATATGTTGCATTATTGACTTCTTGAGTATAATTATGTATTTCTATCTGTATTCCCAATCGTTTCATAGCTGCTGTAATGTCAACAGTTTCTATGACGCAAATATTATTAATAGCATGAAAATGATTAATATTATGCCACATAGCAACAAGACCAGCAAAATGAGGTGAAGTTATTGGTGTTTGGGAAGTTGCATTTTTCAAATTAACATATACTCTAATTGGATATGGCCCAATGAATTTACCCTCTTCTATAGTCAACTTTGCGAAAAATCTGAGTCCATAATAAGGATCAGGTTTATAGAGATTCAGAAGATATTCTTGTAATATTTTGGGATCTTGACCTTTAAACATCGTCACTTGTGGATATGTATACCCAAGTTTTTCTATATATCGAATATCTGAAGATTTCCAGAATTCTGTTTTTGTCTTTCGGAATGGTGTTAGATCTGTATTTTCATTTATCGCTGCATTCATTTCTTCTGTATAAGTTCCGAGGGCATCAATATTTTGTGAAACCCAACTATTAGGAAATCTATATATATATATAAGATTTGTTACTTATTTTTAAAATTTACATATTAAAATAAAGAATAATACTAACACTTCCTGCCAAAGTGCAAAAAGACGGTCTATGTTGACATGATGGAAAAAAAATATTGGGTCAAATGCAGCTGTGGTTGCATGAGACATATGACCTCCAAGACCACCAGTTACTAAATGAAAGGCATCATGAGTTGTCTCAATGGATGCAAAATGTGCAGATTCAAAAAATACTGAAGGAGGAGGAGGAACTGAAGTCCCTTCTGACTGGTCTGTACCAATGGTGCTAAAAGGTAGGTATTCACTAAGATGAAACATTTGATATAACCCAGGTCTAAATACTGTAGAAACATACACGGATAGACTAGCATTTAATATATCATTTTGATCTTCATAATTGGCATTAGGATATCTAATTGTAGGATAACCGGCGGGTGTAAATGGAACAGATGTAGGAATTATATAATGTGGTTTATCCCATGGATTATGACCTTGTTCAAGGGGATGTGAAAGATCAACAGGTAAAGTATAACTTTTTAATGGATTTTTAACTTTTTTCCTGCCATTTGGCGTATTTATCTCGATTTCAGGTATTAGAAATATTTCAGGAACACCTTCTATTGCCTTTTCATCAGCCCAATCCAAATAGGGATGACGAAGTTGCTTTGCCGCTTCAACATACTTTCCTTTTTCATTATCATTGTATTGTAAAGCAATTTTATTAGCCTCGTTAACTAATATAGATTCAAATAAAAGCATATATGGTCTATGCCATGTTATAAATATACTATCTCCATGATGACAATATCCGCCCCAACGATCTTTTCCCCATCCCGATGAATTATATTCATGTACACCAGTAACCCCATCATAGGGTTCATAAGGTAGTCCATGAATGCCAGCAACCTGATAAAACGATCGCACATCTTTGTGGGGGCGGTCGTACATAGCTTGATAACTTTGAATAAGTAAATCGAAATGTGGTCTGTATGTCTCATTACCATAAAAATCCCTAATATCTAAACGTGGGTATATATCTGGAAATGGTTCGAGAATAACTGGATTTGATATCGGTACATATCTAACATGAAAGAATGATAATTTGATTAATGACTCAATCCCATATTTTTAATATTATTATGTTTTTTTTAATAGTTTGAATGATTTTTGAAAATCAAGGAAATACTGTCTCACCTTAACACCAAAAATATTACAATAAAAACAAAAAAATAAATAAAGAATATGCAAAAAAAAACAATCATCTTATACTACGTTATGAAGTACTAGGCATGTTTTAAAACTCTATTGTTTCTCGCTTGAATTTAAAGGTCGTATGATTAATTATTAAAAACATTCCGTATCTAAAAAATTATGCCGTGTTTTCGTCTATAAATGGGCCCGTGAATTAATTTACGAGATTCGTCCATAATGCAAATGATGTATAAGATCCATCAAAGAATCTTTATATGTAAAAAAATAATTTTTGTATATCGAATAAGAATGAGCTCTCAGATCGAAATTATCCAAATTAAAGATGTTTGAAGTAGGCTGTTTCATCCTAACAGATCTTGAACAAAATTTCTATGTACATCTTCGATTTGCAAAATTATGTATGATTACAGCGCTTTTCAAATTACTGTGATCAACAAATTGCACTGTAAGTCAGGAATGTACAATCTACATGCAGGAAATCTGAGAATCTCGAAATTTAGATTAGTAAAAATTAAAATTTCTATTAGAAAGGGTCTTGAAAACTCAGGAAATCTGGGAAATATCGTGAATTTCCCATGATACGTATGATGATCTGTGGCCGTTATGCCAGACGCAACTCACGTGACCTGACGCAACTGCTCACATGACCTTAAAAACATATGGTTGAGTTGCGTCATGCGTCATGCGTCAATGATTCGTCAGGTTGCGTCAAGGTTTCGTCATTCTTCATCAGCTGCGTCAAGCATCTATAGTTCTCACATCTCGGGATACTTTATTGTATGGATACTAGAAGTAATTATATAACTATATTGAATGACCGGTTACTTTCAAGTGACTCAATACGACATTATATTAAATAAGGATAGCTGCGCGACATGTTATGCCGCGCAGGATCAATACGATCAGGTGTGACATGTAAAAAAATAATGACACGTTAACAACCATATGAATGTTCGAAATGTCGCAATAATCACAAATTTCAAAAATACTGTATCGCAATAATTATCCGTTAAAGATTTCAGATGATAAAGAATGTCGCAATAGGAATGCAAAATGATCAAAGTTTGAAAACGTCCTTGCTTTAAATGACATCATATTAGATATTGAAAATCACAATTCTTTCCAAAAATGAACAAACGAAAATCATTACTCCTAGATTTTTTTAAAAAATGATAAGCGACATCAAAAAAAAGTTGAAGGCAACCAACCTTACTACATTCCATGTTACTGATAATCAATAAATCAAAAAAATAGGAATAATTTAGTCAATCAATTTAATTATTAAACTCTATTATATTACACTACAAATATATTGCATATTAATGTTATGCTTCGATGATCGATCCCCCCGTCATTCAGGGATTGACATATGGGCAATGGACTAGGAAAACCCGTCTTTGAAGGGGGTTTTCCATTTTGAGAAAATGGCGATTATTTGTCTGTGAAACCTAAATTTTACCCCTGAAATTTTTGTTTATTTTTAGATATCAATTACTGAATAAACAATGTCATGTGATTATGAAACACTGATTGACCAATCTAATTTAATTGAGTCGTCAATCTTTGGTTGTAAATCTATTTTTAGAACACGATCGTTAAAAAATTAGTTTACATTCAAGTTAAAATATCTTGATAAACTATTATATTAACGTAGGGTAAAAAGCGAAATACATATAGATATAAACCAGAACTTTAATTTGAATCGAAAATCTCGAAATTGATAAAAAAGTGTCAAAGACGGGTTTTCCTAGTCCATTGCCCATATGGGATCGCCCATAGCAATGAGAAATCATGTGATTTTGAGAAATTGCTTATTTTTTTTATTAACATATTTGATAAATAAAAAAAAAAAATAGTTAAAAAAAAGTTATAAACTAGTTTTTATCATAAAATTTAAAATCTGATTAGTTGTCTTCATTAGGGCTGTTAATCGGTCCGGACCGGACCGACAGTCCTTCTATCCGTCCAGGGACCGGGCCGGTCCGGTCCTTTTTAGGACGGACCGAAAGGACCATCGATCCTAATAGTAAATATCAAATAAACTAATTATTATCATAATACGCATTTTGAAACAACTATAAAATGTTGTTTTTGGTTAGAATTCAATTACAAACCCCTTAGTTTGTTAAACAAGATTAAACCACGTTTAATGTATAATGAGAACGGGCTGTTGTTAACGTTAATAATAAAATAGAGAAATTTATTATGACAGCAATGGCGTGATCAGTTAATTTACAATTTGCACTGTATTTGTACGAAATAACGCCTATGGGTATTATTTTGGAACACGAGTTTGAAACAAGCTAATGATTAATTTAGCCGAGGATTTTTAATGTAAAAATTATAATTTGCATTCGACTAAATTACTTATGGGCCGATTTTAACTGATTTGAGTGATATAAAAATGTGATATCTGTAATTGTAGATCTACATGTGATTGTTAACCAATCAAATTGATTAATTTTTTAAATTTCATCACTTTACGATACTGCAGTGGAAAGATAAAAACAAAACCCGCAAGAAAAAAAATAAAAAATCGTAAACACACAAAAAAATTACGTAAAGCAAAGTGTAGAAAAAGTAGTATTTATTACTATATCCAAACTGATTGTACACTCTGACATAAAACTTTTATTACGGTACAATTAGTTAGCCCAAACATGCTACGTACTACGTACTATACAGTACAAGCACCAAACCTATTCAAGCATTAAACCCATTACTGCATTAACAACTTTATACTCGTCTCAAATACACGAACTAAGCTTTCGTATCCCTAAAAAACATATCAGTAATTATTTTATCAGTCAACTGCATTATAACGTTATTCATACAAACAGTTTGTTGAAAATCTAATAAAAAGCACTTTTTAACAAAAAACGCTTTTTGTTACCTTTATTTGTTAATGGTCTACAGTATATAATAGTGTTTTTGGGTAGTTCAATAAAATGGTCTTTCAACGAAGTTCTTAAAATTTAAGATTCTCGAAACAAAGGTCACAGTAAATACGTAAAAATTGTTTTTAAAGTTATGTAAACATTTCTAACTAATGTTGAAGGATTTTCTAACCTACAAAAACTCATAGTGAACTCATGGTAAACTCATGGTAGACTCATGGTGAACTTATATTCGAGTTAAAAAAACAAAAAAAAAACAAATATAATTATCACATAAATAAATCTGATTGGTGTGATTAGCAAATTCTGTCGTACAAAATCAGGGAGATCATTTGAAAATATCACATAAATCAGTAAAAATCGGCCTATATGAACTATTAGCTTGCCTTAAACTCGTGTTCCAAACAATGCCTATATGCAAATACAAGATTATTTGGCTATTTTATCTTCTAGTGTTCCATGTGAACAACTATTTAGTTTAGCTGGATTAACAGTTACTAAATCTTGAAATTCTCTTGATAATGAAACAGTTAGGGCTGTTTGGTGTTTAAAATCTTGTCTAAATTTTAAATTTACAAAATTTTTTTTCTGCTAGCAGGTTTTTTTTATATACGTATATAATTTTATGGTGCTTATAAAATACGTATAAACTTTTATACTATAACATTTTACCAATTAAAGTTTTTTTTTGATTTTAACTTGGAAATAACCCGATACTAGTGGTATACTTTATTTTTTATATTTTTTTTATTAAATATATTAGGTTTATAAATTTTTAAGTATTTGACAAACATGTAAATGCTAACAATATCATATTAATCAATATTTTTTTTCTATGTATTAATCATTTTGTTAATTTACTTTAATATTTCATATATAAAGACAATTCTTGTCTTGAATCAGTACAAGATTGAACATTTGGCGTGCCTAATTATGATTAGATTATTCAATAAAATTATCGAATGTTAAGTGGTTAAAAGTGACAAAATAACTTTTTAACTGATTTTAACTATAATAATGTTTATATTTACGAAGTTAATTAATATACTATATTATTTTCTAATCCATAATTTATGTATGACTAAAATTATCAAACGTATTAATTATTGCTCTCCTATATCATATAAGCAAATATTATAAATTTGAAAAGCTTATTGTAAAAGTATTGAAATTCTTTATACTAACAAACTTAATTTTATCGTTATAGCAAAAAAGTATTATATTGATCATCTTGGTCCGTCCAGTTTATCTCTATTCGGTCCTATTCGGTCCTGGACCGCTGTCCGGTCTAGTTTTTTAAAAGACTGGGCAGTCTTTTAACCAGGACAGACTGGACGGACTAATTAAACCCTAGTCTTCATTGCACCCTTTTGCTATAGGGTCCCATATGTTATTTACTGATTTTTACTGATCTATCAATAATCTGAGTTATTGATATAATGGTTATCAGACTTATTAAATAAGTTCTATGTTCAATAATGTATTAATAAAGAATTAGTAAAAAATTAAATAAATTAACAATTGAAGTTTGTTAAATAATGATTTTATAATTACTTTTATAACACTTTTTTTTTCTTTATTGATATTATAGAGCTGCAAACATATAGTTTTCTATCTTGTGAATCTTACATAGGGATGGTAAAGTCAGTTCAGGTCCGGTCTTGGTCCTAAGACTTGTAAGTCCTATCACATGGATCTAAGGGCCAGGTCCTTATATAATAAGTCCCAAAACTTAAGGTTAATCCAGAATTAAGTCCTTGAACTCAGTTCTAATACTTTTTAACCAATTAAAATTCTTAGTTTTATTGTAAATACTAACTAGTATATAACCTGTCACGTGCTCTGGAAATTTATTTTTACAAATTACTATTTAAACACAAAATGAGCTCGGCTTGGTTTATTTAGCCTAAAGCTATAAATTTTTATCATGTGAAAAAGATTAATGAGATGATTAGCCAATCAAATTATAAATTTTTTAAAATGAAAAAAAATGGAATTTAATTACAATTTATTAAAATTTATAGCTAAAGCTCAAAAAATACTATTAAAACTGTTAGATAAATGCATGTATTTATTAATTTATATTGGGATTATTGACCTTTTCATAGTGCTTACTTTTTATTTATTTACAAAATCTTAATAATCTATATATCTATATGTTTAATGATATGTCTAATTCTATGTCTAATTCTACATCTAATTCTTATATCTATTTCTATACCTAATTCTACATCTACTCAAATTTCTAATATATTATACTATACTATCTTACACAACTATTATTCTAATAAGAAACCTCTATAATTTTAATACATCTTATTTATAAGCTTCTTATTGTATTATAAAATTATTTACAATAATATTATTAATAAACTGCATAGTTAATTAACTTTATTCATATCCTTCTGGGATATCAATGCAAAATGTAAAATAAAAAAATATACAAAGTTCTTCACTCTACATTAACGTTATTAAAGTTTTTTTATGTTTTTTTGTTCAATACAAAAGATTTTGTTAATGTAATGATCATAATTTACTTATAATATTGTTAAGTATAAAATAAAGATAATCTACTCAAACTTCCAAAAAAGTAATTGTATAGTGATCCACAAACTCGATGTTCCTACTAGTATATAAAATAGCATGATAAAAATCTGGATCTACTATTTTTTATATTGCATACACTGGTAATTAAAATTGGGCCAGTGCAACAAATAGTGCATAATCCAGAATTTTTTGAAGTAACTGGTACATATATAACTAACTAGGAACATAGTATAACGTAATATGAAGATTTTATAGAGAGTGAAATATCAGGATATTATTGAATTTAATAACCTGATGCATGACAATAGCAATAGTCATGCTTAGATTATTATCGCGAGGATTATCACATGTCAAAAGAAAAAAGAAATAATGAATAAATCATTGTTTTTTTCAACTTAAGCAGCCATGCTAATACTTTATTAAGATAATTGTATTTACTACTGCACTTACATAGTACTACCTGATAACTAAGTTTAGCATTATCCGGCCATCTTAGTTGGTACCTAAGTACCCGGATACCTAAATGCGACCAACTGCACTATCTCGACACCAAATTGGTATTGAAATAAATAGCTCATTTAGCTACTTAAAGCCAAAAAAAAAGGACTTCCTCTTTTTACGACAAGCTAGAAATTACCTTCCCATTTTCTTTCTTCCTTTAAGGCTTCAAGAAGGCTTGCCAACATTACTAATTTTCCTTTGATCTTCCTTACCTATCCTCTAGAACAAGGAGTATTAAATCCAGATCTATATGAACAACAAATATTTTCGAAAACAAAAGGAAATATAAAAGGGGTGCTACTACAAAACCTACACAAAATCCAAAATAAACAAATATAAAATGAGAATAGACAAAAAGACAAAAGAAAAGAAAAAACGTTCGCAAGAACTAGTTTAAAAATTATATAGACTGTATAAAGCCATTAGCTTTACCAAAGTACTATATTTACATATAGTTAAAAAATGATAGAAAGATAACTAAAACTACACCAGGTGTCAGGATGCGTCAGAAGAAATTTCATTTCAGTTTGGTTTCTACGTGTCCACATATCATTCATTGTTTGTTTCAGACAAGTCCAAAACGCCCTCATGACTTGATCCAATTTGGTAGGCGTTATCCCAATTTGAAAGGGGTAAATACTGCTGATCTTTTGAGGAGTAAGCTAGACTTCCTACTTTTTGCGAAATTACGAAAGTTTCCAAGAAGTAATGAGAAAAAGCCCAGAAAAGTACTAAATATAAAGAAGTTGGTAGGTGTTACACTTAGCATAATAATATGTCTCAAAATTAAACTCTAGGTCGGTGCCCACTACTTCTTTGCTCAATAGTGCCAAACAAGAGGCCCACTAACGGTGAGTGATAAACTCTAAGCTTGTCAGCAGGTAGTCTATGAACTTTATCTCTAAACGACAAGTGCGCTCACTGCAGGCTTTATTTAGTAGAACCAATTTACTATTTTATGTATTAAATAGAAAGTTTTCGTAGATCAGTCTTCTTGAAATTTTTGGTACAAGGGATTGTTGGAAAGAGTTGATATTAAATCTGATAAATCATTGTTGTAAAAGACATTGTGCTATTTTGGGTTAGATTTGAAAAAAATCAACTAATGCAAATTGGCTACAAATACTTACTTTATATAAAAATTTTTTTACAAGTTTTTTTTTAATCAGTATTTTTTTATATAACAGGTGCATGTACCAATAAATTAAAATTTCTATTTTAAACACTGGTTCCTACCTTGAGCAATTACCTTTTCGGATCAGCCTGAATAACAAAAATCTTACGTGTCATATTTATTTCAGATAAACTAAACATAACAGGTAAGATTTTTGTTATTCAGACTGATTCAGAAGGGTATTTAAAATTATTTATACAGGGTAAACTAAATGTGTCACATAGGATTTTAATATATTAAATTGTTTAAAAACCATCTTTATCATATAGTATATACTAATAGCTATACTAATATTTCAAAGAAAATTATTATAGCACAGAATTATAACTTGTATTAGTTTTATAAACATAGTATAATATTGCAAAATTATGCTATATGTTGCAATATCAGTAGTATTCTTTTTCAGATTAGTTGAATTTAGAACTTAGCATTTACTAATATAGTATATATTAAAATTTAAAAAAAGTTTATTTGCAATGAAATATTATTAAAAATAACAAATTGTGCAATAGAAAACATAGTATATTAAGTAAAGCATGTCTAAGCTAATCTATATTATATAGATATAGTATACCTATAAATTGCTTAAATTGAATTAAATATATTTACTATTTATTACTAATATATTTTAAGTAATATTTTTTATATTAGGACCTATTGTGGACCTATAAACCTAGATTCTAAAATTGGGACCTAGTCTTTAAAGACTAGGTCCCAAAACTAGGTCTTAAAGTTCTGGACTTAAGAACTTCACTATTTCTAATCTTTTAATAAAATATCAAAAAAGCACAAAGCTTAATAGATACTAATTGCTATAATGAATGTTTAAATGTATTAAAAAATCCAAGACTTTTGTATAATTCAAAGCCAAAATACTAGATTATAAATACTTTTAAAATATTTCATATCAGTATAACAAAAGAGCTTTATTTACTTAAATAAGATAAAAATAATTTTTGAACACAAGTTTGTTCAATAGAGAATTTTTATATAGTAATTAGTGGTCTTAATGGGTTGGGTTGGGTTAGGTTTGGGCCTAACTCAGGTCAGACCCACTTGGGTCAAAACCCAACTCAGGTCTGATGCACCTTATATCAAACCCGACCCAGGTCTGACCCTTTATACCAAACCCAACCTGGGTCTGACCTACCTTATATCAAATCCGACCTGGGTCTAACCCAACCCAAACCAACCTGGGTTAAACCTGAGTTAATGATGGGTAATGCAACAATTTTGGCAATGATACAGTAGTTTTGTATGCCAATATAGGCGAGGGTTCATTTTTATTACAGTTTACTTGTAGCTGCAAAGCCAAATACAACAACTGGTCCTTGCACTGCTACTTGCTGTCGCAGACCCGAATATAACAACTGGTTCTTGTACTGCCACTTGCAGCTGTGGAGCCAAATACACAAATAGTTCTTGCACTACCACTTTTAGTCACGGAGCCAAATACAACAATTGCTACTTGGAAAACCCAAAATTACGATCTGTGATTACTGCATACATACTTTAAAATAATGCAGATCTGTTCACTAGATCATAAGAATTTTGCATATGAAGTTCTTTTTATCAGATAAATACTTTTTTATAAAAATAGGAAAAATGTACATTTTATAATAAAATGCGCATAAATGCGCATTTTATATAAAATGCGCATGAATGCGCATTAAGAGTTAAAACCAATATGTAATGCAAGGTGATCAAAATCGATTCTAATATAATTAATAAAAAAACAAAGCATGAAGCAATAAAAAAATTAATTTTATAAATATTAATGAAAAGGATTAATAATAATTATTATTATCATTATTGATAAAATGTGCAATTTTTTATTGTCGTTATTAATAAATTATGTAATACGTAATTGTTATCAGTAGTTTATTATATTACTATAGTTTCATGATCTGCATCATGATCAGTAAAAGTTGAGAAATAATATGTTAATTCAGAATCTACGTAAATTCAGAAATGATATGAATATTCTTACCCGATTTCATGCTATCATTACGTGCTATCTCAAAGTAACATGAATATCAAATCCAGCATGCCCATATATGTAAGTATAGTAATAGTATATTACACTAGCACAGCGCATTAACATGAGAAAATTATAATCATTGGAATAACAAGTTCTTTAACAGAATTTTTTACAGTAACTCAATAGAAATTATAATAAGTATAATGCAAACTAATTAAATTACATACCTAATAATATATATTGCAATAGTTAGTAAGATTTATTATGGTTAATTGATAGTCCGCCAATTAATCAGAGATCGATCATAGTGTAACATGATGCAAATCACATATGAAAATCACTATAGTGTGAATGTGGTGTGCATACATATAAAAGTTTTTTTCTTACTAAGTTAACAATACATGACCACTAATTGAAAGTTGTAGAGCTCGTCTAGACGCTTCTAATAGTGGTTAGATAATCCAAATCAGCCCAGTGAATGGTGAGATATCATTGAAAACGATTGGACGACTATATAAAATCTCTATATAAACAAATATTGTTTACATAGAGATTTTATAGGATTCGTATTATTTTACCAACAATCACTTTACAGACATAACACTATACCGACAACCATTTTACTGACAAGCTTTTTTTACTGACAAATAACTCGCTGACACTTGATTTGCTGACAACCGACACGTTGATTTTACCAACACACACTTCACTAATAGTTAATTTTACTGACAAAATCAACTTACCGTCAAGTTCATTTTACTGAAAATAGAATTTACTGACAAGATTATTCTACCGACAATACAATTCACTGACAAACCATTTGCTGACAAACTATTCACCAGATGCCTTAAGTATCACAGTTGATGCTGAAGTTATAGGGTCTCGATTTGAAGCAATAAGCCCTGCTAAAATCCATATATACTCTATAAATATGAAATCTATACCCAAACCCTATCCTAACCCTATAAGACAAAGATGAAAAAAACATTCAAAGAAAATTTTAAAATTTTATATCAAAATAGATCATACTTCAGCATCAGCCGTGACAATTATTATTATTATCGTCATTAATAAAATGTGCAATTTTTATTGTCATTATGATATATTAATAAATTGTATAAGACGTAATTATTCTTAGTAGTTTATTATATTGCTGTGGTCTCATATGTCAACAAGTTGTATTGTCAGCAATTGTATTGTCGGCAAATCGTATTGTCGACGAATTGTATTGTCGGTAGAATAAGCTTGTCAGTATATTCTATTTTCGGTAAAATGAGCTTGTCAGTAAGTTGATTTGTCAGTTAATGTAACTGTCGGTGAAGTGTGTGTCGGTAAAATCAACTTGTAGGTGAAAAGAAACTTGTCAGTAAATCAAGTGTTGGCGAATTTTGTATCGGTAAAAAAAGCTTGTCGGTAAAATGATTGTAGGTGTAGGTTGATGTCTGTGAAGTGATTGTTGGCGATTTAATTACCACCCAATTTTATATAGTCATCCAATCATTTTTTATTGATGTCTTTCTATCCACTAGGCTGATTTGGATTATCTAACCACTGTTAGATGCACCTCGATGAGCTCTACAACTTTCAATTAGTGGGCATGTGTCGTTAACTTAGTAAGAAAAAAACTTTAATATATATGCATGCCACATTCACACTATATTAATTTTCATATGTGATTTGCATCACGTTATACTATGATCGACCTCCAATTAACTGGTGGACTATCAATTAAATAAATTAATAAATAAGATGAATAATGCCAGGGTTGGTAATAGTATACTCAATTTAGAATATTACCAATGGAGTGAATGGAACCTATTGGAGTGAATGGAGCGAATAGCTCTAATAGAAAAATTTAATGAAGCTAATGAAGAAAAAGGTTCTAATTTCTAACTTTATATATCGATAGCTCGATCTGTTGAAACAAACAGGTCAAACGGATCAATGTTGGTTGGTTTTTATTGGCTCTATTCAGAATTTATTCTTAATGGAGCAATGGAGCAATATCAATAGAATTTTTTTTTAATGTTAAGGTGAGGTTATGCCTCTGGACTTTATTGAGTGTATATTAATCGCTATAATATATTGCTTACAATTATTATACTATCTACTAAGTACCGAGACTTGAACTAATTTATCCATAACCTAAACCTACCAGAGCCTACTATACTCCCATTTATATAGCTAGCCTAGTTTTTGGATGTTCCTTTTTTCCCAACCAACTGTTAGTATTCACATGTCCACCACTTCCTAATATCGTCACTTCCAATTTGGTGTATGTAATTCCAGGTAGGCGCTTTCTGCTTCCAAATTGGTGTACCTAGTTCCTTACTAGCATACTTCTCGGGAGTTCATATCTCAAGCCATGCAGCTACCTCTACCACATTGGGTAAGTATCTTAAGCCTGCATGCTGCCGCAACTAGCCGATTTTCTGCAACTTGGGGACCCAGAATTTGGCATTCTGAATTTGGAAATATGTGAATGACTGTACTTACCGCTATGGCAGTGATGTCACTTGGTTATTTGGCCGGCCAATGGCCGTGGCCATTGGCTGAGGCCAAAAGGCCAAAAATATAAATTTCATTTTTGGCCGAAACAGCCAAATAAAACTAGTAATTTGATTGGTTAAATCTTCACTTAAGTAATTTTTCTATATAACTTACTAAACCTTTGTTTATTAAACCTTTGCTCAAATTACTTATTAAACCTTTGTTCAAATTATACTTTTATATAACTTTTTAAACCTTCGCTTAAATTATTTTTATATAGTTTATTAAACTTTCACTTAAATTATTTTTATATAAGTTATTAAACCTTCACTTAAATTATTTTTTATATAATTTATTAACTTTCGCTAGATTTTTTTTTATATAGCTTAACAATTATTACTTAAGTTATCTTATATATTAATATGCTTTCAAAACGAACTTTCAAGCAAACTATTATAATTAAAAAAGAACTTGAAAAGAATCGTTAGATTTAATTATTCTTTCACGTATAGTTAAATATCGATCCGTTCTATAAGTTTTATTAATTCCAATAGTTCGTCAATTTCTTTATCGCAACTTTAGTAATAGCACATGAAAATAGATACTATAGTGTTAATTAACTTTTTTTGGGAAGGTAATATACAATAAATACAATTCAAGAATATTGGTTCTTATAGTTAATAGTGTGGCTTTAAACAAAACCAGTACGTATATGTAATATATATTAACATTAGTATGCATATAATACAGTATTTTTATATACATTTCTTTTTTATTACTATACAGAGAAATTTGGCCACTTGGCCGTTTGGCCATTTGGCCATTGGCCAACGGCCATATTGGCCAAATAATTTTTATTGGCCTGGCCAATTGACTTTCAACTTTGGCCGCAAAATTTTGGCCATTTTGGCCAAATAATTATATATTGGCCGATGGCCAATTAAATTTTCTTTGGCCGATTAAATTGCCATCACTGCGCTATGGTAACGAGTACCTAGGCATGTTTCGCTGAAGCTTCCAGTCCCTGATGTAGTTGAATGGCATCATGAGGCTCGGCCAACCCAATCTACCACTACATGCACTTATACTAGCTATACCTGTTACTAGTGGTTCCAGATCCTCTTAACGTCCTAAGACTCCCATATGGGTACACCCAGAGCTCCGTTGGGCTTTGACATGTACACACCTCCATGTTTCTACTTCTTGTTGGTCGGTTAGTTCTGTCTGCCCTTGTAGGGTTCATTTTGATCCCTAGTACTCTTATCCGACACTTACAACTTTATACCGATCCCTCCCAAACTACCAAGTCAGTTGGCCTGGAAGAATTGGTCTGCTCGGCTTTATGTGCTGATAGTCTCCCTTTCCTTGGTACCTACTTCCGAAACATAGGTCCTTTTCCTTCAGTACGACTCTAGCGGCCAGGTTGGTGTTCCCTTTTGCCATAGGGTATATTCCATTCAGTTCTCCAGTTTCCGGTTGTAAGGGCTTTTGTAGCACCGTAGAAGGATCTTCCTTACCTCCCTATTTGGGGCTTGCCAAACGGGTTTCAATTGTTTCGGTCCCTTGAATTGTTTGTGTAACTTACACAACTGCGCTGATGCTCCCATTCAAGATAGTGGTACCAAGATTACAGGTAATATACCCGACCGATTGATGAACAAATGTTACTATAACACAGGCCTATTTTCCAATTCTGTTCCAGTGGGATTTGAACTCTAGACCTGCCACTTGGGGGGTACAACCAGACAGCTTCTCTATGTTGCCACACCCTTAATATCAATAGAATTGTTCTCCATTCGTCCCAATGAATAAATGTGCCAACCCTGAGTGGCGCTTTATGCAATCTATTATACTAGTATCATACAAATATGCAGGATCTCTTCTACATATTATGCTATTGAATATTTGTATTGTATCTCTAATTCTATTTTGATAACGATGTTCAACATAATTTATTTCATTTAAAAGTGAACATTAACATCATACGAAATGTGATTAATGATTACTATATCACTATGTGAAAATGATTGACAAATTCATCATCTTTGATAATCAACAACTATTATTTCATCAACACAGTAAAAAATACTACAACAAACAAAACAAAAAGCAAAAAATACAAAACATAATGAAAAAATATGAAATTATATTAGAATAATGAATATAAGGAACAGAAATGTTCTGACATATTCGATTGCATAGGCAATTAATATAAGATACAAAAACAACTGAATAATAAAACCCAATCATTTAGTATCATTAGAATTTTGGTAAAGAATGACCTAATGGTTTCACACATTTGAAATAAATATAGAGACTAATTCTGATTAGAAAAATCATTTAAGCAAAAAAGGTTAACCCAGTCAACCAGCCTGATCTTTCTTAGGATTGTACTGGTAATATGATTTTTCCATTGTCCTGTATACTAATAAGAATAAAAATTTTTGATTAATGCATTTATAATAAGCTATTTGAATTTACAGTACATAAATATAGTAGATGCTAATAAAGAATGTTTTATTTATTAATCAATATATTTATACTATAATCATAGTTTAGAAAATAAAGTATAGAAATACAACACAAATACTAAAAATCCAACAACAAAAGTAAATTTGGAAAATTCACATTTTATGGTATTGTGTTGTTTAAGGTCGTTAATAAGGGTATTAAAAAATTTTATAATAATTACTCAAATATTATAATAGTTACTTACCATAATAACAGTTATAATATCTTACATATTTCTGTTAGTTTTCCTATATTTAGGTTATATTTTTCATATATGACCAGTTAAAGTGAACAGATTCAGAATTGAAGTATATAAATAGATTAAAATATTAATTATACTTATTTTATATTTAATTTTCTATATAAAATTTGATAGAATAAAATGCGCATGATTTGGAAACATGCGCATTAATATGCATTCATGTGCATGATTGAGAAATAATGCATACGCAAGAAACCTATTTCTAATTATTATTTTTGCAATGAGATGGTTTCGTCATGCGTTACCCATCATTAACTTGGGTCTGACCCAACTCAAGTTTTTCTGACCTGAGTCTGATTCAACCCAGATTTGATCTGACCCAACCTGATCTGAGTTGGGTCTGATATAGGTCAGGTTGGGTCAGACCTGACCCAGCTAGAACCCCTAGTACATAGTACAAAAAATTACAAAATGTCTCAGTACTATAAGGACAAAGAAGAAGTCTCAATTTAATATGGATTTAGAATCTATGTACAAAAATTTTTTTGTAAAAGAACAGAAAGAACAGGTGCATGTTCTGAAAGAAGCAAAAATCAGAATGCTCAAAAAAGATAAATGAATTGCAAAATATTTGGGGCTAGAAAAATAGAAATAGTTTATATAGTAAGACAACTTTTAGAAATATATAGCTGGATCGAGCAAAAAAAGCTAGGAATTTAAAGATCTTAAGGGAAGAGAACGAACTAATAGGAATGAATTTAGAGTCAGAAAAAAGAGTGAAAGCCTTTCTGTAATAGGAAAATTGTCCAAATCAGAGATAGAAACTAGAATCAAAAAAGAAAACAAGCTAAAAAAAAAGCTTTTATTGGAATTGAAATGTGGTATTATGAATTACAGTACAGAAGAAATTAAAGGAAAATTAAAGAAAAGAATGCACAAGTACTAAAAAAAAGACCAAGAGAAAAGTAGTTAAAGAAATAGTAGTAGTTGACAGAATAACCAAATGAGTTAAAAAGAAAATACAAGAAAATATAGTGATAGAGGATAAAAGTAAAAACATATAGCATATTGATGATAGAGTAAGAACAAAAGAAAAAGACAATATGGAAAACCTTGCTACAAATATACAAAATTAGCTTTGATGGATGAAGGCTCTAGTGCAGTGCAAGAACTTTATAAAAAGGAAAAAGTGAATAACTTGCTCATCAGTGAAACAATAGAAAATCAAAAGTAGATTCAATCAAAATATGTAAATATACAAGAAAACCCTGCAAAAATCCATTTATACTTCACTATCTGGGATATACCTCTAAAATTTGATGCAAGGCATATTAGAAGATGTATGAGCATTTTTGGTAAAATAAATGTCATATTATGGAGTAACCAAGAAGATACCAAGGCAGTTTATTTAAGCATTGAGCCAAAAAGTGAAAAATGGAAACAGAAACTTATCAATAGCTGAATAGTAGCTACTGAAGATGGAAAGTTAATGAGAATTAATGCAGGTTTTTGTAATAGAGAAGGTCTACTTAAGCGTAATCAATATAAAGCAAAAGTTAAAAATGTGCCTAAAATAGCACCTGAAGCACTAATACTAAGACAAATGAAAAAATATAGTGTTAAATTAGCATTTATTCCAATAACAAAAATGGTAATCCAAGAAGCTTAGCTAACTTATATTTTGAATCCAAAGAAGACATAGAAAAGGCAAGAAGAGTGGACCCTTTTTATTACTATACACATTTATTTTGAATACAAAACTCTTATAAAGAGAAGTTTCCAAACTACAATTAGGAGATAGTTAGAGAGATAAACAGAAAAGAAGAGGAGACTAGGAAATTTGAAGAAAAAACTTATAGAAAAAGAAAATGATATAAAAAGTATGAACCAAGAAGAATTATGAACATAAATAAGAATAGAGAAAAATTGGAACTATATTCCAGTCAAGTAGAACAACAAAATTTATTTTCTAGTCAAAACTAGCCCTCAAAGGTAAATATAAAACAGATAACTATTACTCTGAAGAAAGAGAGAGAAACTGAAAAAAAGTAAATAAAAAAGATCAATTTGAAGAAAGTAGCTTAAGAGACATGTTTTTGAATATATGAGAAAGGTTTAAAGTGCTTGAGCAGCTAATTGCTCAATGCTTCCAAATTGTAGCTACAACGAATCAAAGAAAAATTGCAAGACAGGAAATCCTGCTAATGTCTTGCAAGAAAATGCTCAGGTGCAGAAAATTTGTAGTATAAGGAGCAATATCAAAATTATGAAAGACTATGTTATTTAAAGTTAGGAGTACATAATATTATGGGCTAAGACTAGATGAAAGAAAATTGGTAAGGTTAGCAGATTTTAGTAGAGAAAAGTATCTGGACATTATTGGAATTACAGAAACAAATATAGAGAAAATGAATTGAAACAAAGCACTTGGGGTACACAAGTTTTTGTCAAAAAAAGAAAAAGATAAAAACAAAGGTGCAGGCATAGAAATTTTAATTGGAGAAAAATGGCAAAAGCATGTGGGAAAAGTAGTAAAGTACTCTCTATATGTACTTAAGGTAAAATTGTTCTTTAGAAAAGTTGTATTACAGATTTGAGTAGTGTACTTGCCACCAGCAGACAAAGAAATTAATAGAAAAATACAATGAAGAATAATAAGGAAAACTTTCAAGAATAAGATCAACACATATGTATGCATTTTGGTGATTTTAACACAATAAGTAGTACAAGTTTGGATTCAAACAATAGTAAAGTAAAAACTAGGATTAGGAAAATCACTTTTAAGCTAGTGTAAAAGTAAGAACCTTATTGATACATTTAGGCAAATGAACTCACACAAAAAGAAGTAATCATGGCAATGAGAAGAAGTATCATCGAGAATAGATTATATATAGATAGATAAGGATTTGGAGGGTCTGCTGGAAGAAAGCAAGATTATAGATATAAATGCAATAACAGGAAGTGGCCACAAAATGGTGTGGGCAACCAGTGATACAAGCAAGATAAAACCCAGTACGTAAAATTTTCTTATACCACAAGGCATCAAAAGAAAACTGGGAAGATTATAGTAACTATTTAGCAAACAAGCTGCAGAAAGTAAATAAAGGCAAAGAGAGAGAGGACCAGGAGCTAGCTAACTAACAAATAGACATAGAGTAGGACAATATTAGTAATACAATACAACAAGCAGTAGCTAAGTATATACCGTGGATAAAGTCCAAGAAAACTGAAGCACAATGTAAAAAGTCTCTCCCAAAATGCAAGTACTACAAAGCGCTGAAACTTCTGTACAAGATGTGTAACTTAAAAAAAGAAAAGAGAAACACCCCAATCAGCATGTTAGAATATACAAATTTTAATAAGCAGATCGAGTCAGTAAATAAGAAAAACAATATACAAATACCTCTGCTACTCTCATTGCCCAGTACATGGAATCAGGTTAATAACAAAGAGTTGAGAAATTGGGGAAAGTTGCTAAGGAAAAAAGCAGTAGTTGAGGAGAAAAATAGAAGGAAAAAAGAGATACATGATAGAATAGAGTCAAGATTCTTATAATGAATGGTGACAAAAAGAAAATGTTAATAAGCTTATTAAGTAGGCCATATAATAAAATTAAAATAGATAGAGTTTTAAATAACAATACTAATTTCTATCAGAACGAGAAATTAATAGTCGAGAAGAAAAAGTCAAGGAATATGTAGTAGAACACTTTAAAAAACAATTCCGGAAGAGAAATCATAAATTTAAGGAAATAAACAAAATAATGGGTAAAGAATATAATGCGAAAAGCTGGATAGACTCATCTTGGTATAGAAACATTCTTGACCCAGTTAATAAAGAAGAATGGACAGCTGCTCTAAACAAAACGCAAAATAAAACAGCCCCAGGAATATTAGAAATTATATATATCCTTCTGAAAAAAGTTACACCAAGAACAACAAAAGATTTTATCAAGTTTACAAACATGATCTTAAACACAGAGCAATTCCTAAAAAAATAGAAGATAGGACAACTTTTCTTAATATCCAAAACAAGCTGTTGGTAATATAACTTTGGCTGTACAAGGCCTATTGCATTATTAGAAACCTTTAGAAAAGTGGTAACAAGAATTATTCAGGTCAGACTAGACTTAGTACTAAGAGAAAAAGGAATTTTAAAGGAAGCAAATTTTGCAGGATTGTCTAACAAAAGTACAGCAGTTCCAATATATATAATAAACAGTGTCTTAGAAGAAGCAATAGAAAGAAAAAGAAACTATAAATCACTTTTCAAGATATAAAAAAAGCATTCGATTCCATTAGCATATTTGCACTAGAAAAAGAATTAGAACAAATTTGTCTCCTGAGGAAAGTAATAGATTTCATTATAAACATTTATAAAAACAGAGAAATTAGTGTAATAACAAAGTATAGAAACACCAGATTCTTTAAAGCAACTGATGAAATTGATCAAGATAAAGTGCTATTATTATTAATATAAAAAATTTTTTATGATCTCTTGTTATATAGAATTCAAAAAGAAAAACTAGGATACAGAATGCAATTAAACAGGGCTGATACAAATAGATTCTATAAAACAAAGAAAGAGAAAGTACAAATAGGTGTGCTTGCCTATGCAGATAATACAGCCTGGATAACAGAAAGCCAAAAGGATATGCAACGAACAGTAAATATAGCAAAGAAATTTTATTACTTAAATGATATTGAAATAAATCCTAGTAAAACTAAGCTAATAGTTGTTTGTCCAGAAAGGAAAAGATGCAAGAAAGAGTATTCTATTCTTATATGAAGTCCTGCTATTAGGGTTCCTCAAATTTAAATCAAATCAAATATTGGGTCAATTTGAATTTGATCAAATCAAATTGACTCTGATTTGAATTTGATTTGATTCAAATATTTGAATTTGAATTTGATTTGAATTTGAATTTTTAATAATAATTTTCAAATCAAATCAAATATTTGTCAAATCAAACCAAATCCAGCCATATTTGAATTTGATCAAATCAAATTGCGGAACCCTATCTGCTATAAGAGTAATGGCCAAGAACCCAAAAGAGACAGTACATTTTTTGGGAGTATGAATCTCAGTTTTGGACCAACAAAAACTGATATAGCTAGATCAAGAAAAGAAGTTAATTGTTTTGTAGATCTTTTAAAATACAAGAAAATGTTCCTGGCACAGATTGTTTATATTAACAATGTAGTACTACTCCAAGCTCTGGAGTACAGACTAATGATCTCTTGCCTATCAAAGGAACAATACAAAAAAATATAGTAGCCAATATGCTTAGCTAAGTAAAAAATGTTACTTCCCTCAACAGCGACAAACTCTATACCAAAACATCCATATATGATTAACTTCAAAGGGTTATAGAACTATCTCATTGAGCATCATATTATAGTGTTATTGATTAGGCTTAATGAGGGTAGCAATGAAAAAAATCAGCAGTAATAAGGCTAAAGCAAGGGCAAGAAAAATTAGGGTCAATAAAGTTTTTGCTTACAAACCAAGACCTCTTATGCAAAAGAAGCTACAAACTTAAATTCTTTGGGTTAAAAATGTTATAGCAAATAGTGCAATTAGGCTTTCTAGTAAAAAATAGTGACTTTACAGAGAGTGGGGACCTTAATCTAATTAGTATACCAAATAATTATGCAATTGCAGAAATACTAGAAAGCAGACAAATATACTAAGAGAAGACTAGCACAAGTGCACTGGGCTTATACTTAACATTATATTTAATAAGATGATGGAATAACAATGTGTTTGTAGAAACAGATTAAAGCAGCCCAAAGTATCAATTTGCAAGGGAAAGTAGCAAATTGGTTCAAGATAATCGAGAATGAAATGATTGAATATAGTAGTACTAAAAAAGTGAAACCTAATTATATAGTACCAGCTTCAAATCAGAATTGCTTCACCCCTCATTTGTATAGCATAGAGCCAGACAAAAGAAAAAGAAAATAGGTCCTATGGAAAGAACAAGACTCCAAGGAACCAGAAATAGGAAGAGTAAAGAAAAAAGTGAGAAAAAAGATTGAAATCGAAAAATACATGGAAGTGGATATAGAAACAGAAAGTGAAAAACAAATAATACTAAAAATCGATAATTTTTTAAGCAATATTAGTAAAAAACGAATAATCCTAGGTGATATAACAAACTTGTTAAAAAACAGTATGGGTCATCAGTCCCTATTCAAAATACAAACTTTAGACATAGGTTTCACACAAAAAAGTAGTAAGAAAAGTATCCTAGCAAAAGAAGTATGAGTTATAAGGAACAAAGAAGTGATCTTAGTAAAGAGTAACAGTTGGAAAAGATGTTGCATAGATAGAATTGTTGGAAGTAAGAAAATGAAATGTTGTTTAGTAGGTTTTTTAGAACAGAATTTTTATTTAGATAATATAGTTTTTTATACAGATGGCTTACTCAGGGCAGAGAAGAAGAAAAATAAAATGAAATTAGGCTATGGAATTGTCCAATTGGATGAGGAGGGACATTGTATTAGACAGTTTGGTTTCTTTACAGAAAAGTAGTTTTCTTTAACACGGGCTAAATTTGCTACAATTTTAGTAGCTTTATTAATAATACCAAATAAGAAGAGTTTAGAAATTAGAACTGATAGCAAAGCAGCTTTATTAGCAATCGAAAAGGGTCTCAGAACTGAAAATACAAAAAAAGGATAAAAATAAGAATAGCGGTCTAGTGGCAACAGTTGTTAACCTAATAAAAACAAAAAAATTAAAAGTGTATCAGGTTAAAGTTAAAGGCCACTTGGGAGAAGTCTTTAATGATGCAGTGAATAAGAAAGCCAAGAAAGGAGCCAATAGTCAATGAAGCTTTGCACTGAAAGCAGATAGTGTAAAAAGCATCAAGATAAAGTATTAGTGGATCAGGAAACCAATTGAAAAGCCAATTTGTTTGTTTATTAAAATGCTTACAAGATTGGTTAATATATATGCAAAAAACAATATGACTCATCAAGAATGCTCTAGGCTCCAACATTGGCCAACATTTCACAAAATTACTAAAAATAGTACAAGATTTCAAAATTATACAACAGGAGAAAATGCACTACAATTCTTTGAACTAAAGTGTTCAACAATCTGCTACCTGTATTAGTAACTCTAAATAAAAGAAACCCCAACATATATTACAGTACGACCTGTATTGTATGCAAAGAAAAGAATGAAACTGTAGAGCATCTCATAAGCTACAAAGTATCAATAAACCTACTTAGGGACCTCGAAGAGTATGTGGTAGAGCTATGTCTGTGAAAGATAGAAAACTTAGAAAAGATAAAAAAGAAATTGAAGAGGCTCTAATAGCTTAGGAAAGGGTAGTACAAAGAAGGAGCTAAGAAGAAAAGAGTATTAGATAAAGGACCTGATAACAACAGAAGATTATGAAGAAATAAGACTACTTTTCAAGTTGAACAAGGAATCTACAAAGTTCCTGGCTACTTTATGGAAACATAGTTAGAGTTAATATATAGAAGAATATAGATTCCTAGATGTAAGCTAATGAAAGAGTAGGAAGAGGATTCAAATATTACGATAAAAAAGAAATGAAATAAGAGATGAGAAAAAAGAAAAAGAAGTAGAAAAAGAAAAGAAAGTCATATGAGAAGTGCACAAACATAAAAAAAGAAAAGAAACAAGACAAGGTAGGACCCGAAATATACATAGATAGGTCAGGTATGAGTTTGCTTATTTTTGAGATTTTTTATGCAGATTTTTTCTATTTATAGTAATTTTTGCTTATTTTTGAAGTTTTTTGCAGATCTTTCCTTTTTTAGTAACCTATATTTAACCTGACCTATCTATGTATATTTCGGGGTCCTGACAAGGTTGCCTTGCAAAATGAAGTTTGGACAATAGTTAAAGAAGAGGTAGCTCGTTGGATTAGTAGTGTACAATGAGCTTCTTGGTAGAAAAAATAATTAGTAGTTAGGATAGGCTGTGAGAACCATCCAATGAACTATTATATAGCTTAAAACAAAGTTGTATAGTATGAGGAAAGCCTTACTATAGCAGGTCGCACATAGGTATTCTCTAAATAACTAAGTGAGCTAATATTTGTAATTTAGATTATAAAAAGAGTAGTTTTTTATATAATTTTGTTATTATGTTAATATAATACAAATCCTAATAATGTATTAGTATGACTGCTAAAAAAAAAGATTTTTTACAGATTTTATAAATATAATTTATATAATTTTGTTATAAAATTTAGTATTTAAGTGCTTTTTTTTTTTGTTATAACTTTTTTCTTTATATTTTTATATTAGTTTTATAGTATTTATTTTTATTTTTAAATTATTATTCTTTTTTTTTATATATTTTAAAATAAAAATACAAAATTTAGATTAAAATGACCAAAGTTAAAAATCTTGTACGGTATTCTAATACTACAAAAATCTATTATTTTATAATATTAGGTTTAAGATACTGTTCAAGATTAGTATAAGTGATAACAACTTGTATATAGGATCTGATTGTTAATTATAAATTGATTATAACCAATTCAATCATCAATTAAAGTTTTTAGAATTGATTCTTATCCCTAGATGCAATATGCATGAAAAAATTCTGTACCAGGTTTTGTTGATCATTGAGGCACAAAAAATTTTTCGAGTCCATTAATATTATAGTTAGTGTTTAGAATAAATTTAAAGACTGTATAGTTGTATAGTAAAATTGGTAAAAGAAAATTTTTTTGTTAGAGAGCTAATGTGATTTTTTATGCAGTTTTCTAGAAATAGGCAATTTTTACAAAACAAATATTTGTTTTGACTTTTCTAATCATAATAAGTTACATGTGATCCCTAAAAATAATTTGCAGATGGAAGATCTATGCCTCAATGATTGACAAAACTTGGCACAGAAATTTTCATGCATAAAGCAGAATACAGTAGCCTACCATAATATTGTGAACACTTTTTAAAAATTTATATGGAGCTAATTTATAAGGTATTAAGCTAAAAATAAAAATATAAATTTATTAAATCTATATTTTTTAAATAAACAAAATCAAAAAATTCTATACAGTACTTTTTAAAATAATTGAAATTATTTAATTTTGTACAATGTTATGCAAATATGAAACTATAATGTTAAAAAAATAATTAAAATAATATGTATATAGTAAAAGTTATTGTTATTAAGTTAATTAAATTTCAAAATTAAATAAAAATTATTTAGCATAACAAATTATATATAATTGCAAATTTTTATAAAATTTTAAAAAAATATTAAGTTAGTTTTATTACTTTTAAATATTAGAATTAAATTACTAAATAGTAATTTTATTACTTTATAATAATTTAAAAGTTATAAAACTTTCAGAATATATACAACTTTGTTATGCTAAATAATTTTATTTAAAAAAATTGCTAGTTTACTTAATAAAAATTAAGTTTATATATTACTATATTTAGTAATTCTAGTTACTATAAAAATATATTAAAAATTAGCAAATCGCAATAATAAAAAAATCTAAAATTTACTAAAATTTGATTATTTTAAAAAGTATTGTATAGAATTTTATAAACATTTTTTTCATTAAAAGATATAGATTTAATAAATTTATATTTTATTTTTAGCTTAATATCTTATAAATTTAGCTCTATATAAATTTTTTAAAAGTATCCACAATATTATGGTAGGCCACTGTATGATCATATATGTGTTGGCATCAGTCGTCATAGAAATCGCAACTGCTATAGTGATATACACGTACGTTATATAATTATTATATTTATCGGTCACTTCCGAATTGGCAAATATTTGTTCGGACCATTTTTTGCCAGATGTACGAAAACAGCTGTAAAACACCAGAGATTCCGATACATTAAGAAAACTTTTGCCGAATTATTTTAACAATCAAAAATTTTCTCATCATTAAAATATAAATATTAAGTTGTTTTCATATTCATCAAATAACAGTATTTATTGATATCTTTAGCTTCAGATCCGTTTAGTAGAAACAGCGTCTGTAAAAAAGCAGTATACGTCATGCCACAGTTTTGTGCACTGATATAAATCAAAGGATGTACGAACCATCTATACTTTTGTATCCAGTTACGATAATTATTATCTGTAAAAATGTCAAACTAAATGTTATGTATTCAAATTTGTGATTTGAATATATCTAACATTCCCGTAAAATTGTCAAATCTGTAAATTTTTACGACATTTAATCGCTTGTATGATAATATCATAAATATCATTTTCATGTCGATCTATAAAAACCAATACGTGAAGTTGAGACATTGCGACAGAGATGACCGAAGCTACATATTAATTATGACATTTACAGTTCCTGCTTGATATTATTGTAACTCAACTGTCATCTATTTATGATTTGAGTCTGCAACTGCTTTTTAAAATTTATTGTCGTGACTGAAGCTGGAAATTTTAATTATTTTAATATGAAATTTTCAAAAAATTTTGGGGCCTTTTGTTAGGGGGTTTTTTTAGGGTTAGGTTAGGGTTTAGGGTTAGTTTTAATAATAAAAGTGTATAAGTGGATTTTGGTAGGGTTTATATTATAAATCAAGGTCCCCAATTTCCAGCTTCAGCCGCTACATTTATTTTTTAGAAACGGAATTCCAGGTTTCGCTTTGCAGCACTCATTTTTGAAAAATCGGCATTTATTAATTAATTCTAATACAAATCAATTCAGACTTAACCACATACCGTGATCATTGGAATAACAAGTAAGTCTTGTAACAGAATTTTTATGGTAATTTATGTTAGAAACGACAATCTTAACGCATATTGTGGTGTCAATGAAATGACGAATAAGTTCTGAACAAAATTTTATACAATAGAAATTATGATAATTCTAATGCAAACTAATTCAGCATTAACTACATACTTGATCAACGTAATAGTAAGTTCTGTAACAAACTTTTACAGTAGAAACTATGATAATTCTAATGCAAACTAACTCAATTTTATCCACATATTCAGGGTTGAAATTTGGCGTTAAGTTACCCGTAATTTACCGGTAAGTTACCTTAAGTACTTAATTTAACTTACCGATAAATTACTGTAATTTTACAACCCTGCACATACACATAGCAAATAAGTTCAGTAACAGAATTTTTTATGGTAGAAATAATGATAATTTCAATACAATTTAAACTCAACCACGTATACTATAGTCACTGGAATGGTAAGTTCTGTAACAGAATTTTTACAATACTCATGACAGAAATCGCAAAAATTCCAATACAAATTAGCTCCAAAAATTTTAATATAAAAAATAAAATACGGATAAAACTCTTAATCGGTAAACTTTAAAAAGAAAAATTTTGTTAAAATAAATTAAAAACTAACATCAGTACTGTAATGGTAAGTTCAGCATTATCGTCTGACTTTGCAGAGCGAAGTTATTGCCATCTGACTGATATGAGACACCTCATTCAATATTGTAACTACTTTTATTGTAGCTTACCTTTATAATTACTATTGCACGGACGTAAGAATGTTCCCTGATGCTAGTTTGATAATAATAAGGAAAAGTAAACATAGACATAACTCTGATCCAATGGCTCAAGAATGTAACAAGAATATTGATTATTGCACTAAATCGTTGAATAGATTCCATTTTATAGGCAAGATAGTAATGAACAATTGACAAGGCAGTTTGTGTTCCATATCAGTGATTTGGTTGAATTTGCACGATGGTGATTATGAATATAATAGTACTCAGACTTATCCAGTTCCAGGAAAAAAATCACAAAGGAAGTTAATCATTATTTATTGCGCAATAAATAAATATGAACTAATTCATAATATAAGTACTTGTTATTGGATGATAACTGATTATATTGTTTTTATGACGTGGCCGAAGGTCGCGTCATAATGCGGTATCTGCTGTGAAGAAATCAGCAATTATCAGACCAATAATACGCTTATCCGACATGTCTTATGTGAACACCGAACGATTTTTGTATAACTTATTCGACCTCCTTCTAATACAAATACACAAATTTTCATTCACTTCTTGAAGAGGTGATGAAAATTTGTGTATTGTATTAGGAGGTGGCTGAATAACTTACACAAAAATCGTTCGGTGTTCACATACAGTAAGACATGTCGGATAACTTATGTTATATAGTTTAACTTATAAATGCATGTTATACTATACATACTAGACTTAAGATTTTAAACACAGAAATAAATATACAGTAAAACCTCTATAAGTGCACGCACTTGGGACCAAACTTAACAACGTGCACTTAGAAAACATAATAAAAGTGCATTTATAGAGATCATGTAATATAAATTGGCCAAATGTGAGCATGCATTTAAGAGGGTTTGCACTTATAGAGGGGTGCACTTATGGAGGTTTTACTGTACTTGATGATATATCAATACGCTAATGAGAACAAATTTAAGATCGTACTTCCAGACATTTTGAATAATTATTGAAATTCATCAAACTGAATATATATTTCTGACTTTCATGGTGGTATTTTGCAAGACGAAAATATTAATGAAAGTACACTATTTTCTAAATCCAAAATTGTCTAATAAGTGCGAAGGCAATATTATAAAGTCATATCTAATGTCTCTCCAGAGTTTTATTAGATAAAGATATTCATATTCGTAGCTCATCATGCAAATGAGTAAATATCTTCATGAATACAAATTTGATACTAAGAAATTTGTAATAGATTACGTCCACTATTTGCCTCTGACATAAGCGCTTTGGATTTTCGGAAAAACTTTGCGAATGGATCAAACTTCCTTCTACTAGATGGTGGGCCGTATCACTATTTTAATGATCCCTTTACTTTTCTATTGCAGGAAATTCAATTTATTATAGACTAATCGTATCGTAAATTTGAAATGGCCCTATTGCATCCTTAAAAATATATGAATCAATTGAAATTGCCATTTCCGAAGTTGGCACATACTTGGAGCCAAAAATTAGCATTTTCTCAAATGTTTTCTTACAAATTAATTTTATCACAATGAATATCTAAAGAAATTAGAGAGCTGTTTTGAAAGACTCATTAAATGCATTTACAAGTTTTATGTACAACTTATAAGTTCAAAAGTCGAAGCTTTTGATAAGAACACCCTTTTCCTTATTGCAAAGAGTTTGATAATATCTTTCCCTTTAGGATGTTAATTTTCATAATGAGTAGATATATGATTATAAATATTCCTGTTATTACATTAAATATTAATATTCGTGCTCATAAAATCTTGCAATCGAAAGACACGGCTTTTACAAACTTTTTTATCTTTTTAAAATATTCAGTGTGGCATTTTAATATATTCTTATAATTTCTACATTGAAGGTTAAAATGACATGAAATAAATTTCGGACGTATATACCCGTGAAAGTAAGAAGCAATTTTCGTGAATCTGTGACTCCATTTTGTAATTTTTGCGATTTAATGCGATTAAAATTTTTCTCGAACATATAATCCCGTAACTCCCCGACAAACGTGCTTGTAGTGACGTTGACTTATTGTCTCCCTTTCCAGGCTTTCACGCCCCGACTTGAATTTACAATTAATACTGCAATATTTTAGATTTCTGTGATATTTTACGCTACTTTTTTAGAATTCTGTGTAATCTCAGTGACTAAGTGTTATGTATGTGGTTAGCTGTGATCGCAGTAAATTATCAGGGACAAAATTTGATTTGGTTAATAAAAATCTATATAAAAATTTTTTTATTTACTATACAACATAAGAATAAACGCCCGAAGTAGTGTTGTTGTATTTATAAGTGTAATAATGGTGGTTTTATGTTCCAACTAATGTAATGATTACAAAATCGGAACATTAATACACCATGATCACAAAAAAAATTTCTGAAAATTCTTGTGCAGAATTATATGTTTTAGGTAGCACTTTAAAAGACGATAAAGTCAAAAGAATCACTCTTAACTTCTTAACGCACTTTAAAGACAACAAAGTCAAAAGAAACACTCTTAACCTCTTAACAAGGCTTTATAGCGAAGGTATTTTTGTTTATTTTATCAAGATTTTTTTTCTTTTAAAAATTTTATTAGACTTTCACGTGCAAAATCATAATCCATTTTTAAAGAAATACTTTATTAAGATTTATAATTTCTTTATCGAAGTATTTCTTTAAAAAACTTGCTTTAAATAGAATCAATCAAGTAATATACATTTTAGCTTATTTTAGCTAGCGATAATAATAATAGAACAGGGTGAAACCTGAGTTGCGAAATAGTGAAATCCACTTTGTAGATCGGGTTAGGGTGAAATCCGCGTTTTATTATGTTTTTTATTATAGAAAAGCGGATTTCACCCTCACGTGATGATCATAGCAGGTTTCAGAGATGGCACCGAAACCTTTTTTGGCGATTCCGAAAGTTTCGGGTTTCGGATTATAGCTTCCGAAACCTTATCCGAAACTCGAAACCTCA
>QKWP01000687.1:84594-99515 GCA_003550325.1 Gigaspora rosea
TTTTTTTTTTTTTTTTTTTTTTTTCTTGCGAATTTGCTTTCTTTCCGGGCTGCCATAGTCTGTCCTAATGTCCGAGCGTTTATAACTATGTTATATCAATTTCCATGTGAAACGTCCAAATTAGGTAAATTGATTAATCACTTATCTTCCCCCTGCGCCTTCCTCAAATTGGATAGTGATTGAACCGGTTCTTTCCTGCTGGCATCTTGGTTTACCTGTGATTGTCGCCACGCCGGAGGCCTCCCTGCTTAGCTCCCAGTTCGATCTGTTGACTTTGCAGTCAACTTGAATAATTACGTAATTATGAAATCATTTATTTCATTAAGCGAATTTATAATAAAATTTTAAAACGAAGTATTGTCACATGATATTTAACCAATCAAATTATACCTTTTTTCGGCAATCATCCATCGATCAAATCTTGATGATTTTTATATTACTCGAATCATTTCGGCGAGAGGATTCAAATGATTCATAGATCATGAGATATCAATGATGGACCAAAATACGTATACGATTTTATGGGATACAAATTTGGTCAAAAAAGCCATAATTTAAATCACATGATTTTACTTAATTCCGGTTTATACCTTTTATATCAAAAATGCCGTTTTTTTTATTCATATAAATATGTCTCAGCCCCTCATAAATCAATGCCATATTAGCTAGAAAATTTTTCTTTATAGCTAAAATTGGTTTTTTGTTTTGCATTACATGGAATCTCGGATTTTTTTTTTAATTTACTTTAAATTAATAAAATCATGTTCACATATACAGTAAGGTTATGCAAGGTTAAGTTTTCATTTTGCACGGGTCAGCAGTTAAATTTCTTCCGTCAGTCTTATCGGACAATTACGGGAAATTAAAGTTACCGTTAGGTGACGCCGGTTAGGAATAGCAGAAAAAATTAAAAAAAAAAAATGGGTCGGCGGGTAATACAAATCGAAAATCAACTTAGTGTGGTCTAAGGTACTCTTATTTTTCCTTCTCAAAGTCAACATTATCTTTTTAAAGTATAAGTACTGCCATTTCATCGAAATGGTGAGATACTGGTCACATTGCAGTAATGGTTTAGCACTTTACGATTTGAAAGTTCATGCAATATGTGGATACATTCTCCGCAGAATTTATTAAACAAACACAAGTTGTTCGGAGGAAAAGTTTAGTGAAATTGCAAAGATCGGTCAAGGCATTGCTGATAGCATAAATGATATTTAGGCTTCGCACAAAACATTATTCTATTAGTTTCTTACCTGATGGTTGCAATTAGCCTGAAACTGAAGAGGATCAAGCATAATGATTTGGCTTTGCATTGGTTTGTAATTAAGAAATTTTTTGATCTAATAAGGTTATTAATTTTACTAAAACTTAATTATATTTAAAGAAACCTTAAAAAGTCATTACAAAATTATCAAGTTTTACGACCCAAATTATATATTTGCATCCGGATTGTCAAATTACTGTGGAATCTATAGAGGACTAGACCTATTACAATGATCAAGAATCTATATTTATTAGTATTCATTAGGATGAGTATGAATAAAATGGTTATTATAGAGGAATTAATAATAATCAGCTTCTAAAATGTACAGTATAAAAAATATCATGGTAAGTAAAGATATTACATTATTTTTTTATATTAAAGCTTTTAATTAATTTATTTTGCTAATATGTTATTTTAAATTTCAATATTATTTATAATTTTTTTTTATAAGATTTGATAATTGCCAAACCACCTTGGCTAACGATTCAAGAATATCAAGCTTTACAAAAACCCAATTACAATGCCATAGGTGGGTAAATAAAAATATTAATTTTTACATTAATCTTTTATATTTATTAATTGCATTTTTTTTCAGTAATAAGAAAAAGTACCAATAGTATGCTAATTGATAATGAGAACGCTAGTTTATTTTTGACACCCATGACATATTCACCTTCTGATGAAAAAGATTAATGTTTAGAACCTGTTTATTACTTGTGAAGATAACAAATCACAATTTAATTTTTTGGCAATTGAGCCATTCAGTGGCCTCAAGTAAGTTTTTTTGTTACAGAAAACTTTTGTTTATAATTTTTCCTTTTACCTGTATATACAAAATTTTGTGTACAATAGCACCCTGGGTTGTAAACATTTATATTAGAGATAATATTGGGAATTCAATTAATTTTATTCTTAGAATTTACTTTTTTAATTGGGTTTTAATTCTTTGGGAATATAATGGTCCAATAAAAAGAAGGATGGTTTTTTTTCTCAGTGGTTAAATTATTTCTGGCTTTTTAACTCCCAAACTGTTGGTAATATACCAGAAAAAGCCAATTAAATGGATTTTATGGAGGGCATAAAAGGGCAAAGGTATTTAGTAATTTTTTTATATTTATTTGCAGAAATATTTTATTCATTAAATTCTTAATTTCAGATGACAGTTTCATCTTCTTCTCAACTGACGATTCTTAATAAGGTTGCTGTGATGAATAAATGTCCATTGAAGGTATCATTGGTTAGGGTTTCTTAGGAGATGCACTATGTAGTTAAGGATGCATTGTTGTTCTAAATATTAGTTAATGATTATGCTGGTCAGGAGCATATTTTTACTATAAAGGATGTTTTTCTTTGCCATAATTCATGTTTTGCTTGATTGAAAGATAATATTCAGCCACAAGAATCGCTTATTTTTGTTGTTGGGCAAATAGAAATTATTAATATAATTTCAATAGATTGTTAAGAGAAGTAAGAAGATTACAAAGAAGGATTTCAGATTTAGAAGAAGAAATAGAAGAAAGAAGAATTCGTGCAGTAGAGATGGTGACAGAAAATTGGCAATGAGAGAAAAGATATTTGAGACTGATTATAAAAAGGAATAGTTTTTTTTATATAGATGGATTTAGTTTCAGAAGTGGAAACAGTAATAATCTCGTTGGTGGAGTTAAAAATAAAACTGCAGCAAACCACTACCGTTGCCACAATCACAGCCACCACAGCCAATGCCGAAACCACTACCACCAGATGTATCAATTGCCAAAATTGTCGCAAAGGGTTTAGGTTGAGGGCACATATAGAAATTTTAGAAAATAGGTTGAGGGATACAAGGGTGGAAAGAAACAATTAGTTATTTTTTTTGTTGTTTTTCTGTGTTTTTGGTTTTGATCAAAGTTTAATAAATGCAATATTTATTGTTGATTAGAATACTGACAACTACTTTGAAATTTTTTAATGTCAGATTTAAAAGCTTTATAGTTCCAAAAAGTTAAATTCTTTAAACAATATCTTAAAAGTTATTTGACCCAATTGATTGTTATTAAATACTCAAATTTTAAAGTATTATCATAAGAATAAGTATAGTAACATAAAGATATATACTCTATTCAAATACTTTAAATTTTCCCAAAAATTCTTCATATTTTATATTATACACAGTAATTATTAGACCCACTAGGCTATATATGTGTTTTATAGATTCTTCAAAATCAATCAATTTTTTTCAATTTTATGCATGCTTAACAATAATTTACTTACCATTGTCAGACTAATTACAAGTCTTCAAATTTTGTTGTTTTCCAATAGGTTAAAACATCTAATCTTCAGTTATTTTTGCTCAAAAATAACAAACTAATAATAAGAGCTTCAACCTTGCTCAAATCTATCCTAGTCAACAAAGCTAATATATTTAAGTTGTCTAATTGTTCATTGAATACTTAGTGCATTTTTAATTGTTGATATAAATTTTTTGCAGTTCTGATCTTATATTAGTCATAATTATAGTAATAGCTATTATATTATACCAGAAAATCATGTGTACTATTAAAAAAATTTTGGATTGACAAATGCTTATTTTTTCATTAGCATATAGATCATGGAACCATTATTGATTTAGAGTTTTAACTAATTCTTTGAGTTGATGTTCTAGGTGCACTCATGCATTTTTATCGTTGAAGGTGTCTTTGCTATATACATGTTTCAGCATTATTGTCTTTCTTTTGCATTTGAACTTTCTTGAGATTCAACTTCTTCATTTGTGCAGGTTTACATTGTGGAGGTAAGTGTCATTTTTGTATTCATTGTTTTAGTGGTCTTGGTTATATTTTACATCCACATAGTACTTCATTTTTTTAGGTTTTGTTTGATTGTGCCATTCATAAAGTTCTCTTAGTGGGTCTTGCTGTCAGTAGGGCTTGCTTTTGTTGGGTCCTTGTTGGTATTGCTTGACTGTCCAATTCTTGCTTCCTTCACTTGGTTGGTTCTAGCGTTCAAGACAGTTTTAGCAAGTCTTGTTCTTTTTTCATTTAACTTTGTTTTGTGTGTAGTTTTATTGGTCCAATTTTTCTTGTTGAGTCTTGGTTTATTTGGTTAGGACTTTTTTTTCCAAAATATTTGATAATTTATTTAGTTTAATAATTATTTCAGGATGTTTTCCTGGATTCAAATTCATGAGTTAGTTTGCTAATTCAATATAACAATCAGGAATTCCTGGTTCAAATTTAGATCATAGTTTTTTTTTAAAAAAATTTTATTATAAGGTCGATATCAAATTTATAATTATTAAAAGGTCTTTAACCAGTTGTTTTTTTGTAGTAAGTCTTTAATTATTTATTATTGTTTTGTTTTTTTTTATTTTTTTGCTTCAGTTTTGTTGGTCTGGGTCTTCATTGCTTCGTTGGGACCTGTTTTATTTTACTTTATTAATTTTTGCTGAATTTGCCTTTCTTTTCTTGGTCCAGTTGTGGTTAATTTGGTCTGATCTTTGGACTTGGTCTATATATTGCTTCGCAGGTTCTTTAGTACTTTATTGATTGGGCTTTTCATAAAATAAGTATTTATAATTGGGAGTTTTTTTTAAAAAAAATTTTTTTCTACTAAATTCTTTTCTTCTTTTTATTTTTCTTTTGTCCAGTATTCCGTCTTGCTTTTTTTTGCTTCATCGAATTAGGTAGCAAAATATTGCCAAACGTAAATCTTGAAAATTAAAACTGATAGTTTGGTTTTTTTTTGATACCTAGGTAGTGCCACATTGTTGAATTATTAGAGTTTGTCATGGTTATATATATTAGTATTCGACTTAGCATTTTCTGTTTGTTGGTGCCATTGATTTTGGTATTTCTTGGAGGCACATTCTTCATTATTGGTATCATAGTTTGAAGTGCTTTTGTGCTTTATACTGAGTTCTTTTGATAATCTGGGTCTTGCAATATTTGAATTTTTGATAGGTTCAGAACTCTGATCAACTCAAAGCAAATTAGCTTCTTTAGTAAGAATTGTTTTTGATTAATTTTTTCTTTTTTTTTATAATTGTTCTAATTAATTCTTGTTTTGTTCTTTTTGACAGGTTGAATTAGATTTGACAAATCAATTAGAAGCTGAGATCTTTAAGAAGTCAAGGTTTCATTTAGTAGTTAAGATGCTAGAATCAGAAGTAATGGAATTGAGATTTCAGCAATCTTGGAATATTGGAAATTGGGCTTCAAGATTTTGGTAGTTTTGCAATCTTGCTAGATTTCAAATTTTTAGTGAATTTGAAATGCAGTAGATTAAAATTCTAGTATAGTTGGGATCTTGTTCATTAGAATAGAGTTTGTTAATTAGAAGTAGAATTGGGTTTGGGGTAAAAGGTATTAAATTAAAAATATAATAAAGATACAATTAAGTAAATATGTAATAATGAAGAAATTGCTTTGCTAGTATATATAAAATATTGTATATACTAGGAACTAGTAAAGTTTTTTTTTCTAGCAAAGACTTTTTCTTGTTAATATGAATCCTTTAATTTTCATATATTTGCAAAGTCTGACTTTTCTTAGAACTTGTTTGAGAAGTTTGAGCTTTTTTAGTCTTAGTCCCATAAAGTTTGTAAAGTCTCTATTTAGGTGTTGAAGAGAAGGGTAGATTAGAATATAGAAAGAGTTGTATATTATTTAGGATAAACAAACTTTTTTAATCTAAGCTAATTAATTCTCAGTTTTAGCAATTATTGAATTTAATCTAATTTGGCATCAATTAGGTTTTTAATATACTAAGTAGGATTTTCTTTATTTTTGCTAATAACTTGATAAAGGCTTTCTTTATCAGAATCAAGTTTCTATTTATCTGAGAGTCTATTATTAGAATTATATCCACTAGAGACAATTACTTTTTCTTCAAATATTTTCTAAGGATCTTGGGTATTATTTATATTCTTAGCATTATAAAGTTGTAAAAGTTCAAGTTGTAAAACTTCTTGCTTAGTTGGTAGTTTTTCTTTAATAGGTAAAGTATCTGACACAGATTGTTGATTATTTTATCAAATTCAAGATCAGTTCATAAATTATAATAATATTCAGTTTCTGCTTGCTATTATCCATTATATATATTATATAAATATGTGGTAACTTAAAAATGGTAAAGTAGCTAGTGTAGTAGTATAATAAGAATAGAATATATAGTCATAATTAGTTCATCGATGCGAAGCATGAAGAATATAGTCATTAAAAGGTAAACTATTAGTAATTGTTTTAGAATTAGTCATAGTAATAAAAGCAGTATAAAAAGAAATTATGAACCTTTCTGTAATAGTTAGTCTGTTCAACAAATAAATTCCTCTTTTTGCCTTGCACTTATTCTGTTATTCCATTTAAGTTTATAACAGCAACTTATAGTTTTAATTATGGCAAACTACACATTAGCACAGTATTTATTTGAGCTTCCAACATATTTTGAATTACTTCAACATAAATTTATACATAATTTTTTAAGCAACTACAAAGTTTATATTTTTTTGAATCAAATTGTTTGCTGCGTTGATAGATTGATAATCACTGATCATTAAAGACCATTTTGAAAGAATTTACAAGAAGCTTAAAGAATATGTTACTAGCTATTTGTATGTGTATGAACTGCACAATCACTGACTAATTAAAACTTGATAAGTACATAAGTAATTATAATGTTCATGTACATAGTACTATATAAGTATAATGCCAAATAATGTCATTATGCATAAATAAATTGATTACTATTATTAGTCATGACAAATTAACATATGTATGCAAATTAAATCAAAAAAGTATCAGTAAGTACATCATATATACATAAATTATATAGGTGTAACTATGCATAAACAAATTAATTACTACTGTTAGTTAATTTAATTATAATTTAGCAATTTATCAATGAAATCATATATAAATAAATTAATTGAAAATTTATACATTAGTATTTAAAGTTAATTATTAAGGCATTTTGATCAATTTTATGATTATTCAAATTACATACAGTTATCAGATCGAAAAATGGACGCAATACTTATTAAACACATGCACTACTTCAGGCAAGCAAATCAATGTTATTAAAGTTCAAACATATGATTTTTACCAATTTCTGGATCCAGTAATTATGAGGTACTAGGCAGTGCAACAAAAATCAACAGCATGAGAAAATTTTTTCTATCAACTTCAGATCTAGTAATTAGAAGAAAATCATGACAAAACTATTTTACTTATTTGTGCATGTAATACAACCCAAAAAAGAAAATCGAATTTTGTAAATAAACTAAGTGCGTAAAATAAAAATTTAGGTTAGAACCTTAATGTTAAAGACTATAGAGTTAGAGTGATGTTTAATATAAGTAAAATTTCGTTTCCATCATTTTTAATTAGTGCTCCAAAATCAATTTAAATATTAGTTTTTGCATATTTTTGCATTTTTTTTTTACGAGTGTTCGAATTCTTCATCAGGCTAATCCAAAATAGTCAAAATTTGTATTCTCTAATTGGCTATTTCCTCTTCAGAAGCTTGTATTACCTGCGCAAATAAGTAGATGCATAAAGAAACATCTAAAGCATAAACAAGTATATATAATAAGTAGTTGTGCACTAAACCAAAAATGGATAATAAAATATATAAACACAAAATAATATTGCTTGAATAATAGCCAGGATTAAGCTTTATTTGATCAAAATTCGAAATTACACTTTTGGGAATTATTTTCATATTTATACAGAAAGTCTAATTTAGAAATTTTGTATTGATTTCAGATATTTGCACTGATTTGAAAATTAGTATGACATGTGATGAAATTTGTGAACATTTGATAATTATTTTTCAGTAATAAAAATGTAGATTTTTCAATAAAAATTTTGACCAGTATAAGATTATATCAAAGTGATATATCAAAATTGCATTTTTATTAGACCATACAAAGTTAATTTTTCGTTTTACATAATTTGGTGTTCCAAAATTCAAATAGGTGGGTTAGATCTTTTTTTTATTTTATTTATTTTGTTAATCTACTATAAATTAATAAGCTTATGTTATACATATAAGGCTACTCACAAAGTTAATTTTTTTTGGTTTGCATAACATGGAATCAAACTTTTTTTTAAATCTATTGGTTAACTCCAGAAAGTTAAGATCATGATCGAGCGATACCAAAGAAAAATTAAATAACAAAAACGGAATAATTAGCACAGTTAGGATTAAAAATTTTTTTTTGAAAAATAGGATTAGCGCCTTACCAAAAATTTACTATAATTTCGATAATTATTTGAGTTATCTGAAAACATAATACATAATATATATTATATGGTGGATCGAAATTAGGTAAAATATTTTTATCATTATCAGACTTCCTTAAGATTTAAATTGTATTTATTGTGATCTATTTTGATTTTATTGTTTTCACTTAATATTCTATTTAGTGATATCAACTCACCAAAAATTACTTCACAGACAACTTAGTTCGCAAAGAATTTAATTACAGGTAAGGTTATTTTACAGTTGATTTATTCACAAATAAGTTTGTTTCATTGGTAGTTATATCAATAACATCTGATTTCACAAACAAATTAATTCTAGTTATTGTCATTAGTTAAGTTTAAATTTACTATAAATTCTCAAATATTGGACATGGTGTTGTTTCGAAAATTACAAAGCTGGTGTAATTTATAAAGAAATCGTTGGCTAAATATATTGTCAACAAAATGAATTTGTCTGTGAATTAATCATCTATAGAATAATTTTGTCTGTAAATTAATTGAACTAAATTGTCTATAAAGTAATTGTTAGTGATTTAATATGAGATATATAACAAAGTGTACAAAGATAAAATGAAAATAAATTCAAAACAGCTTATTTGTTAATAAAGTCGACCAGAATTATGACAAGTATTATAATGTTGAGCAATGTTATTGTGATTATTGATTACCATAACAATAACAATTTTATTACTGTATATTACTGAAAATAAGCTACCTTTTTTGAATGATTTTAGGCAAAAATGCTGGAGGTAGCTTATTTTTGGGTTATATGGGGTGTCTTCAATTAAAAGGGCCCATTTTTACATTTTTTTGAAAAATGAGTTTTTGTTAAATTTATATAAATTTTGACATGATTGACTTTTTTTAATTATAAATGAAAGTTGAATTACATAATAAAAAATCAAGATAATGTAAAAAGAAAAATTACATAAGGCTGCATAGAGCCAACACGTCACGAGTTTACCTGATAGTTACCTGCTGTCTTTAACCAATCAATATCGTGAAATTTGATTGATCCTGGATCAGTCCAAAAATCAAACCAAATAATTAAACTCAAATATCTCAAAATAAAATATATGTAAAAATGGGCCCTTTTAATTGAAAATACTCTATATAGATTTTTAGGAATTTATTCCTGATATTAATAGTAGCTTATTATTAGGTGTTATTTTTTAAAAAAAATTCTCATGAATATTAACTTTGTGAACAGGTTTTTAACATGTATATATGTACATATATGTAATATATACTCAATTCTTAATTTTTATTTATTGTTTTAAACGTTAATCTTTTACTTATTTTTTTTATATCTGTTTTTATTTAAATTTTTTTTATTTACGTTTTTTTAAATTTTTTTTATAATTTTTTTTATTTTGTTTATGTGTTTTATTTATTTTTTCTCTTTCGTTTTATTATTTTTCATTTATTAATTTATTTTTTTCATTTTGTTATTTTTTTTTCATTTTATTTATTTATATTGTTTTTTGTTTTATTTATTTTTAAATTTTTTACTTGTTTTTCTTATTTTTTTATTGTTTTTTTAATTTATTTACTTTTTTTTTATTTTTTTTTAATTTATTCACTTTTTTTATTTTTTTAAAATTTATTCACTTTTTTTTATTTTTTTTATTATTTGTTTTCTAATTTTTTTTTAACTTTTTATCCTTTTTAACTTTTTTAAATCTGTTTTTTCTTTTTTGATTTCTTATTTATTTATTTTTTTTAAATACATTTTTCATTTTTTGAGTTTTTATTTATTTATTTTTATTATTTTTATTTTTCTTCAAATTCTTTTTTAATTTTTTTAATAATTTATATTTTAATTAATTTTTTAACTTATTTATTTATTTTTTTCTTATAATAATTTATTTTTTTTCAATTTATTTATATTCTTTATTTTATTTTTACTTTTTATTTTTTTATTATTTTAATTATTTTTTTTATTTAACTTATTTTATTTATAATATATTTATTTTTTTCTTATAATAATTGATTTCTTTTCAATTTATTTATATTCTTTATTTTATTTTTACTTTTTATTTTTTTATTATTTTAATTATTTTTTTATTTAACTTATTTTATTTATAATAATTTATTTTTTTATTTATTTATCGTTTTTATTTTACTTTATTAATTTATTTATTTAATTTTTTTTAATTTTAGTATGTTTGCTAAGAGAATCAGATTAGCGTGAAAAGAAAATACTGGATGTATGCACATATACAATAGTAAATACATATGCATGTACGTATGTAATTTCTCGGTTAGAAAATAATAGCATGATATTGTGTTATTGTTACACAGGTCCAACTATAAAATTTCTGTGCCCTATCAGTAAGACAATAGGTCACATAAATTGCAACAATATGTCACGAAACTTTCTGATATGTGGCATGTAATAGCTAGCCAATATTTGGCGCATATTTGCGGCCTATCAGCTTAGCACATATCGATCAGTTTCTTACAACTTTATGTAAAATATATAATGTTCTAATATTTATATGATATTTCCAAAATATTTGCAAAATTTTATAACATATCGTCATATACGATACCAATATCAGAAAATTTTTACGACATATCTTAATATTCTATGATAATATATATATCAAAGATATCTATATATATTATTATAGGAACTAGTTAATATTTATACGATATTTTCAAAATGACTGTAAAATTTATATGAAATATCGTCATATTTAAAACCAATATCAGAAAATTTATACAACATATCCTAATATTCTATAATAATATATATATCGAAGATATCTATATATTATTGTTGAAACTAATTTATACTTGATTATATTCATATACATTTCAAATTTCTACTCAATTTATGTGAAATATAAGCTTGTTGATAGCAGAATTAAACGTATCAATTTATTAATTATACCATTTTACATGTAGCAATATGACAGAAAAATTGGAGCTGTTATATTAAATTTCTATTAATCTATCTCAACATTATTATTAACGTTATTCTCCTTATTTTTTTCTCCACGATGATATCCAAATTTACTACTTTTAGCATTAAGGTGCCCTTGACTCTTTGAAGTAGCTCTGGTTGTTGTATTAAACTTGACAGGTTAAGAAGCAACTTTAAATCTGGAACTTTTTGAACTTGAGTGGGTATTTTTCGATTTAGAGGCCCGGGAAGACCAATTTTTTGAAGCTGGCTCTACATCAGATCTAGAATAGAATTTGTTTCAGTAAACCTTTAATTAATAATAAATATACAAATCATAAATATATACATTTCTTCCAGTTGTTCAGGTTCTGATTGTTTGGTTTGATCAGTTCATTCAGTTGATCTTGAGCAGGTATTTTTCGATTTAGAGGCCCCGGAAGAATGATTTCTTTGAAGTTGGCTCCACATCAGATCTAGAATAGAATTTGTTTCAGTAAACCTTTAATTAATAATAAATATACAAATCATAAATATATACCTTTTTTCCATTTGCTTATTTTGATCTGTTCGACCAGGTTCTAATTGCTTATTATGATCTGTTTGGACAGGTTCCAATTGCTTATTTTGATTTGTTTGACCAGATTCTGATTGCTTATTTTGATTCATTTGACCAGGTGCTGATTGTTCATTTTGATCCAATTGTTCATTTTGATCTGTTCGTTCCGTTTGTTTGGTTTGTTAAGCTTGATTCATTCGTTCGTTATGTTCAAAATCATTGGCATGCATATCATGCGTATCAAAATTTTCTAATATTTTAAATCACTAGAGTCGAAATCACCCTTTATTAGTATTATCACCATTATCTTGATGATAATATTATTATTATTATTATTATATTTATTCTTATTATTATTATAGGATGAAGAAATCATCCAAAGAGGTGCGTCAAGTAGAGGTCTTGTTTGATTTTTCCAGTTATGATTATAATGACGTTTTCTATCGAGATTATTTGATTGGTTAATTATTGCTATTTCTTCAACCCGATAGAAGATTTTTTGGCACTATTTAAAAAATAAAATAAATAGAATTAACTGATTCGAGTATTATTTATTTGTTAAACAAAATCTATACTATTAAATTACCCGTTTAGACCGCTATGGTGAAACATATACTTTAATCATATGATTATTATTTCTACGTTGATTATTGTCATCATTATTGTATGAACGATTTTTTTGGATCGTTCCTGCCTTGCGAGTTCGATATCTGTTTTAGATAGTTCATCTGAATGATATGCAGTTTCAACAACCACATCAGCAAGGTCATCCTTCCACTCTTTTTGGTTAAGTGAATTTGGTCAGTATTTTTTAATAATCAGATCCTTAACGTGAATCAGATGCTATAACCTGTCCACTCTTCTTTTTTTTTCTAAACAAATGCAATATAAATCCAATATGTATATATGAAATCATATTTTTTTATACAAAAAAAAAAACTTACTCCTTGTATATGTGAATTTTTCTCAACACATTTTTTGTTTAACTTTAATTTGGCACTATTCGCCTTAATTTTTGCTGTCGATGAAAGACTTTTGTGATTGCTTTGGAGCACTCAAACAACTTCGCTGTCTAAATATTGGAGGTTTTTATTGATACGTTGTTTAAGAGCAGGCAGAATTGTCACCTCACAAATTCTTTTTGATCGAGCCAGTTTTTCTTCTCACTAATTGCTAAGTGTGGATTGTCATGTGCAAGTTGCTTTGCAACTCTGAGTACTTCTTTCTATTATTAAAAAAATATAATATACAAATCCGATATTCATATCTACAGGTTAGTATAATAATAAAGTATATAATATAAAAAAATAATTTACTCTAAATGCTAATTTATATTCTGGATCTATTGGAATCAATAGTCCCTGCTTAAATCTCGTTTGGCTTCGATCATACGATCTACTAGGTGAGAAAGATTTTTCTCTTTTTTTTTGTTTCGAATTTTTATAACCGTTTCTACTTTCTCTACTTTCACCCAGTGTTGGAAATCTGTTTTGAAATTTATGTTTTCATGAAAACATATTTATTTAATTTAATGTTCTCAAAAATATTTTTATGTTCTCAAATAGAAAAAAATTCTTTTCTTTTTTTTCTCTCTTTCTCTATTTCTTTTTTGGTTTCTTTTTTCTTTTCTCTCACTTTCTTTTTTACTCTTACTCTCTTTATCTTATATTTATTACACTTTTATACTTCTTTCAATTGGTTATTTTTTAGTTTTTATTTTAATTAATATATATATAAATTATTAATAATAAAATAATAATAAATATAATTTGTTTAACTAAAATATATAAACAAAGCTAAGCTATTTATAAAAATAAAAATATAACTCCATATGTTTTTTAAAAAACAATTTAATATTTGAGGTTTTTATATAATATTGAGATGCTATTGGTTTGATCTGAATTGTATATTTAGTTTTTAAATAAGCTATTAATATTTTTCACAAATCAGCTAATTTGTTTTGACCCAAAATTGACCAATTATGATTGAGAATTATCAAAAAAATTTTATACAAAAATTTATTACAAAGCAAATTTTCACAAAAAATGGCCTTTTTAACCAGTTTTGCATTTATAAATAAGTACATAGAAAATTACAAAATTTATATATTTAATTATAAGCCAAAAGTAAGCTCTTTTGTCAGTTGAAATAGTGATTTGTTTGTTAGTTTTTTAATGCTCTTAGAAGCAAATTTTCATGTAACAATTTATTGAAAAAAGGCCCAAAAAATCAAATTAGCTGATATGAAATATTAAATAAATAAAATAATATAAATAAAATTTATTATTCTTTTTCACTATAGTAAAGAATTTAATGAATTTATAGATTTAAAAAAATTCTTACTATAAAGTTTTAAGAAATAGCACTAAAGTTCAAAAGTAATTTTGTTGTAAAAATTTATATTATTATCATAATGAGTTTAGCTCTCTAAAAATTTATATTAGATATTGATATGATTGGCATATATAATAATATTTTATGTTTATTATAATAAAGCAGCTATGCACCAAACTGGGAATAGATAACAATAAATTATATTATTTAAAATTTTTTGTAATTTAAGAACTAAATTGTTCTCTATTTCAACTAACAATTAAAAGGACCCCGGACATCTCTGATATATGTCATATTTTTTTTTTAGCAAATTGATTCAAATTTGATTTGAGGTCCAAATTTAAATTTTAGCAAATTGAAGTTAATTTTAAAAAGGGTCATAATTGAATATTTTGGCGAATTACTAAGATTTTACACATGTTATATTTTATTTTTAGCAATTTACCCACATTTTGCAAGAATTATTATAACAAGTTAAGTTGTGCTATGATGATCAATCCAGATATAACGAGTTATTAATGGCTATACGGGGCAAAATTATAATCAATTATAATTGAAAATAATTAAAAATAGTTGTAGCATGTAATCAGGCTTTAGTATCAATAGCAA
>QKWP01000687.1:101167-127733 GCA_003550325.1 Gigaspora rosea
AAAAATATAATATACAAATCCGATATTCATATCTACAGGTTAGTATAATAATAAAGTATATAATATAAAAAAATAATTTACTCTAAATGCTAATTTATATTCTGGATCTATTGGAATCAATAGTCCCTGCTTAAATCTCGTTTGGCTTCGATCATACGATCTACTAGGTGAGAAAGATTTTTCTCTTTTTTTTTGTTTCGAATTTTTATAACCGTTTCTACTTTCTCTACTTTCACCCAGTGTTGGAAATCTGTTTTGAAATTTATGTTTTCATGAAAACATATTTATTTAATTTAATGTTCTCAAAAATATTTTTATGTTCTCAAATAGAAAAAAATTCTTTTCTTTTTTTTCTCTCTTTCTCTATTTCTTTTTTGGTTTCTTTTTTCTTTTCTCTCACTTTCTTTTTTACTCTTACTCTCTTTATCTTATATTTATTACACTTTTATACTTCTTTCAATTGGTTATTTTTTAGTTTTTATTTTAATTAATATATATATAAATTATTAATAATAAAATAATAATAAATATAATTTGTTTAACTAAAATATATAAACAAAGCTAAGCTATTTATAAAAATAAAAATATAACTCCATATGTTTTTTAAAAAACAATTTAATATTTGAGGTTTTTATATAATATTGAGATGCTATTGGTTTGATCTGAATTGTATATTTAGTTTTTAAATAAGCTATTAATATTTTTCACAAATCAGCTAATTTGTTTTGACCCAAAATTGACCAATTATGATTGAGAATTATCAAAAAAATTTTATACAAAAATTTATTACAAAGCAAATTTTCACAAAAAATGGCCTTTTTAACCAGTTTTGCATTTATAAATAAGTACATAGAAAATTACAAAATTTATATATTTAATTATAAGCCAAAAGTAAGCTCTTTTGTCAGTTGAAATAGTGATTCTTACTATAAAGTTTTAAGAAATAGCACTAAAGTTCAAAAGTAATTTTGTTATAAAAATTTATATTATTATCATAATGAGTTTAGCTCTCTAAAAATTTATATTAAATATTGATATGATTGGCATTTATATAATAATATTTTATATTTATTATAATAAAGCAGCTATGCACCTAACTGGGAATAGATAACAATAAATTATATTATTTAAAATTTTTTGTAATTTAAGAACTAAATTGTTCTCTATTTCAACTAACAATTAAATATTTATGAACTTAATTATTTTAAACTACTTTATTAATTAAAATAAGTTTTATTACTTTATATATTTACATAGTGAACATGATTTTCAAACTTAATGTTCTTAAAAAAAATTTAATTGAGAACATCTTAAATTTTGCAAATGTTCTCAAATTAAAAGTGATGTTCTCATGAGAACATGAGAACATAAGATTTCCAATACTGCTTTCACCACCATCATTACCAATATTGTCGATATCCATACCATCAAGGCAGTTAGTTACAGAAGTTTGTGAGCATTGAAATTCTGAGACATCCGACTTAGATCTTTCTTCAATACGTCCAAGTCTTTCTTCAAGAAGAGCAACTTGAGATTTCAAGCCTAAATTTTTTATAGTAAAGTTATATTAAATGATATTCATATAAACTGTTAAGCAATAATTTAAGTAAAATGTACAACATACCTTCTTCTAATTCTTTGTGGCTACTTCTAGTAGAATCTAGTTGAATATCATGCAGCCTATATTTGTATCAGTAAAAAATTATTGTTATTTGATAATATTAAATAGATAATTTACCTTCGCTTGAACTTGATCTACTATTATAATAATACTTGCGACGTGAAGATAAATGATGAGAATGAGAATGATGAGTACGTGAGCGAGAATGATGGGTATGTAAGCGAGAATGAATGGTACGAGAACGAGAGCGATAATGATAAGAGCGAGAATAACGGGTATAAGAATAAGAGCGATGAAGATAAAAGCAAGAATGGGAACGGGAGTGAGAGTGAGAACGAGAACCATAGAGTGAAGAAGAACAAGAAGAAAGAGAATATGAACGTTTTCTTTTTCTAAAATCTATGACTTCACGGGATTTGAGAGAAGGACCAAAACGAAAAACAGTTTTTGGTAGCATGATATGAATATTTGTAAAAAAATAAGACCAAAATTTCCAAAATTTTCAAAACTACTATGAATAAAAAAGACTCAACGCAAAGAAAGTTATTGAATATGAAGCGAAGTTGTATCAAATAGATAAGTATTACCTATATCTGTATGTATGAAAAAAGCCCAAGAGCTATTTTGAATATTGAAAAAATGCGAAGTTATTGAATAAACAAAGGTGTATTAAATAGTAACGGAAGAAATTTACTTGTAGAAAAAAAAATGTGATAGTTAATGGAAAAAAAATTGAATAAGAAGCGAAGTACCAAATAGTAATAGAAATTTATTTGTAGAAGAAAAATAAGATTCGAAAATGGATAATTTTATATTCAAAAAAAAAAAGAAATTTGTCATGAAGTTTGGTTGTCATTGTATTTACTATACATATATAATTATCGAAAAAAATTTCAATGTCATTAAATTGTAAAATAAACTTTGATCATTTAAAATAAACTATTAAATGATGAAATAAACAATTAATTACATAATGAAATAAACTATTACATGAAATTCTATGCCATTTTAATTCAAATAATTTTTTTCCAGAGTCAACTATAAATTTCTGATACCCATATCACTTTTCTGTATCAATTGTTTTTTTTCTATTAGGTCATACAAACTTAATAAATTGGTTGGCCGGTCAAATTTTGCAAAATTCTGGAAACGTTTTGACTACATTTTTGTCGGGTGAGTTTTTTTTATTAGGTATTTATAAGAAAGTTTACATTTATATATATAATTTTTTTTGAAAATAAAGCAAGTCACTGAGTCATTTTTTAGATTGTTTTATAAAACCATTTAACCTTTTTTTTCTTTTTTTAAATAGTAACCTTTAAATAAACCTCAATACTAATCCTTTATTGTTGTACGATGCATATAATCATTTTTCATAACTTTATTTTATTTTTAGTAAAATAAACAAAACTGCATGTAAATCGCATTTTAAAAAAAATTTTTTTTTATACATATAACATTACACATGTAAATCGTATTTTAAAATTTTATTTATATATATATATTTTATTTATATAATTTATGTTTGTATAATAACAAAAATAAAATTTTGATTTCATCACTTTTTGACCCAATAATAAAAGGTACAATATATTTCCAAAAATAAGCTACCCTTTTTTGCACGATTTTGACCCCAAGAAATTGGGGGTAGCTTATTTTCGGCGTATAGACATTTTTGAAAAAATTGAAAAATGTACTAATAAAAAGTTATCCAAATGATACCAAATATTTACTAGGTGTATTTTGATGCGCTGAACAACTTTACTTAATCGAACTTTTGAAGTTTACTTAGTAAAAAAAAGTTTTATATGTAGCAACTGCCAATGCGGTTTTTTGATTTTTGAAAAAAATCAGGGGTAGCTTATTTTCGGAGTAGCTTATTTTCGGGAATCTACAGTAATTGACTTTATTTTTTCTGATATGTATATCGGATACTGAAATTTACAAATCACAGAGTAAAAATATAATTAATTGATTAATTTTATCAATATACTAGTACCGTATGTTGCCGAAAATAAGCTACCTTTTTTTGCTGATTTTTAACAAAAAAATCTGTGGGTAGTTTATTTTTGGGTTATTTACTATTTTAAGTAATTTAAAGCACAACAAAGGGGTAGCTTATTTCCGAATACAAACTCTAACAAGTAAAATAGATAAATAAATATGCTGTAGACAATAAATAAATATGCTGTAGTCAATAAATAAATATGTTATAAACAGTGTTGGCTTGTCAGACCAATTTGACCATTGGACCAGACCAATTTGACCAATTTGACCGGTCTGGTCAAAGGACCTGTACTGGTCAAATTGGTCAAATAGCATATTTAATATAATTTATTATATAATATATATATAATATTAATATAATAGACTTGACCAATTTGACCAGTTTGACCAATTGACCAATTTGACCAGACCAATTTGACCAGCAAATTTTTGGTTGACCACCATATCACCCAACACTGGTTATAAACAATAAATAAACATGCAGAAAAAAATCGAGGGTAACTTATAAAACGATCGGTTATAATCGCTATATAGTAAAGTCTAAATTTTACTAAGTAAATCGATCAAAGTCGCATAGGTAACCTTGTTCAGCAGATCAAAATACGCGTACTCTAAAAATTTCATAAAAATCAGAGAACTTTTTATTATTTGACTTTTAAATTTTTACGTTCAACGGTTTTTTTTTTTGTAAAAAAAATCCGTTGAACGTAAAAATTAAAAGTCAAATAATAAAAAGTTCTCTGATTTTTATGAAATTTTTAGTGTACGCGTATTTTGATCTGCTGAACAAGGTTACTTATGCGACTTTGATCGATTTACTTAGTAATATTTAGACTTTACTATGTAGCAACGTTTATCGATCGTGCGGGTAGCTTATTTTCGGAACTAAAAATTTTGTTAAATATCTTTTGGTACAACAAAGGGGTAGCTTATTTCGGGTCAAAGGCGTTTTGACGTTTTTGGATCAAAACTGGGGGCGTAGCTTATTTTAGGAGGTAGCTTATTTTCGGCAATGTATGGTAAAAATAATCTAGTAAAAATAATCTAGTCAAAACAAGTTAACCTAAACTCCGATTTCATCAAAACAAATTAAACTTCGATTTTATCAAAACAAATTAAACTTTCATTCTTTGATTTTTTTTAAAATATTAAACCAAATTAATTTTGATTTCTTTGATTTTTTTTTAACTTTTCTCCGAAATGTATATCTGTTACTCTGATTCTATATAATAAAATTAAAACATGTGAATTCTGTAATAGAAATTTAAATAAACTTCCAAATTATTGTACAATTGATATTAAAAAATAAAATTAAAAATAAAATCACTGATGCTATTGCTCTTTGCTTTTTGCTTTGAAACTTATGTAAAAAGTGTAAAATAAAATATACTTTGTCCGATACACGTATTGTACAATTGATATTAAAAAATAAATTACTAATGTTAATGCTCTTTGTTTTGAAACCTATTGTTATGAGCTAGATGCGAAAGTGGGCACAGTAATATGATGATCATTAAGTTGGGCTTTGTAATGATCAACCTCAAGAACCTTTGGATCATTATTTCGGGCTTAGAGATTGTCAGAAAAAGATTCTGCGTCTCCAAAGAGAGAACCATCTGGTAAAATAATGGCTTGTAAAAGCGAGAAGGAAAAGAAGGCATTAGTCAATAAATTGTAAATCATTATTTAAGCCACTTACACCCTTTCTGATATAAAATACTTTACTGAAACTTAAAAAAAAGTATATATGTTTTTATAATAAAATAATAATATTTTGAAAATATAATAAATATGCTTTTATATAAAAAAATATTTTAATAATATTTTTATAATATATTAATAATATAATAAAAATTTTAAAAATAAAATAAAAATTTAAATCTGTTTCAAAAATATTATAAAATTATTATAAAAACATTATTATTATTATTTAAAAATAACTTAAAATAAACTTTTAAAAATGTTTTTAATACATTATTAAAAATATTGTAAAAATATTATTATTATATTTTAAAAAAAAATTTAAATAATTTTTTTAAAATATTTTTAATACATTATTTTAATATTATTAAAAATATTATAAAAACATTATTATTATATTTTAAAAATATATTAAAATAAGTTTTTTAAAAATATTTTTTAAACCAAAATTATTTTTAAAAAATGCTTATATCTCGTAATTTTGCTTATGAAACCATTCTTCGTATTTTAACAAAAAATCTTTTTTGCAAGATTTTGGGGTAAACACATTTGTCTAAATCATTATATTATTGATTTGTTTTATTTATATTATATTTAATATTATAAAATATATTATAATATGATATATTTATATAATATAAATATTTATATTATACTATAAATATGAAATTTATTTAGTTTAATAATGTTTTAAAAATGTTTTTATTAATATTACTAAAACAGTTTTAATATATATTATTTATATTATTATTATTAACTTATAACTAGAAATTATAACGTTTTTTAAAATAAAATAAAAAAATAATTAATATATAATAATAATATTTTCAATTTTTTTATAGTTTCAATCGGCCTTTAATTCCTTTTTGTGTTTTTCTTTTTTAATCTCCGTTTTTAGGTGGGGTGGCTTGGTGCTAAACTTCTCCGTAAAAAGTTTCCATTAACTTCTCAATGGTTTCCATGGCTCGGGCTGTCTTTTCGGCTGTGCCTCCTATGATGTGTTAATTAATAAGCATGACAAGAGTTATGGTAAATATAAATAATAAAGAATTAAAAATGGCAAGTATTGACAAAAACCAAAAAGACCCTAATTTGCAGCCTATCTTTTAATGCTCCTGGGCTTTTGCTGTCATTAATCGCTTTTTGTTCGTCGTTGGTTAATACTGGGTCTCATGTTGTCCCCTCTCCGTCTTTTGCTTAGTGAAGTAGTATAAAAGAGAGGTAATTTCACTATTACAAAGGGAAGGAATCTCTTGGATAAAAAGAATAATCATAATCATTAATAAATAAACGATCATTAATAAATAAATTATAAATCACCATATATGTAAAACGTGTAAAAAGTGTAAAATAAAATATTCTTTGTCCGATTTGCATATTGTACAATTGATAATACAAAATGAATTACCAATGTTGTTCTTTTCTCTGAAATATAAATATGCTAAAACGTTTTTGTAAGCTATTTTCTCTCTTAATATTTTCTCTCTTAATATTTATTTTACTTTTTAATACTGTTTCTTCGTATCTTTCTTAATATTATGTCTTGCTTCTTAACATAGATATTTCATCATGACTTACAAAAAAAACAAAAAAATTGTTAAAAAAACTGCTTCTACTTTACAAACAAAGATGTATGCGCAAAAACGTAGCATGTTTCTTAGTATGTGCAATGGTATAGAAAGAGATCCAAGAGTTAAGGCAGACCATGAAGCACAAGAACAAGAACCTTCTATAGTAAAAGGAAAGCATGCTATATCAAACCGTCAAGTTGGATATCAGCCAGAAGATATTGATAATGGCGAAGGGTCTTCAGATATGATGAATAACATTTTTTTAATGGATCAGGTTATTGATTCAACAGATGATAAAAAGTCAGATAGTGAATCATATAATTTGATGCCTCTACCACAGCCTGAAAATCTTTAATTCCTTGTTGTGCAGCTTTCTAAAGGCTTTTATAATGCAAAAATGTCATACTTTTATTTTGAAAAAAATTTGTCAGATTCTTCTAATAATGATAAAAATGAAAATAATGACATGAAAAGTGATAAAACTGATGAAACTGATACTGAAAAAGAGAGTAAAGAAGAGAGTGAAGAAAAGAATTTAATAAGGTTCGATGCACCTGATTTAGATGATACTCCAGAGACCAATGCCAGAATTATTGATGAAGATTTATTAGAAATTGTATTGTGGGTTTTTTATTACTAAAAAAATATTTGCATTCTGATACAAGCATTCACACTGATTAAATATTTCTGGTGTTTGTTAACTCGTATTGATGAACAAAAATATTGTGGCCTTCCTACATCAATAGACATAGCAAAAAAGATGGCTGGTATATCAGATCATGCAACAAGATTCGCTATATGTGAATCTTGCTACAAATTATATAAGCCAAAAGATATTTCAACAAAAAAAGCAGGACAAACACCAAAAATACTTCACTGTACTCATGTGGAATTTCCAAACAATGTAAATATCAGCAGAAGAGTATAATGCAATACAATACTTTCAAAAAAAGTCAGAGTGCAAGATGGAATAATCAGAAAGCCAATATCAATTTATACTGTAGTAAATCTCAAGCAAAAGTTCCTAAAGCTATTCCAGCAATCAGGATTTGAAGAGGCATGCAGAAGATGGGCCTATCGACTTTCAAAACCCCAATTATCAGATATATATGATGGCAGGATATAGAAATTATTCTCTAATGATAAAGGGAGTTATTTTTTTTGTCCAGAAATAGCTGATAGCCATATAGGATTGATGCTAAACTTGGACTGGTTTCAACTATTTGAGATATCTCAATAGCGTGGGGATTATATATGCTATCATATGTAATATTCCACATCAAGAAAGGTATTTGTTTTTTTTATTTTATTTTATTTTTTTTTATATTCGTCAATCAAATATAATATTAATTTAATATACATAAAAGGTTTAAACCATCCAATATAATAACATTGTCTATTATACTTGGGCTATCAGAACCAAAGCTGCATCAGTTAAACTATTACTTGGCACCTATTATTGATCAGCTTATAGAGCTCTGGAAAGAAATAGACCTATCAGCTACGTTTGAGTTCTCATCTGGCAAAAGAATCAACTGTGCAGTAATTTGTTGCTCTAGTGACTTACTGCAGCAAGGAAACTTTGTGGGCATATTTCAGCTAAGGCTGCATGTTATCGCTACTATAAAAGAGCTAATTACGATATTTGGAACCAACCTCATTTTGGTGGTATTTCTAATATAGAGTCTTGGTTTGTAGAACATGACCACAACCTTATCCGAAATGATGCAATAAATTGGAAAAATTGCAAGACAGCTGAATGAAGAAAACAGCATCTTTCTGATACACTTGTCAGATGGTCCGAATCTATAGGCTTTCATACTTCAATTCTGTTAGATTCCTGGTAGTGGACCCAATGCATTGCCTTTTCTTGGGAATAGCAAAATGGATCGTAACTAGATTATGGATTGAAGGCGAAAGGTTAGCTTCTCAAAATTTAAAAATTATGCAGCAATTGGCAGATAAAATCGATGTGCCATCAGATATTGGTAGAATTCCTTGTAAAATCTCTACTGGTAAAGGATTCTCAAGGTTCACATCAAATCAGTGAAAGACTTTTATCCTCATATATGCTACCACTATTTGTTAAAGTCTGTTATGCGATGCTGATAGGAAAATTCTTACTTATTTCGTCCGGGCTTGTAGTATATTGGTTTGTAGAATAATTGATGAAAGAGATTTAGAAGAAGCACACCAGTATCTGATAGCCATAAAAATTATCGAAGAAATCTATGGTCCCGAGAAGATTTCTCCAAGCCTTCACCTATGCCTTCACATATCTGAATGTGCATTAGATTATGGTCCTTTACATTCTTTTTGGTGTTTCAGTTTTGAACGGATGAATGGGTTACTAGATAAATATAATTGAAAAATTAATAATTTGTTTAAAACAAATGTCAATAACAGGCGGTCGATATCTCTATCTTCTAAACAATATTAATTAAATTTTTAGGAAGCTACAAAAATAGTAATAGGAAAATTGAGCTGGAACTTATGAATATCATCCAATGAAACAGACAAATTGACAGATTAATTAATACAGAGAGACCTCTCTAAATGCACCCCCTCGGGACTGAGCCCAAGTGTGCATTTATAGAGGGTGTGCGTTTAAAGAATTATATTAAAAAATCAATTTATTATGCTATAATATATCTGTATAACTGTTTTTTATTTAATAGTATAATATATATCGATATAAAATATAGTATAAAGAACAGGGATGGCACATTACTATGTCCAATTGTTTTCAATTTTTTTTGGACATATGTCCATTTTCAATCGGACATATGTACAAAAAAATTGAAATAAATTGGACATAGTGATGTGCCATCCTAGATAAAAAATATACATATCGATATAAGTTATATAAATATATATAGCAACATAGATCGTCTGTATGACGATTAGCAAATATTTTATATTATAAAATCACGTAAAGTGCATTTAAAGGAATAACTTACATATTTCAGGGCCAAACACATACTTGTATGAGTCTTGCACGTGCAGAATATAGAGGGTGCATTTAGGGTCTAAGTCCCAAGCTTGGGACTGTGCTAAAGGGTGCATATAAAGAGGGAGTGCACTTATAGAGGGTGCATTTAGAGAGGTCTCTCTGTAATAGTAATAGTGCTAATTTATCTGAAAATTTGTCTATTTTGGCTTCAAAAAAATCTTTCAGCAGTTTGAGTGATGAAATATCTAACAAAGATGTAATAAATTTTCTCACTATGTCAAAATCAGTAGAGGAAAGAATCAGTACCAGTACTGGGGCCGATTCATTTCCTGGAATCTTTCTTATACCAAAGAAAATGAATGCATACATCTCACAAGACTTTATGAAGTTACTCGTCAAATATTATAATAATGCTTATGACACCAATATATTCGTTCTGCCTGAAGATTTGGATTTAGTTGGGTCGATAGGTATATCTTCTATAATAAATCAATATGGAAGAATACGAATAAGTGATAAAGTTTTCGGTTCTACATTTTCTAAAAGATATGAAAATTCATCAAGAATTCTTGCAAAATTTGCCAATGAAGATGGAGTAAATACGTATCTAGACCAGGTTCAGTTCTTTTTTGAACATTATCTTGATTATCCGGAAGAATCAACAAAGCACAGTCTCATTTATGCTCATTGGTATAAAAAAATACAAAATGAGAATTTAAGGTGTCATCTTAGCATCGGCAAAAAAGACGATAAGCTTTGTAACGTGGAATTATGACATAATAATTTTTATGATATAGATCATGATTGCATAATTCTGGTACATAACATACTGGGAAGATTTGTAGCAGAAACATTTACCATAAGCATCAGGATTATATATCAGTGATTCCATTAAATAGAAAGTACAATATATAATGCATATTGCATTGTATTACATGATAATCTATTATTATCTATATGTTAATCTACTGTATTACTACTGTATTACTACTGTATTTTTAATTTATTATAAATTATATAAATATACTATATATTATATATATCAGTCAGGGATATTTCCATATATGGTATTTCCAAATATCGTAATTGATCTACACTATACAACGGTCCAAAAATTTCTAGAATTTATTGATAAGCCTAAATTTGATTGGCTAAAAATTTTGATATATATATCGGTATATAGAAGAAAAATTACCTATCTTTCCCAAAAACGAATACCTCAGTACTAGTGCCGTAATATATGTGGGTTATTTAAGTAGTTACTTTTTACTTTATTATTATACGATTAACACTACATTATTTGAACTTTTTAAGTAGAATATAATTTTTTTAAAAATGCATTGTCTCCTTCGAATATCAAAAAAAAATTTTAATACTTTGCCCAGACTTCTATTTTGGCCTTGAAATAAGGTGCATATCAAACATACTATTATTGAAAACCATTTGGTTGGTCTGATCTTTTAAATCACAGCACGATCCTCGAATACACAGCAATATGCAGATATATGGGTGTCGGATAAAAGGTATTTCAAACAAGTAAAACATGCATTAAAAGTTTTATGATTTATAATTTATTTAGAGTATTTTACACTACTACTACTATCTATGATTTCAGACCCGCTAGATCAATCCAAATTCATAAGCGATAGTTTTTTAACGATTTTGCAGAAGAATTAAGAAAAAAAAGCCATACTGCTATATTCGGTAAGGTATATTCAACAACCATGTTTGGCGGGCTTCTGACTGTATTAGCTATTGTCTTTGAAATGTCGTTTAATGGTTATTACAAAAAAAAACATTTGAACGATATTTAAAGCCTCAGATAGTGATACAAATCAAAAAATCGAAAAATCGATTAGTTGGTTTAGTTGACAACTAATCGATTGAAAAATTTTTGGCAGCTTATATTAAAACGAATAAAAATTGAATAATCATTTAGTTCAGTAGTTGACAACTAATTGATTGCAAAATTTTTGACGATTTGTATCACTAGCCTCAGATTGTGGAACTTCATATCTGATTTTTAAAATCAAATTACAGAATTAAGGTGACAAAAATTAGTGTTAATGTAATTTTGGTTATTATAACTACAAAGCAGAAGAATATTAATATTTTATTATTTAATTTTCGAGTTCTATTTCATCTTCAGGTTCATCTTGCTCATTATGAAGGTCTCTAATATTTTGTAAAATCTCTTGCAATTGAGTACGATTTCTTTGCTTTAACCCATGATACTTTGGATGATCTGAAATATTAACTGAATTAAGCAATGAATTAATAATTAATAGAAGCTCTTCTTTTGACATATTTGCTTCATCCATAGCAGCTGCTTCCTCTTGAGCAGTAACAGGTATTGGTCGCAGCGAATGATTTGGCCTGTTTTCTTTGAAAGTTTCGTTAATAAACTTAATTCGTCTTTCACATGCTAAATCCCTAAAATTTTTTAGCTTCTCGCTAAGTAGATGCTCATCTCCAAGGCTCTTAAATGTGCGATCATTGCCTTGAGGATTCAAAAACCCAGTTTGTCGTAATTGAACTCAAAATCGTTGCGATTCTGTGATGTAATCTGGACGTGTTCGACCTCCTGATGATTTATTGTCAGTATACCCAATTATATTAAATAATATATGACGCAACTAATTCAAAATGATTTATAAATTTTTATTTATTTTATTAGATGAAGATTGTAAGTACAATTGTTTTTATTTAAATATATAATTTTCACTAACTTTTATAAATTTTGTACAATTTCTTGCAGAAATTCTCCAATGCTTTTGTGAAGGTACGGGTGGAATCAAGGCCTTCAAAGATTTATTAACTTCTTCGAGAATAGCTTCAAGGCCTTGATGTTGATGATGATATCCTGATTGTGAAATAACTGAGTAGGATTCTATGCGTTGTCTAATTTCAGGATTTAATCGCATTAATTGCTCTTCGTAAGTTATCTCAATTAGGTGGTATAAAGGATGCCTACAACCAGACCATGCTGGAGCAAACATACGTCGAGCAGTATTTACCAACAATGGCCGGTTGTTTCTAACCCCCGTACGAAAATTAATAATGGCCTGGAGGTAAACAAATGTCTATAATAATAATTAGCTAAAAAGTTTTAGATAAAGTATTTTATTTTTTATTTTGAAGTCTTACTTGTTCAAATTTCAGCTTATATTTATGATCATTTTGTTTTTTTGCCCAGTCTAGATAGCCATCAGCCGAAGGATTTTCAGTTGCAACTACGTATGGCCATAATAATTCACATGTAATAGCATATCGATAAATGTTGCAAATAGAGTCCCACGATTTGTGATGATTGGCGCATTTTTTAAAATACCCAAGTTGGTTTTCAGTCCTGTATCCTTGAATAATAGCAAATTTTTTGATATCAATCATCCTTAAAAGAATATGTTAATAAGAATTAGACTATTATATTCGAATTTTTGTTAATTTCACGATAATAAGAGGAATGAAATACCAATTAAGCTCTACAAATGCTTTGAGCATATTCATTTCTTCATGTAGGGCACCGGAATCAGTATAAGCCACGAAAAGTCTTTTTTGATTTTTTGAGCTAGGTTATAAGGAATGCCATCACAGATAATGGATAGCTATTTTCGTTCTCCTTGGTTTATTCGTGTAATACTCTGTATATGCTCTAAAACTTTTTTACATTATTTATTGAATTAGGATTAAATTCTAATGGATCCAGCACATACATTTCTAGAACAATAACATCGTCATCAGGTTCTGATCGTTGGATAATACTAATACGTTCGAAATGAGAGCTTTTTTGTTCGTGAGTATAAAAATGGGACTTTATTATGGGAGGTTTAGATTGGGAGGCTGTGTTATTAAATTGTGCAAGTTCATTAGCAGATTCTGCTTGTAAAGCAGCTAATGTATCTAATTTCTCATTACATTTAGGGCATGTACGTTTTTTATTATCAATGTTGGTTGTATTGCATTTTTTACACCATTTTGATTGACCCGCGGCACCTTTTTGATTTTTTATACTTTGATCAATGATATTCGTTGTTTGGGTTTTTTAAGCTATAAGGTCCTTTAAAATTGAGAATAAGTATATTTTTAATTCAGATTCATGTTCTTTTTTCATTTCTGGTGTAAGATAATATAACTTTTCGTATTCTTCATCAGTTAACGAGTCATTAAGCCAAGGTGCGATTACAAATTGAGTTAAATCATTTTTATTCATGTTTAAAGCAACAAAACTCATAACTGTGTGATAGATAACTGTGTTATATCCACGATCAAGATAATTATGTTGACCTCGTTGTTCATTATCAAAGGCCAGGAATAGAAGTCCTTCAGGTAAGGGTTCACTTTCGATTGCTAACGATTCTAGCCAGTTAACAAATTTAGTATAACTTCCAGAACTAACTACGTGATTATCAATGTCAACAATTGTCTTAGATCGGGATAGTGAATATTTGATTCCTGATATGGCTAGACTTATTTCTGATACGTAGTTTTTATGTCTTGCCCATATATTGAATCAATCACAACTATTTTTTTAAAGTTTTTTCATTTGATGTATAATCACAATGATTATTACTGTCATTACGAGTAAGAGTATTAATAAAGTTAATAATGACTGGGTTACAATTAGCTAACCAATTATCAGGTGTAAAATTTAATAAGTTATTAAGTAAAAATCACTCTCTATTAAAAATTAATGATTCGATATCATTATAAATGTTTTGGCATTCTTGGTTTGCAATTTGGATTACGGAATCAATTCTTTTTTTTTGACTATTATATCAGGTTTCCCATTTACATTTTAGCACATTATTTTGTTCGGTTATCTCTTTATTTATTTTACTTAGTTCTTGAACACGTTCCCAACTTTCCATTACATAGTCATATGCATAATCTAATTGTTTTTTAAGATCTTCTATCTCATTTATTTTTGAGTTTAACTGTAATTGAAGCAGATAAACACGACTTTCAAGAGTAATATTAGATACTTGTATCCCAACATCATGGGTTTCCTGATTAACTTGTACACCAACTTCACAAATATTTTTTTCAACATCTGTTTCATGTGAATACCGAGCCTGCTTTTCAATTATTCTATTGTCAAAATTATTACTATTTATTTGCCGCTTTTGATTATTACATCTATTCTTAGGAATATTTGAACTTACAAGCATTTGACGTAAAAAATCAGATACAATAATTTGATTATAATGCTTTTCACATAAAGAAAAGTCTTCTAAATGCGTTTGAATTTGAACCAATTCAGGAAAAAAATTATTATATAATGGAAGGCAATCTTGGGATAATTTACTACTTGCATGTCGCATAGTTTGTAAACTTTTAGTTTCACATTCTAATAGGCCCAAATTTTTATATAAAGGAACTAGAGTAGCAAAGGCGCAAAGTAGATCCTTTGCTAGTGGACATTGGTTAGCTTGGTTAGCTTGGTTATCTTGGTTAGCTTGATTAGCTTGATTAGCTTCCACTAATGAAAGAAAGTATATAGCTTAATATTAGTGAATCTTGATCTAAAAACGATAAATAAATTTATTACATACTGGTTTTAGTTCTTATAGCGATAGTGAAATTTCAAGTATTTCTAAACAAGCAAAGAACCACGTAATACTAGCAGTTGTATGATATTAGAACGGTTATAATAATAAAAAAGTAAGGAAACCGGCATTAATAAAGTAAGGATCAGGGTAATTATTATTATTATTATTATTATTATTTCAGCGTATTTCTAAAAATTAAAAAAAAAAGTCAAGTTTTAATAAATTTATATTTTAATAATTTTTAAAAAAAACCTCATTTTGATATACTCATAAATTTCAAAAGCGAGTTGATTATGGAAAAGTCTTAGCTGATTGTAAAACTACTTGCTTTGACCTTCTTAATTTCATAAGGGCTCATCATATTACAAAGACAATTCGTGTAAATTTATTATGTGAAACTCGTGAAAATGTTCATAAATTCAATAAAAAATTTGACGATCAATTTCTAGATTTACCTAATTATTCCAGAATAATCAGTTATATAATAAACCAAATATGGAAATAATCCCGACTGTATATAGAAAAATCAGCTATCTGATATTTATAATAACAAATAATTGCATTACATATTTTTCTTTAATATTTGTTCAGTTCATTATATTGTCACTATATTAACATGTATATATACTCGATATTTTGGTGCTTGTATAAACTTGATAGAATGAGTTGCTTGCCGGAAAGCATATATGAGTTATACTTAATAATTTAGACATTACCATCTTAGCGTAAACATTATGAAAAATGATAAGTATATAAGGATTGCTCTCGCCCTTAGTTCACAATCTATATATATTATATGAAATCATCCTTAAATAAAGACTATATACATATACATTCTTTTATATAATAATTGCTTAAAGCCGTAAAATACTAGTTCTTTAGTTCTTTATGTTATTAACTAAAGAATCTTTAACTGAGAGAATCATCTGAATATCTGGATGATAAAAATTTCTATTTACGCTCATAATCTTAACGTTTCGAGTTTAATTTATTATATCAATATTGATGTATACAGATATCTGATAGCTGATATTTTTAGAAACTTCACAGATCTATCACTAATATTATAACGCACTTTCATTTAACATAAGCTAGCTGATATTAGCTAATATTGGTCGATATCTAATTAAAATTTTCCTGATATAATAACCAAAATATCATCTAAGTTTCTTCAAAATATTGGCCTTTCCGATATTTATCTAAAATTTTCTTATAAAAAAATCAAAAAATCAGACACATTTTGGCAACATATAAACAAGTTGTTTTAGTTAACGATATTTTGTTAAACTATCGTTATGTAATATAGAAATATCAAATAGCAGATAGTTTGTCTAATATTTTCATGTTCGACCTGTGTTAGTAAAAAAATGTTTCCAAGTAATACTTGTTATTTTTCTACTGGGAAAATAATAAAGATTGTATGATTGCATGTTGTATGGATTTAAGAGGTAGCTTTTTTTCAAAATAAAAAAAATTACTATTGTTTTCAGCTTGAAAACATGAGGTAGCTTATTTTTGAGTATTAGAGATTTTTAGGTTTTTTGTTTGAAACCAAGGGTAGCATATTTTCGAAGTAGCTTATTTTCAGGAATATACAATAGTAGAATTTAAGAGTTTATTTTATTACAATGAAAAAATAAAATATAAAGAAGTATAAGTGTTATACAAAATATGTAATTAATATAAATAGAAATAGCAAAAGTTAGTCTTTTGACTATAACAAATAAAGAGAAGAAAAGCATATAATAAAGATACTTACACCTTAGAGTTGTTTCAGTGCATCTTGTTCCAAGTAAGACGTTTATCAATTGATGACTAGTTGAGAAAGAAAACAGTTACATCCATAACTGTCTAACTCTGTGATATGCAACATTCCTTGTTTTAGCACAAAGCTACTCTTATTATAATATGAAAGAATGAAATTAAGTTGTGATAGTGAAATCTGCTATGATTATCACATTATGGTAAAATTTGCCTATATTAAAATAAAAAACACAATAAAATGAAGATTACCTACTCTAACCAGTGTATAAAATAGCATAATAAAAATCCGGATCTACCGTTTTTTATATTGCATATACCGGTATTTTAAAATTGGGCTGGTGCAACAAACGGAGCATGATCCGGAATTTTTTGAAGTACCCGGTGCGCCCTCAATGATCTGATGATCATTTTCTACTAATGCAGGTGTTTTTTGGTATTTTTTTATATAACAGGTGCATGTACCAGTAAATTAAAATTTCTATTTTAAACACTGACTGGGACTATAAATTAAATTTGGAACAATTTATACTGCATTAATAGTAAACTACATACAAGGCTTTATGTTATTTATAGATTTATATGAATAAATGATTACAAAATAGGGTTGCCTTTATTCAGCGATTGCTTCTAATCGGTAACATGGCATTTAAAATTTGGAGTTTTGATAAGGGTATAATGAATTGATATCGATCGATATGAATGATATGAAAAACTTTGAATATTATATAAATAGAATGTACGAATCTCTACAACTTCTATATTTTTATTAATAATCGTAATGTTAACTGCCATATTTTCTTTTTCAAAAATTGGCTGCGTACTTTGTTATATCTGGTATTTTCATTTCATATAATTTGCTACCTATAAAAGATTGTTAGAAAAATATGATTTATTAAAGCAAAAAATAAAATTTAATTACCTTGATATTTATAACTATTATTAAGTGAAATAATGCTACTTTTGTGATGAGACTCGATATATATATTTGTTATATTTTGTAGTTTTTTATCTGATTCGGATAATTCTGATAAAATATTTCATTATTATGCCATTCTACAAAAATATCATAAATTTCTTTTGCTGTTGGTCGTTTTTCAGGTTCCATGTGCCAACACTTCTTCATTAAGTCTGAATAGCATATTGCTGTATTTTCGTAAATATGTGGTCGATAACCCTTACAAACTTGTAGTTGAAATTGTAATTCAGAACTATGTTCAAATGTAACAGATCTACCATATAAAATTCCCCACATTATTATGCCAAATGAATAAATATCAGATTTTTTAGTATATAGTTGTTTTTGCAAAACTTCAGGAGCAATATATAGTAGTTAATGTATAGGTTGTAGTGAATAACCCAGTTACACATGGGTTCATATTCCGTGCCGAAGGCATGGGATTTAAATATGAACCCGTGTATGTAATGGGTTATTCAACATACCCATATAATAACTATCTTATTGTACAGTGTCTGACATAACAATCCCGTGCCAATAAGTAAATGAAAAAAGCATGGGTTGTCACATAAGACTCGTACAATAAATTGTAAAATTCCATAAATTTCATCTGATTTTGATTTTAATGCAATATTAACTGCTATCGAATATCCTAAATCTGCAATGTATGTACTCTTCAAGTTATCTTGTAGTATATTTCCACTATGTAAATCCTGATGAATAAGTTCGTGAGAATGAATAATATGAAGATCTGAAGCAATACATTGTAACAGATTTAATTTATCTTTCTAATCCATTTGTGCTATAGTATGTAGATTTTGGCATAAATTACCATAATGAGCATATTCCATGACATGGACATAATCTTTAGTAACATTATCTTTTGATATACCGAAACATTTTAAAAAGGTTGGATCATTAAGACCAATATCGCAATATGCCTTTAACTTATTATTAAATGAAATAATCCATTTTAATAATTAATATAAATGATAAATCACAAGTAATATAATTATTAAAAACATTTAAAAATTACCTCTCTTATAAATTCTTCATGATAATTATTAGATTTATTAAGTAATTTAAGCACAACACTTCTGTATGCCAATTAATGATGCCTGACGAAACTCACGTGACCTGACGAAACATAATAGTTTCATCATTTCATCAGTAACGAAACTATGATGAAACTTATAGTTTCGTCAGATGAAATAGTTTCGTCAAGCATCTATAATGCCAATTCTCTTTTATGATTCCATCTAGCACGATACACAGTTGCAAATCCACCTTTACTTATCATCTCAAAATCCCTAAACTCTTCAAAAGAAATCCATGATAAATGATGTTTGTTATCAATTAATATCTTCTTCACTTCATTTTCAATTTCTTCAATTTCAGAAACTTCAGAATTGTACATCCATTCTTTTGTAGCGAATATAATATTTATTTATAAAATTAAATAAATTTAAGATTTTAAATAAATTGATAACAATGGATTTATAAGGAATCAATAATAATAAGATTAGTAATAAATTAATAACAATAGGATTTATAATAAGTTAGTTATGATAATACCTATTTTTCTTTTCTTTCCCTAACCGGTGATTTAATACAGTATATCAATTAGTTAAATAATTTGATAATAAATTCAGCAGATTTGTGGAAATTGACCTATGTTAAACCTCCTAATTTTTTTATCCTGTACTTAACTTACGTCTTATTACTTATGATGAACGATTACTACTTTAGTACTTACAGTATTAAGCTTTTCAATTATGAACAGGGAGTATATTTTAAATTCAATTCGGATTGAATTTCATAATTATAAAGTCCAATACAATAATTGGAGCTTATATCCATAAAAAATTATAGGTAGGAGATTTAAGTAAAAGTCAAATTGCTCAAATCCGCCAAATTGTAATGAATAATGTAATTTATGCTTTGCTACAAAGCAAGACAGAGATTTACTCAATCTAATGCCAAGATCAGATGAAATGAATGAAACTTTCAAAAAGAAAATAAATCATCTAGTTCTCAAGTTTTTCTCAAGTTTTTCAAAAGCTTTGTTTATGAAATTATATTTGCGTCCCAAAAGAAAAATTTTAAAAGGTTTTAGTTTAATTTTCTTTTAATGCTGATTCTAAATTAACATTTTTTTGAATTCAAATACATCTGATCTTGTAATTTAGTTGGGTTAAATCAGTTCAAGTTAATATTTACCTTTGATACCAGTATTTGGCTTTATTTAAATCTCTTGTAATTCCAATTCCACTTCGATAACATTCAGCAACTTTTAGCATTCCTTCACCGTCTCCTATTTCTGCAGCCTTTTGATAGTAAATAAATACTTTATGTTCATCCTATTCAACTCCAACTCCATATTGATAACAATGTCCAACAAAACATATAGCAAAAGAATTACCCATCTCTACTGATCTTAAATAAGAAATTAATGCCATATTTTAATCTTTTTCAACACCAACTCCATGTTGATAACAATGTTTAACACCACATATACCAGCAGCATTACCCATCTCTGCTAATTGTCAATAATAAATGAATGCCTTATGTTCATCCTCTCCAATTACAATTCCATTCCAATGACAATATCCAGCAAGAATTATTCCAACAATGTCTCCCATTTCTGCAGCTTTTTGGTAATAAATAAACGCTTTATGTTCATCTTTTTTAACTACAATTCCATATTGATAAAAATATCTAACATTACATGTACCAATAGCATTGCCCATCTCTGCTGAATTTTGACAATAAATGAATGCCTTATGTTCATCCTTTTTAACCCATTTACCAAGCAAATAACAACTTGAAAGAATCACTTGAACAATAGGATTGTTTTGAAGATATAAGCAAAATTTAATTATTTTCTCTGGATTTTCGTTCTTCTTTATTAGAAATTGCTCTAATTTATCAAGAATTAAATGAAAAGTTTTGCATTTTAATCTTTCTTTAATAAACAAAGTACTTATTTTATTAATTATTTCATTAAGAAAGTAATACGACTTATTTTCTAAACACAATTGGGTTACATTTTTAGCTATTTGAGAAATATCTGATGAGCTGTTGATGTTTTCAAGGTGCTCTACAAGCATGTCATTGTTAGTTGACATTTGATGTGAGTCTGTCGATGAGTCATGGGATTAGCTTTGTGTAACTGGCAATTGGTTACTTTTATTAGGTCAAAAAAGCATGTTAGATTTGGCTGAGTGGTTAGGCAGAGTTTTGGGATAGTTGATAGAAAACAATTGTGGTTGTAGCAAATTAACAAATGTATATATTTATTAAGTATCGGATATACTTGTATTATTTAATAAAGACAATAAAGAAATGTTTATAATAGTATATGTGGTTATTAAAGCAAAGGTGGAAATTACTTTCACCCAAAGAGCCATACGGCCTTTATTTATAATTATTGGGCTCAACTATTTATATCTCAAGAATCATCCTGATCACTAATATCCCTCAGATCTAATATCCTTCTGCCATATCGGAGATGGCAGTAAGGGGAGTAACAAAAATCAGGTGATTTTTTAGGAGGGGAGAGGGGTAAAAAAGTTGAAATTATATATAAGAACCTGACTATTTATATATTAAGGAAGAGGGAGGGGGTAGGCCTCTGATAAAAAATAATCAGGTGATTAATGACACTGCCCTAACCCAAATTTGGCAATAACCAAGATCACAAGGGCACGTGCCTAACAGTGTATAAAATAGTATAAAAAAATCCTTGCATATACCGGAATTTTTGAACCATCTATGTGCCCCCAATGATCTGATGATCATTTTCTACTAATGCAGGTTTTTTTCTTTTTGAACCGGTATTTTTTTATATAATAGGTGCATGTACCGGTAAATTAAAATTTCTATTTTAAATACTGACTCTAACACGATCTACAAAGCAGATTTGTGGATTTCACTACCTTGCGACTCAGATTTCATTCGGTTATTATAATTTCCACAAAATTTATCACATAATACACTAATTATGCTTTAAACTTAATATACTATATAAAAACAAATACCTTGCTCCCACAATTTAGCTATACCTCTAGTTATTATATAAGTATATTTAAAATATTTTTGGCTTATTATTTAGCCAAGTTAAAAATTTGCAAATTTAAAAAAAATTTAAAATTTTTTAAGTATATTTATATTCTAATTAGTTTTTTTGAAATTAAACCTATATATTTATATATAATTTTTTGAAAATGAAAATAAAAATTATATACTATGGTGCAAGAAGCCTATACTTGACATGTTTTAATTTTTAAATCACTATAATTTTTTGTACAAGAGGTTTTTTAAAAAACTAACCAGTAACTTTGTAAAGCAATAATAGTTCTATAAATTTGGCAAATATTTTTATGAAAAACCTTCTCTATAAAAAGTTAATATGTTTTAAAGATTATTATTGTTTTATATATAATTACTACGTGTTTCAATTTTAACTAACTATAAAGTACTATAACTTTTTATAAAGGCAACATTTTAAAAATTTGATCATAACTTTGTTTATTATAATAAGCTCTGCAAATTTGCCAAATAGCTTTTAAAAATATTGTCTCTACAAAATGTTGATGCATTTTAAAGTTATACAATTTATTGTTTAGTATAGGCTTCTTGCACCATATATTTTTTAAAAAAAAATTATATATGAGAACTTTATATAGACTATAATCAATTAAAATAGGCCATTTTTACATATATCTTATTTTGAAATAATTGAGTTTACTTATTTGGTTTGCTTTTTGACTAATTAGAAATTAATTCAACTTTGCAATTGTAATTAGTTAAAGATGACAGATAGCTATTAGGTAATATTATGATGTGCTAGCTTTATGCAGCCTTATGTAATTTTTCTTTTACATTATTTTAATTTTTTATTATATCAACTTTTATTTATAATTGAAAAATGTTATTATGCCAAAATTATTTGAATCTTATAAAACCTCATTTTTCAAAAAATTATAAAAGACCTCTAGGTTGATGGTATAGCAATTATGCTTTAAGGTTGCAAATTGAGAGGTTGCTAATTTAAATTCTCCTAAATATAAAATAATATAAAGCTAGCCAATTAGAAAACTGTAACACTATTTCTTAAACCATCTAATAGAAATTTGTTTGCTAAAATGTTTTTTGGCCAATTTTTGTATAATTTTTCTAAATTTTATTAAAATGCACTCCATATTTCCTAAGCTAAAATAAAAGTACACAATGTGCTAGATGTTATATAATTTTTATTTTGCAAACCTTTCTTAATACTGCTCCAAAAATCAACTAAATAGGTTGATTATATAGTCTTTATAGTTAAATTTAATAGTAAAAAAGCACCTTTATGTGCTATATTTGTCAAATGTGAACAATTTCGAATATTGTCTAATGTTTGAGTCCAAGTTATGTCTGAATAACTAAATTGTCACTCATACAATGTTCAAATAAAATATTTTGGACTCAGACATATTTGGACTCAGATCTTGTCCTATATCTGAGATTTGTACTATTAATTTTTTGTTTACTTAAGGCAATAATAATTTTAATATAATAAATAAAAAAATTATGAAGCATGTAACAATAAAGAATTTCTTTATAAATATTAATAAAAAGGACCAATAAAATATCAATGTAATTATTAATAATAATAATTATTATTATTGATAAAATGCACAATTTTTATTGTCATTATTAATAAATTATATAACTCATAATTATTATCAGTAGTTTATATATTACTGTTGGCATTACAATTGGTAAAATTGAGAAATAGCATATGTCAATTCAAAATTAACATAAATTCACCTAATTTCATTTCATTATATGATATTACATACTGCTATCTCAAAATAATATGAATATCAAATCTGTATCTGCTCATATAAGTACAATAGCAGTATGTTATATTAGTACAGCTATTAATATGTGAATCTATATGCCCAATCAAATGCAAGATTTTGCTGATATCATTTTAATAGCTTTATATACACTGTTATAATATTTCTGATTTTAGTACAACTGCATTATACAGCTACTCTAATTGTAGTAATTTAAACTAGCTAAGGCAGTCACAGCTAAGCTGGCTTAGCCGGCTAAGCCAGCTGATATAATGTGATCAGCTGCCTAAATGTGGCTAAAAGCTAACTATTATAAGAATTTAGTAAATTCTAAAAAGCTATATAAAGTTGGACCAAATATCTTAAAATATCTGAATACAAACCAATAGTTAGCCATTAGCTAGCTATTTAGCCAATAATTTAGTCAGTTAGCTAAGCCAGCTAACTGAAACTATACAGCTTAAATCACTACCTAATTGTATATATGTATAACAAAATGAATTATATAATAGTAATTATAAGGTACCAGTCAATGATTATCAGTTCCAACTATTCCACTAATGCTAATCTATGAAAACTTTGTTGTTAGTATACTTGTACATAACAAAACCTCTAACTAGAAGTGACTTGGATGCAGGATTTCAGATCATATGTGAGAAGAACTGAAATAGAAATGAAAAAGAACTTTCTCCTTATGGGTTTGACTCTCTGAGTAGAAGACTTTGTTACTATAGAACAAGTAGTAGGCAACAACTCTGGGGTTTTTTGTCAAAAGGTGTAAATACATTAGTAGAAGCATACTTTTGGTCAACTATGCTATTTAGCAAAGCATATACTCCTATATTCTTTACAAGTTGGTACACTTTCTTATCACCTCTTTGGCTTTTTAAATTTTCAACAAAGTGGGCATTTTGGCTTACTCCCTCCAAAAGATCAACAATATTAACACTATTTATTTTGGGAATACACCTACCTATTTGGAGTCAAGTCATGAGTAAGTTTCAGATTCTGCGAAATAAACAATAAATAACATGTGAGATATAGTAGAGAAAAATCTGAATTAAAATTTTTTCTAGAATAGTCTTATAGACGTAGTTTTATTTTTCTTTTACAATATACATATAATACTTAGACAGGGCATTTCTCTGTGCAGAATTATATAATTTTTATCAGTATACCTCTCTCTGTTCACATATACTCTTCAATAAAAGGTTCCTATTTTTTATTTTTTCCCTTTTCTTCTTGTTGGGTTTTTTTTGGTTTTTTTAGTTAGTTGTTCTTTTCTATCCCCAATTTTACATATTCTTTTAACTTTAGTTTCGTTTTCTCACCCTATTGAAGTTTACTTCTATTTTTGTTTTTTTGGAAGTGCACTTTTTGTAGTACCAGTGGTTCAACGGAGTTTCTAGTAGTTCTGTCTACTAGTATAGCAGGTTGTACTTGGAAGTCTGTATAGATAGCTAAATAATGACATCCTTTAAAATTAAATAATATATGTATATGAATTTAACTTGTTTGTTTGTTATGCATAAAAACTAATAAAGCAATATGGCAAAACTGCCAAAGGTAAGAAAAAAAATAAGATACTAGTATGTGTTCAAACTTGGTTAATAATTTGGTATCTGTCCACTAGACAAATTTAATTGTTTGAGTCTGAGTTCTGTCAAGCCTAAGTCTAAATCTGGTCCAAGTCTAGTCTAAGTAACAATACTATCTTCATATGACTTCATATGACAATCATCATCATTATATAGAGGTACCTTTTATAATATGATATTAAAGTTAGTTAAAGATTCTTTATAACTAACATTACAGAACTAATTTTTCAGAAAATGTAAGGAAGATAATGCAACTCAAAAGTTTAGATAAAATGGCATACTTTATAGCCATTGTGCAAATTTATACCTTTTGTTTGATCAATTTCAAGTATGCTATACTATGGCAATTGTGCATAATATGTAGTTCAGGCCTTTGGAAGTTATCTTAACTAGTTAGAATAAAGATTTTTATAAAAAAAATTTTTTTAATATTTTACTTTATTTAATTATTTTAGCAAACATATTTGTCTGCTAAAATGGACAGTTTAAAAGATAGGAAAACAGGGTTCTAGAATATATATGGATATACTTAATGTGCAGCTGTTATTTTGAGAATCTGTAGTGAAATATAATACATTAGTACTCTATTTTGGAATAATGAAATTGTAACTAAGTTTGGATATATGTGATATTGTATAAACTTGTAGCACAATATTGCTCTTGATAGAGTTACAATCTTCTGATTATTCTAGTAGTAGGTGCAAACAGGTTACTTCTGGGCATCATAGAACAAGCCAAAGGCTTTCTAATATAAAAAAATATAAATGAATAAGAACATTGTTTACATCAGAAAATTTTATACATAGATATTGATCGATATATAGCACTTAATCGTTTTATATCGATTATATAATATTGTTATATATCGATTAAAATATCGTTATATATCGATTAATTGGATAAAAATCGATATATATCTATAATTGATATATATCATAATATCATTATATATCGATTAATTGGATAAAAATCGATATATATCTATAATTGATATATATCAT